>CM041292.1:200159798-200759798 GCA_023052935.1 Piezodorus guildinii | reverse complement strand
ACAGAAATGAAATATAAAAATAGTAAACAATTAACTATTGATAATTATAGAACACTTTAATGTTTAATGTATGTGTTTAGGCTTACCATAGAAATCTTAATTTTTCTGTTTTTTTAATTTATAATCCTCAGCTTTTTTTTTTTAAATTGTTGCCAATTTGTGATTTAAAGCTACGTTTTATCAAGCTGAGATTACTTATCGTGTAACTTATTTTCTCTTTTTTCGAACCTTGTTGAGCCAGAACTATTGTATAGTTACCTAAAATAAAAACAGAAATGAAATATAAAAAAAGTAACCAATGAACAATTGATAATTATTGAACACTTTAATGTTTAATGTTTGTGTTTAGGCTTACCATACAAATCTTAATTTTTTTGTTTTTTGAATTTATAATCCTCAGTTGTTTTTTTTTTTAAATTGTTGCCAATTTGTGATTTAAAACTACGTTTTATCAAGCTGAGATTACTTATCCTGTAACTTATTTTCTCTTTATTCGAACCTTGTTGAGCCAGAACTATTGTATAGTTACCTAAAATAAAAACAGAAATGAAATATAAAAAAAAGTAACCAATGAACAATTGATAATTATTGAACACTTTAATGTTTAATGTATATGTTTAGGCTTACCATACAAATCTTAATTTTTCTGTTTTTGAATTTATAATCCTCAGCTTTTTTTTTTTAATTGTTGCCAATTCGTGATTTAATGCTACGTTTTATCAAGCAGAGATTACTTATCGTGTAACTTATTTTCTCTTTTTTCGAACCTTTTTCATTTTTCCTTATCTTTCTCTCCTATCTTTCCTTTGTTTATACAAATAATAATCATAGATCTTTGACTTGTTGCAAATTCTGTAGATATAAATGTAGAAACAGGAGGGATTATATGCCCTATGCGATATTTTAGTAATATACTTTTGTCTATATATTTTTTATGTATTTTATCATATAATATCAATAATACTGGGTTTGCTGTAGTTATAAAAGGCGGATGTTATAATACCTTAGTTATGTTCATATCAGTTTAAATAATTTATAAATAAATGAAAAAAGATATATAGTGTAGGTGTAATCTGATTTGATGTAGATTTTTTTTATATATATATTTTTTCTGTAATATAATTTTTTTTAAATTGTATGTACATTTTTTTTTTTTAATTTGACGTACAACAGGTTAAAGAGCTGAAGATTTTTTTAACAGGTTTTTTTCTTGGATAGTGACTTGTAAGTATATGATTTCTATTTTACAATTTTGTTTTAAATAGAAGAAAGTATTAACAAAATTACAAATTGACTTTTTTTTTTTTTTAAAACAATCCAGTCATTAATTAAAGGATTATTTAATATTTGGAAATAAATATCAATAATAATTAGCAGATCAAATTTTGTTTTAGCAATCTAGCTTACTAAATTAAAATGTATGTATTAGGTCTTTTTTTTTTTTTTTTTCAGATCCCATCCATAATTTTTAAATTCCTACATTATCTTCCTCTTATTCAATAGACTTTAACGATTTAATTCTTTATCTTGTTAAACACCTAATTTTTTTTCTATCTTATATATTTATCAACATTGGTAAGAGCATTAAAATGAATAAATGCAAAATGGGTTATTAGATTTGTAATAATCTGGAGTCCATTAATACTTATTCAAAATTTAAAGAGATTAAAATTATGTTTTATTAAAAAATTAAGTTGCAGTCAAATAGTTACTGATAATTAAGATACTATAAAAACTATATAAATGGACAGTTCAGCACTCTGAGATACACCGCTTGTTATTTAGGTTAATCTAGAAAAACTGAGAATATGTTATTCAATCTATGTTATAAAAATTCTAAAGCAACCTGACCAGCCATTTCTCATTTAGAAAGAAATTACAAACTATCGATTGAAAACTGTAATTTTTTTCAGGGCCATGTTGTTATGAACGTAATTGTCAATTTATTTATTTATTTTATATTTAAAAAAAATTGCTATTTTGAACAAATTAAAATTAGATAGTCATTCAAAGTTTCATTTTACAATATTTCCTATGTCATATATTTTTTGTTCTAACTCCTAAGAAGTTGAATTAAAAATCGATTGATATGATTAGAGGAGTTTGAAGTTTGTGATGTGGACAAGTCCCTCAAGTTAAATCATCAGCCTATAAAAACAGATATTTTGTTTCCAATATAGTAAGTTGCGATTAGGATAGCAACAATGATTTCATACCAAAAATATAGCTGGAAGTCGCCCTTTCAGACCATAGTCATAATCCCAAGTCCATCACAAAGGATACTGTAATGATTAAGTTACGGAACATCGTATGCCTCAACTAAAAGCATTTTCAAAGTCAATTACATTTACCACCGAAAAAGTAGTACTTTAAAATTTTGTTTTAATATATTTTTTTTTAACAAATCCTCGATAACTAAACAACAAAACTAATTTTCGATCGATATAGTTCTGCGGTTTTATTATGATATGTTCCATTTTACGCTATGGCAGTAGTTACCAACAAAAATGTTCGCAGATCGCTTCATTCATTCAGTACAATGACACTGTAATTCATAAAATCGCAGTTCTTTTCGAAGGTTACTAAGTTAATATTAAATTTCAATCCAAAACATACTAAAACTTCTCCTTCCATAGCGCCAAAAACTATTTTAGATTTCAATTAAAAAATAAACAAGTAAATTGGTTAAAAACCTTAATATTTTCTAAATTTATATAGTAAAGTGCACGATTGCAGGTTTGTATAGAAATTATATATACATAGTTTATTGAGTAAGCTAGAAGTTTACGTTTTTTGGGGTTTTTTTGTTTTCTTCGCAACCTTAAAGAACATACTCAGTTAATGATATGATTAATTTTGTTCTATCATTACAGAAAGGAAGCTATGAGTGTTTGAAAGAAGGTGATTTTTTTTTTTTTTTTTTTTTTTTTTTTTTTAATTATGCCTTTCCATTTCGACTTTCGCCATAAGGGAGGGATCTGGCAGCCCAGTACCACTCCGATCTGGATGGGGTTTCACCTCTTATTTTTTGTAATCGGGGGCATACTTCTAGATGTGCTGCATCCATTTCAATATTTGCATGACAAAGGCAGCAAACTGGAGACCCTACCACTCCGATCCGATGCAAGTGTTTTGCGAGGTAGTCATGGCCAGTAATCATTCGGAACTGTGCAACAGCATCTTTTCTCTTCAAATCTACTGGAATTCTTTCTTCTTCTATAAGGAGTTTGGCCCAGTGCTTGTTGATCGAACTGAGCCTTTGGGAGTCCGTTAGTAGAGCATGATACAAAAAGGTGATTGTAGACCTCGTATATTAGGTTTTAGTAATTAATAGTTTGAGAATAAAAATGTACATCAAACACGAAAATTCTCTTTGGCAAGAGTTTAGATAGGCGCAAGACCTTAAGATATCGCTAAAATTATCAATGATACACCGGGGTAAAAACAAGTATTATCGCTGCAAAATTTTTATTTATACAGATTTTTATCTTATAATTTGTGCTACTAAAATAATCTTTAATGGCTATCAAACATCAAGCACTCCAATATCTTTGGGATTCACGCGTCTCGAACGTTCGAGTTCGTCGTAGATGTTTTGCACAGTTAACAAGTGGATAAACACTCATATAGGACGAGATTGTTCTGAAGGAATAAACAGTTTGTGTATAACAAATAAGATTTTCATATTCATATAGCTTTTTCAGGAAATTCCATTACTTTAAGATACACGGAAATAAGGATTCAATATAAAAATCAGGAGAAAAACAAAAGGAATTTAATATCTATTAATCGAAATTTAAAACAGGAAACCTTATATGTTTATATTTATACAATCAATATATATTGAACTTGCTTAAGGATGTATTAGTTTTTTTAAATTATATAGTAAAGTGCCAAATCATTGTATTAATTTTAAGGTGTCTCTGACTAATAGGTACTTTTTTGTTTAAATAACGGATTAACAATTAAATGGCCGCAGGTGAAATACGTTTGTTAGGCCAACCCAAGATGGTATATGCTAGGCTCAGGCTCTACAAACTGATTACAATCCGTTGTTCTCAGTGAATTACTAAAATATATAAATACAATATTTACTTTCATTTACTGCGCTCGATTTAATGAGTCTGTGTAATGCTTTAGTTATATTTGTCAAGGCTTTTACGATTTTTTTATCAAAGTAATTTAATATAGTTTTCCAATAGCATGTCGCCGGAACCCCTTGGACATAGTCCGCGAACCATTAGTTGGGACCACATGGTATGTTCATTTATGACTTATAAGGAGTTAGATTAGTGATATATTTTCCCGTTGAAGGAAAGGAATGAAGACATATACGAGATACTGCAGTACATCCTTGTCTGGTCTCTTTTTTTTTTTTTTTTGTTTTCTGATATTGTAATTTTCTGTTTATCTCTCTTATATGTGACAAGTGCGGTTGAAGTAAAAAGAAAAAAAAGTTGTCTGGCCATTTTTAATATTTGACAGAATTGTTGTGTTAGGGAGAGACTGCTACCCGGAGATGAAGAAACAGGGACGGCAGCGGTGCGTGATGACCAGAGAGGCCTTACAAAGCCCGACCAAATCACCTCCCCATCCTTCCCTCTAAATCCCTGGGGATATAAAGGCCCCAACTGACCCACATAAATTGTCTCTCATATCAACTCTATTATTTCCCTCTGTTCCTAACCTACTCACTCTGCTAAACGTCCCTCGTATATTTTCTCCCAGGAGAGGTATTTTTGTTTTTTGCGTATTAGCTGAGATTGGTTACAATTTTTATATTTAAAAAAAAAAAAACAATAATAAATATTAATTAATTTATATTAGTCTATTCCGGTCTACTTGAGGGATAGCGTGTTATGCGGTGTAGTATATCTAACCTGCCTGACCGCGATGAGTTAAAATATTCTTTCTTTTTGGCATATATAATGAGTATTCAGGCTGAGGGAAGTTCTTTTTTTAATCTCGAAAATATTTTTTTGACACGATATAGCTCTGTTGGTGTTTTGATCGATTTTTTAAAAGTAAAATATTCATATATTGATACCTTTTTAATTCTGTGTTGTTATTGAGACTTCAATACGTCTAATAATTTAGTAAAACATTTTATTAATGATTTTTGGAAAAACTTAACATACGCTTAAATCCATTGATTCAAATACTATCGATACCAGACTTTTCTGACACGAGTGGACATTTACGTTTTAGCTGGAATAGGGATCTCCAAAATTAACCCTAAAATTATTTTTAGGTTTTTAAATAGTTATGATCGAAGTTTATTTTTTTAACTCCAACGTTTCGGCCTAGGCCATTTTCAAAGATCCCAACAACATCATTATTATAAATTAAAAGAAAATCATGCATTTATGCTTTATTTTAATATATTTTTGATGAACCAGCTTTGTCAGCTTATTTTTTAATGCTAAATTAACGTAATTCTTTCTTTTCAATTTTAATAGCAAATAAAATTAAAAACATTATTTATCAGTCATTATCCTTCCTTAAAATTTACAAAATATATATTAAATAAAAATTCATAATGATAATTTATAAAGCATTGTAAAATTATTATTCTGAAATTAAAATAATTCATTCAAAATAAAATATATAATAAAATTAATTATTTACTTATTATATTTTATTATTTATTTATTTTTATTTTTTTAGGGATGGTAACATTGATGTTCCTTACCATTATTCCTTCATGACATAATTATTCGTAGTACAACACATGTTCTGGTTGTTTCTACATTTGTGAATATATATACTATAGTAAAAAAATAATTTATATAGTTGTATATATGTATATATATATATGAATAGGAAGACAAATGTTAATCGATATTAGAGCAACTACTGTTAGGAGTGGAAAGGAAAAAAAAGTTATTGAGTTGTATTTCTTTTATGTTTTTGTTTAGTATTTTTATTCAGTGAAAAATTTGAAACAAGTACAGTCTATCTCATATTATATTATAGTTATAATCCACTTACCTATGAACTTTTTTTTAAAATGAAAATAACAGCTTTGGCTTTGTGTTATACCTCCCGTTTTCAAGCTTTGTAGGCCTTAATTCTATGGAAGAATTATAATGAGAAGCGTGTGGTTGTGGAATTAAAGCCCTTAGGGACCTCGGTTGGAAGGGTTGAGCTATCCAATGGTCAGTCCTATTGTGTAAACTCCCCTCCTCTTCTCTTCCAACACAGTAAAATGTTTTAGAATATTATGTGAGGGCTCGAAATATAATCCTGCCTTAGAAAGCTGCCTATTTATACTGCTTCATCCGTGAAAATATATCAGCAATGTTATTCCATACAGCTCCACCTTTCTGAAAAAAATTTAATGAAATTTTAATTTGAAGTATATCGTATCTTTGAACAGTGTATTAAATATTATATATATATTATATATATATATATATTATATATATATATATATATTATATATTATATATTATATATATATATATATATATATATATATTATATATATATATATTAGGTTTGGTTACAAATACTAATTAAGTATTTAAGTTTCGCTAACGATAATCATCAATTCAGAACTTTGCGTTTCGAATTTGTTAGCGTTCAGAAAATGGGATTTGTTAATACCAATTGAATATCATTAAAATCGACCTAGCTAAGAGTTTTTATCCCTCGATTTAATTCTTGATCGATTAAAACAGAAATCTTGCATTTGCATCAATTATACCATTCCTCTTAGCATATTCTGCGTTTATCAAGTCACTACAAACTTATACATCAAGTTATGTTTTATAGTGATATTCTGCATTGGTTAGGTAGCGATATCTATTGTCAGCTGGAACAAGTTCATGTTTTTTTAGTAACTTTATATTTATGAAAATATTTTGAACTATTTGTTTGTTTGTTTAATCATTTAAAGTTCCTTTCATGCTACAGTGGCTTAAAGTAGTAGTCTTTAATTTTGTCTATTCAGGTTTCATTAGAATAGGGATCTTAAACGAGTACCTGATATCGCACCACCTCGGAAACAACATATGTTATTATTTAATAACTTGATATAGCAAAGATTATGAGCACTGTTGAATGTGATGAAATGAAAATAAATTTAATTCCGGGACTAAAAGTCGCTTTATGATAACAAGAAATGTAAAAATGTATGGATATTTGTCTGGTCTATTCAATACTTAAGTATTGAACTGTAACAGATTTGGTAGAATTGACGAGTTTTCATCTTCATTTTTAAATTTTACATGTTTTAAGTAAATTGGTGGCTCAGGATGTTTTAAAGAGGTTTTAGGCTAGGAGTTCAAAACCAGGATAGTGCAAATTATAACATTTTTTTTTTTTGAAGGAGACGGTGATCTGTGTGATATATGTATAGGTCGGTCATCGTGCTTACTGAGAAGACAGAGGAGCATGTAGAAAACATAACGAGCATATAAGTCGTCTATTTGGTCATTAGGATCGGGAAAGATAGATGTCTAGGAAATAAGGGTAGCTTCACCATTCGAATTCGATATCCAACTAAAGGAGAAATGTTTGTAATGTTTCTTCAAACATAATTTTCTTGAGAGAACCCTACCTATTCCTCCAGGAATGAACACAAGGATGTAACAACTCGATAGTCATCAAGCAAAATGCTGTTTCTAAGTAATCATAATTCGCCGTAACTGGAACGTTTTTCGATTTTGGTTACGTAAGAGAAAAGATTTTTATTGGTCGCTGAAGTAAGAAGATAGCCTGTTATGTAAGAGACTAATCTTCTTAAACGATACTGTTGGGCGAAGTAGGAACGATATCGTTACCGCCAACGAGAACTCTACCGTTCGTAATACCCGAGTCTTGTAATCTTATTACCGAGTACCTACAAGTGTACTTTACTCGGCTAGTCCTCACATTATTTCGCATTCTATCTACCTCGTGTACATGTTGCGTAATGGCACGTCTCTTCTACAAGATTAAACAATGAATTCTATTAGCGAAATAGGCGGTAAGGTTGAATCATTTAAAGATTCTGTAAAGTGTAAACTTAACACTTTGTACTCTGTAAATTTGATATTGTAGATGGTCCAAAACATTGTTTAGGCGACTTGAGAAAATGAAGAGAAGAGGGAAAATATGAGGAAGGAGAAAATGTTTTTTTTATTTAGATGGTTTTTATGACGTCCGTATGGTTTCTACCACGGCCTATCATGGGACGTGTGATTCCTTTTGTGGTTCGTTATTTTTTAATGATAGCACCAAAAAAAAAAAAAAACTATGATTTTTCTAATTAAGATTGTCGTAGCGAAACAGTATAAATTTGGAGCCAAAGAATAAACTTTACCGTTCTCAAATCATAGTGTTTCGATTTTGTGTGACCGATCAATTTTTTTTTATAAAAAACGCTTCTTTTTCTTTCTATAATTGATTCATATAAGTTTTTAATAAAAAAACTGGTGCGGGCAACACACGACTTTCACTTACTTCCGTTTCTAAAATCGATTAAAGAATTTTCATGTATAGTTAGAAATAAAAATAAGTAAAACCAATGAAGAATTAAATGGAATTTCTATAGAAACATGTGTTTTATTAAAATATCTATTATATTATTATCTAAAATAATCACTTAGTTTTATCGGCTTTTCATCACTCTCTACTAACTTTTAAAAGCTTGTGTATAATATAATATTTTTTCTAAAATCTCAAGCTTTCCAACGGTATATCATACATGAATATTACTATTCTTATGTTCAAAAACAAAAAATTGCATACAAAAATATATTTTTTTCAGTTTTCTCCTTTAGTTTGGTATCGAATTCATTTAATTTATATATTTACCTGTTTTTCATCAGTTCTAACAAGATAATATAGTAATTTTTATAGAATCAACAAAATTAAAGGTACTTTAGGGGAAGACAATTTAAAATATCGGCATTTAAGCCCTGTCAGACCATTTTAATCCGAATAAAACCTAAATAATATTAAAGCCCATTAAATTTTACATCGATATAGCGAGTTTAAACAAAATCGTCAGAACCGTTTTCGAAAAAATCGAAAAAAGGTGCAAAATAGATGGTATAAAGGACCTCTACTGGTAAGGTGATTTTGATGAAAAAGATTTTGAAACGTCTTGGGCGTATAGTTGTCTTAATTATGAAATTTCAATTTCATAGGACTTACCGTTTCCCCCCGGGAGTTACCACGCACACAGAGACCTTTTTGCGGGACTTGGTTATTTGAACTCAGGGAACCCTAAAATGAGTATTTCCGTTGAAAACTGGAATTCGAAAATTTTCACGATCGCAATACATTCCCTTACTATATATATATATATAGTAAGTGAAAGTAAAAAAAACCTAGTTTCCTAAGATGTAAGAACGAAGAGTTATTTTTGCCTCTTTTTACTTTCACTTACTATATATAGTAAGGAAAGTATTGCGATCGTGAAAATTTTCGAATTCCAGTTTTCAACGGAAATACACGTTTTAGGGTCCCCTGAGTCCAAATAACCAAGTCCCGCAAAAAGGTCTGTGTGTGTGTGTGTCTGTGTGTGTGTGTGTCTGTGGTAACTCCCGGGCGGAAACGGTAAGTCCTATGAAACTGAAATTTCATATTTAAGACAACTATACGCCCGAGACGTGACAAAACTTTTTTCATCAAAATGAGCTTACCAGAAGAGGCACTTTATACCATGCATTTTGCACCTTTTTTCGATTTTCTCAAAAACGGTTCCGACGATTTTGATTAAACTCGCTATATCGATGTAAAATTAAATGGGCTTTAATATCATGTAGGTTTTATTTGGATAAAAATGGTCTGACAGGGCTTAAATGCCGATATTTTAAATTTTCTTCCTCTAAAGTACATTTAATTTTTTAGATTCAATAATAATAACTAGATTATCTTGTTAGCGCTGATGAAAAACAGGTAAATATATAAATTGAATAAATTCGATACCCAACTAAAGGAGAAAACAGAAAAAATATATTTTTACTTTCACTTACTATATATAGTAAGGAAAGTATTGCGATCGTGAAAATTTTCGAATTCCAGTTTTCAACGGAAATACACGTTTTAGGGTCCCCTGAGTCCAAATAACCAAGTCCCGCAAAAAGGTCTGTGTGTGTGGTGTGTGTGTCTGTGTGTGTGTCTGTGTGTGTGTGTGTCTGTGGTAACTCCCGGGCGGAAACGGTAAGTCCTATGAAACTAAAATTTCATATTTAAGACAACTATACGCCCGAGACGTGACAAAACTTTTTTCATCAAAATGAGCTTACCAGAAGAGGCACTTTATACCATGCATTTTGCACCTTTTTTCGATTTTCTCAAAAACGGTTCCGACGATTTTGATTAAACTCGCTATATCGATGTAAAATTAAATGGGCTTTAATATCATGTAGGTTTTATTTGGATAAAAATGGTCTGACAGGGCTTAAATGCCGATATTTTAAATTTTCTTCCTCTAAAGTACCTTTAATTTTTTAGATTCAATAATAATAACTAGATTATCTTGTTAGCGCTGATGAAAAACAGGTAAATATATAAATTGAATAAATTCGATACCCAACTAAAGGAGAAAACAGAAAAAATATTATTTTAATGCAATTTTTCGTTTTTAAACATAAGAGCAGTAATATACATGAATGATATACCGTTGGAAAACTAAAGATTTTAGAAAAAATATCATCTCATACACAAGCTTTTAGAAGTTAATGGAGAGTGATGAAAAGAAGATAAATCTAACTGATTATTTAAGATAATAATATAATAGATTTTTTAATAAAACACATGTTTCTATATAAATTCAATTTGATTAATTCCTTAATAATCTCACGTATTTTTATCTCTAACTCTATTTGAAAATTCTTTCATTGATTTTAAAAATGGAGGTAAGTGAAAGTCGTGTGTTGCCCGCACCAGATTTTTCTGCACATAACTGGCTCACTACTATACTTATATAAACCATCGCCACGGCAGGTTTACATTAACCAGGAAAAACCAGCCGCTGCAACTGAGAAGAGGAAAGAAAGATATGACATGCTCCATGACATCGACCGTTGAAAGAACTGCACGGATTGCGACATTTTCCACGGTTATATAGTCCCAGAAAGGAATCCTGGTTTGTGCTTGTCATCGGAAAACTGAGCAGTTAATAAAAAGGAAAAGTGGAAAAGCTCGGTATAATGGAACGGTGGGACAATGAGGGGAGGTTACGTCCCTTGGGATGGTTATATACACTCATAACCTCAGCTATCTGATATTGCACCATGTCTAAAGCTCCATATCCTTCTACTTATCGCAGAATCAGAGTTTCTGAAGTGCACATTCTTGTTGTTCTGCTACTTTTATTACTGGATTTAACTATATAATTATTTGTTATCACTTAGTCTTCATAGAAATCATTTTTTTTTTTAACACTTAAAAAATTCATATTAAACCTATGGTGAATTGCCTAGTATAACAGCGTTCTACGCCCAAAATCCCGGGCTCAAACTTGGCGGGTGACTCTAGGATTTTTTTAATAGGAGTAAAAAGGCCTTGGTTTTGCCTTAATTCTGAGGAATCGTAAAATAGTGGTACCGAGCCTATGCTTATTAAGCTTGTAACCATTTTGGTTTATTACACGTATTTTCAATAATGAATATTTGTAAAAGACCAAATAAAAATTACTCCCCCTATTCTCAAAAAAATTGTGGGCTTGCGTTTCAAGATACTTTGAATCCGAATAATGAATTTAAAATCATCCTCACACAAGACTGAAACGACAAGAAACTGCTCGAAGATATCGATTACTACAACACTTACTAGACAAACGTTCAAAACTTCCAGTATATTGCAAAAGACTCATTTACATCACTATTATCAGACCTATTTGGACCTTTGGAATTCCTAGGTAGCGGATCTGTTCAACTGGAACAAGCGGAATATTATTAAAGTATACTGCAGGGCAGGATGTCATAGGTTTACGAAGGTTAAAGGTAATTTGGTGGGATTTATTTTAATTCACCAATTCTGACACCATACCTCAAGGTCGTTGATGTGGGATTGGTGAGTTTGAGAAGCAACAATTGGATCGTTATTGACTGATAACACACAAGTGTCACCCGTTTTTAAAAAATAGCTTTTTTATAGTTAGAGGTTTCAATCGGCTACAATACGCCGTGGTGACGAACCACAGTGGGGGTTGAAACGTTGGCAGATAGTAAATAGTTGACATTTTTAATTTTTTCATATACGGTCAGTATAAACCCGTAATAATTCCTTTCAGTATTTAAAAATCGTATCGATTACTTATTCGATAGAGGATTAAATTCCCTAAAAAACAAAAAAAAAATCAGAATCAATTTAGATATAGCGTTTTGAACTTAAAAGTGATGATTGGACATTTTTCTTGAACAGATACTGTTACTGTTTCTTAAGCCATTAATGTAAGAAAAACCTTGTTAAGCAGAATAATAGTACAGGCAAAACTAATCTCAAACTATAATTTCAATTATATTCTGAATTGTATGTTTTAAAAATAACTATCATATATTTTTTTAGTTGATCAATCTTGAAATATTTGTTGAACTCTTCTCCGGTAATATAAGTTAATATTTCATGCCTGACGTCTAAACCTTTAAAAATCTAGATTAATTTCTACCAAAACTTCTTGATTCTAGTTCCAAGTTTTAACCTGGACCTGAAATGGCTTCTGATTTTATATTGTAATATTACTTATTATAAGTTATCCTTCATAAAAGATAAATAAAAATTAGGTAATTAATAATGATGTTTTTTTTTATTTTTTTTTTATTTTTGTTTTTTTTGCGATGGGTAACTTCTGCTTGCTTCTTTTTCTTATTTCTCTTTCTCAGCCTCTTTCATAGCTTCATAGGCCGCGTTGAGATCGACCGCTGGATCCCAAACTTGGTCGACTACAATCAACTAAAACATAAAAAGTAATAATTATTATAATATGTCTCTTATTTCATCCTTTTAGAGCAACTGTTAAAACATACATGTAAATGAGTAATTTTAATTATAAATGTATAATAATGAAATATGTTGTTAAGTATACTTAGCGGATCATGCTTACTAACATCTAAGTATTATATACGTTTATTAAAAAATCTGGTGCGTGCTTACCTCTATTGTTAAAATAAACGTCAATCATTATTTTGGACCAACCAAATTTATAACTTTTGAAGAAAAGGTTTGGAAAGTTAATTTTTAACTGTGGTTCATTACATACCATCATTTCTGAAATACAAAATGACTGGACCCTCTTGGAAGCCAAGTGAGTGATACTATGCTTTGATAAGTATAGATTGTTTAACTAAAAGCCTTGAGAAATCAAAATCGAAGGCTTCCTTTCGTTTAAAAGCTATTATCCTCTACCACTGTTTACTGTAAATTGCCCCGTGTGTGTTTTGAACCTGATGGCCCCGTAGGATAGAACCGACAGGACAAACGACAAGAGGAAGCCTTTAACCAATGCCGGAAGTGGGCGGATGGTCACCGGGCAAACAGTATCCGGCAAATATTTGTTTTGAAAAAACATCTCCTTCTACCATCTTCAAATCCCGCTTCCTATTGGCCCAGATCGATGTCGTCAAGCTTTCTACTAAGGATCAGTTGCTTCCGAGAAATGCAAAGAAAAGCCAGTTGTTTCAAAGTTTTGTTTTGTTTAGCCAGTTAATCAGTCAGATGCTTAGTTTTGTTATATACCTCTATGGATAAGTTATATTTTAAAATTTTTAACATTATTTATTGAAATTTACAACTGTACTCCATAATACAACAAGTAAATATGATAAAAGAAAAATTACATGAAACAGCCTTGTAGAAGAACAACTCAATGTTAACACTCCTGTAACTATTCTAAACCAGAAGGTCTCGAGGCCATCTTCTTTTCAGACGCCTCGGAGGATTGTCAGGAATCGAAGAGGAAGCAAGGATTGAAACTAATGGGTTAGAGTGGGAGTTGATTTTGTCATTTGTAAGGAGCGTTAAGGATTTTTGGATTGTAAGGATTGGGTGCGGGAAAAGTTTGGTGGTTTTGTCGAGCCCAAAGCTCAACGCCGTAGGTCCAGATAGGCCTTATGATGGTCATGTAGATGAGCATTTTGTAGTTAAGTGAAAGGTTAGAGCATATGTCTAGTAAGTGTTACGAGTAGCCGAAAACGTCGAGCAGTTTCTTGTCTTTTCAGTCTTGTATGCGGATTACATGTAAGGTGTTTGTCAAGCAGGAGGCCTAAATAACGGATCCATTCAACCGGAACAAGCGGAATATCAAAGGACTCTTTAGGGCAGGATCTCATAGGTTTTCGAAGAAGGGTAAAGAGTAATTTGTTGGCATTTATTAGAATTGATTTTATTCTCCAATTTACCCCATAACTAAATGCAAAATTTAATTATTGAATTAATTATATATATTTCAAGGGGTGAATACAGTGCTTGATAGCTGACAATAAAACACAAGAGTTCAATTCCACACGTTTAAATCTCCCTTATAACTGTCATGAAAATTTAATGTGAATTACTCCCACTTATTTATGTTTTTTGATGTTTTACCAACTTAAATCCTTTTACAGTACTTTGATCGCACAATAAGTAAATAATATGACTGCCGTGTAAGCCTGTACAACATTCCTCAATGTGTATCAGTTATAAGGAACATACCAAAGTTGTAAGGAACACCTTCGTGGATTCAAAGAATACTTTTTTTATTGTTCTGACGCTTTCCTTCAAAGCGCCCTGAAGAAGGCCCATAATTTAAGCCGAAACGTCGGCACCAGTTTATACTTAATTGTGTGTTCTTTTGATTGCACCCTGGACTAACTTCTCCCACTTACTAACACAGCCAACCATTCTCACTTCACAAACAATTTTATAAAATAATTATGCTGTTTTATTCTTTAACTTAAATGTCTTCTAACTTCGAGAAAACAGGAAACTTTTTTTCTAAAATAGGATTAAATCTTAAAGACGTATAGATCATAATTTATCGGAATTTATGTCTAGGAAAATCCATTTTCTTACGGGTTAGGGTTAACTTAGGTCATCGAATAATATAAATTAAAACTTTACCGTTTCTTACATCTTAAGTCTGAATTGATACAGGCATTTAAGGATTTTCGAAGAGAGTGTGATATAGGAATCTACATACCACTACAACCCTACAAAATATCATTAGAATCTAATGAACTGTAGTCGATGTTATTAGATCTGTCATATAGATCTGACCCTAGGAAGAAATGAGAGTGGATATTATAGATCCCAATTACGTTTTTGTTTTCCGTTTCCTGCCACGATACGTTGCTTCCATTTTCGATAGGGAAGGAGTAATTATTACAGAAATGTAAATTAATTATTTAGACGAAAAATAACTAAGGTATTTGAAAAATGCAGAATTTAAAATGGCTTTGTAGCTCTCTAAGTAAAGCAATTTTGTCATGTACAAACATCTTTTTTGTTTTTACTTTCATTTACTATATATAGTAAGGGAAAGTATTGCGATCGTGGAAATTTTCGAGTTCCAGTTTTGAACGGAAATACACATTTTAGGGTCCCTCTGAGTCCAAATAACCCAGTCCCGCAAAAAGGTCTGTGTGTGTGGTAACTCCCGGGCGAAAACGGTAAGTCCTATGAAAATGAAATTTCATATTTAAGACAAATATACGCCCGAGACGTTACAAAACCTTTTTCATCAAAATGAGCTTACCAGAAGAGCCACTTTATATACCATGCATTTTGCACCTTTTTTTGATTTTTTCGAAAACGGTTCCGACGATTTTGTTTAAACTCGCTATATCGATGTAAAAGTTAATGGGCTTTAATATCATTTAGGTTTCATTCGGATTAAAATGGTCTGACAGGGTTTAAATGCCGATATTTTAAATTTTCTTTCTCTAAAGTACCTTTAATATTGTTGATTCTATAGAAATAACTATATTATCTTGTTACCACTGATAAAAAACAGGTAAATATATAAACTGAATGAATCCGATACCCAACTGAAGGAGAAAACAGAAAAAAAAATTTTTTAATGCAATTTTTCGTTTTTGAAAAAAAGTACAATAATATACATGTATGATATACCGTTGGAAAGCTTAAGATTTTAGAAAACCGAATATCTTATACTCAAGCTTTTAAAAGTTAATAGAGAGTGATAATAAGCCGATAAAACTATGTTTTTGTTTTAGATAATAATATAATAGATTTTTTAATAAAACACATGTTTCTGTAGAAATTCAATTTAATTAATTCTTCAATAGTTTTACTAATCTTTATCTCTAACTGTATTACAAAATACTTTAATTGTTTTTAACAACGGAGGGAAGTGAAAGTCGTGTGTTGCCCGCACCAGATTTTTTATTAATTACTTTAAAGTATATGAAAGACTCATATGGTATGTAATACTCGGTCAAAATTAAAGAGAGATATTATAGATCAAAATATCACGTCTAGTTTAGATTAAGAAACATCCTTTGACACGGCTGACTAAGAATCGAGTCCTGAATCTTCGGTTTGGATCGTTCGAGGACGTGCCGTTCACTGTTGAACGTTCATCGCTGCTCTAACAATCGATTCCCACGTGGCCATTGCCAGTTCCGCTCGGCTTCCGTGGAAAATCGATACCCCGTTAGTGTTGGACAGTTATCTCTTTGGGGTTTAACATCTCACCATTCCTCGTAATTACCATCTAAATCAACAGCGTTACATAACCGAACTTACAAAACTTGCCTTAATTTCTATATGATGTAATATTTAAAAAAAGATCAGATTGATTAAAAAATAAATCTTAAAACATTCGAGTCCGCGAATCATAAAATGAGTGGTAGATATAGTGAATGTTATATAACACTCCAAAGAGGTATGAAAAAAAAGACTCAGTCAACTGAATCAACCAGAGAGTGTCTAAGTAACACCTCAATTATCCGCTCGTTAATTTTAACTGAGCTCTAAGATAAAGATTAATGCGAGTTGGTCTAAAGAGCTGATAATGAATCATGAAAAACATCTTGTTTATTGAAGTAAATAGTTCTGATGAATACTCTTAATAAATATTTTGTACATAATTTTTCTATCGCATAAATACATCCTGTGTAATGATTACTAATAATAGATCAGTCTCTAATTATGTATTAATTTTATGTTTTCTTAACTTTTTATCCTCTATCAGAATTCGGCTTCTGTACAAGGAGTTATAAACATAAATAATTAATAAAAGAAACGCACTCCTATTGAATATTATGACAGAATCGTCATTTTATCATAAAAGCGAAATTTTTAGACGATGAGTATAAAATAGTAAAAATGTTAATGCTATAAAATGTTGTAAATCTGAGGATAGAAGTAGAAACATAGTATAGTTATCGGTAATTATTATACCTGCGATATAGCGGCTAACATAACAGCCTTCTATGCCCAAGGTCACGTATTCGAACCCGGTAGATGGCCATAGGATTTTTTTAAGAGAGTATAAAATCTTTGATTATATCGTCCTTCGGTAATCTATGTAGACGTAAAATGGTAGTCTTAAGCCGGTGGAATGTTAGGTGATCGCTAAAGATCTCAATTTTAATTAAACCTGGATAGACAAACTTTAGGACTGCTGCTGTTAGCACCGTCCGATTAGCCTTAGGGGCTTAAATTAACTCTAAATAAACAAAAAAAAAAACGGACAATGTTCCCTCATTAAATTATTTGACTCTGCTAGTGAACCAAAATACCCTACATTTCATGTGTAACAACCCAATACATTTTAAAAAAAGGCTCTTTACTTATTTTCTTCATTCAAAATTTAATACTTAAAATTGAAATATCATAATTGTTAAGTGTCAGTTTGGTGTGACAGGAGGTACAGGAAAAGTTGGGATTTGAATGAGGATAGAGAAGCAGCATGACGGATATGGGTTGGTAGAGAATTCCAGTGGGTAGTAGAGTAGATAATAAAGGAACGATCAAAAGTTTTAGTTTTGTGGGTAGGAACATAAAGGTTAAAGTGGCTTGATCTTGTTTCAAAAGAGTGGACTGAGGATTTAAATTGTAGGAGACTATGGATATAAGGAGGATGGTTGGAGTTAATGGTTTGGTCATGTGCCACTTTAAGTCGCTGAGTGGGTAACATGTGACCTTCTAGATGTACTAAAGACAAATCTTAAAGTGATGTTCATGATCCGCTTGAGTCTGTCCTCTTAGGGACAGTTGAAGTCAGCCATTGCCCGATGCACCATCTATGGTAGGGATGCTGAATCCACGGTAAACTTTACTGGGCAAGGCTCACCGTTTAACCTCCAGTAAAGGTAACTATCCTGTGACTTTTGAAATATTATCACTTTTGTTTTATGTTATTGTTTTATCTGCTACTATTTCAAAGAAATGGATTTGATTAAAATTGAACACTTAACAGATGACGAAGAATATATTATTAATTAATTAATTTCTGATAAATATTTAGTTGTAATTTAATAAAGGTATTATAATTTTTGTTTTATTTTCGTAAAATTTTAATAAACATTTTCATATTATAATTACGGTTTTATTATTTATTCCATTGAAATAGATCCTCTCTAAATAATTGACAATGTTTGGTTTTGTAAATATAAGATATTTAAGTTGTTATCATTATTAATAGTTCTTTAGTAATTCCTAGGCCTATAAATTTTTTAAGTTAGTTAAAAATCCCACTATGTTCTTGTTAAAAATAAGTTGTCTACATTCTGTATGTGGAGGATGATTTCAGTAGGTTCCATATCGGCTTTTGAAAATTTCGAACACAAATGATTTATTTTTCATTAACCAATTAATTTTATTATTAATGCATTTAAATGTAGACTAGAGACAAATATCTCTTAAGTTTGTAGAAAATGTTCTACAGTACGTTTTATATGATTAGGGTTTTAATTTTCAATTAACAAAAGGGGTATGTTGTTAATTTCATTCTTAGGACTCCATATGAAATTACAAAAGTGACATATAAACTGATTGCTGTAGAATAAAAGTTAAAAAAAAAAGAAAAATCAAACAACACAAACAAATTTATTCACATGGATGTGATACCAGGAAACAAATTATTAATTGACTATAGTCTTTTAATAACAAACTTTAGAAGTAGAAGAATGTATTTCTTAAAAAGAAGTTCCAAAGTAGCTAAGCTGATAAGGTTAAGAATTGAAATCAGGAGGTAAAATGGCGGACCTACATTTCATCTCCCGTGAAATAGTAGTATAAGTAAACGCCGTACCAACAACACTCCCTGCTCAAATCGGAGTTCAGCTATCTACCATAGTTTTACCTGGGGTAAGCTTACCTTAGGTTAAACCCTGGCTGGTGCAACTGGCCCTAATACGAGTTCATCATGTGATCTAGCTAACCTCTTGTCAGTCATTATCGATTTAATGTTAGGCACCTAAAATCTATTCATAAACTTAAGTAAGTAAGGAAAATAAAAACTACTTAGTGAAGAATGGATTAATTGCTATTGAAAAGAGTATAAAAGCCGCATTGTTTTTTTTTTTTTTTCCCATTTTGGTATTTAGAACAAAGGGATTGTAAACATTCTATTCCTCTTTTTTTTTTTTTCGTTGAAACGCAAAATAAAAAAAAATAGAAAATTTTTTCCTCGCTCGACCTTGAGCTGATTCCAAAAAAAAAAAAAGAAGCTGTTCCAATTCGAGAGTAGTGCAGAGGAGAGGAATCATTTTGTAAATGAGAGTAGAAAAGCGCGGGTGGTGTCCTTTTTGGAAGAGCACTTTCCGATATTAGTGCGACCCCTAGGTCCCTGGTGAAAGGTCTCTATTCCCGGACTGTCTGTAATGAAATCTCCGCTCCGCCCCTCATCCTCTCTCTCTCTCTTCTCTCTCTCTCTCTCTTCTCTCCCTTCTTCTCTTCCTCCCCACTCCTTTCCAAACCTGAAATTTCCGCCAGTGAGTTTAAATTGACTCCTGGAACACACCACATGCCCAGTTTACATTTTAAATGCAATTGTCCGGGAACAGTTCCCCCTGATAGACTGCAAAGCCGCAAGAACTAATTCCGCGTTTTCCGCCGAGGTCTTGAAAGTTAGAGTTCAGTTGGAGGGAATGTTTTGATTGGCTGTTTGAGCGTGAATTTAAATTCATGGTCGCTCTTGATGTTTGTGTCAATCTGCATTTCCACTCTTTTATTTTGTTTTTCTCTGTCAGAATTTTTGTAACTTTTTCTCTTTATTTCTTACTTCTCCTATTATTTATAAAACATTATTATAATACAAGCTTAGCTAATCTTTTAAATTCTGAATTTACAATGCACTTAAATGTCTGTACGTAGATGCACTTGTATTTAGTTGTGCTGAGAGTCCTTCACTGTTTGGTAGGGGTTTCCTTCTACTGTATGTTTGAGGACATCGTTGTCTTTTACGACGGAGGTCTTCCTCGGGGCAAGTTTTCCAAGTCGGTATCCCCAGCTCAAAACTTAGCAAACCGAACGGTGAATGGTCCGTTCTTTAACATCCCTTCCCCAAACGCCTTGCAAATATTTCTAGCGGTCTCAGCTGCTGAATGGCCGAGTTTAAACTCGTACAAAAATATTACTCGAAAATCGCGTGTTTTCTACTAAAAAGTGGAATTGATTGGGAAGCTAACGTTTATAATACAAAGGTAGAGGATTAGTAACTGTTTACTTTAAATATGTAAACATTCGGAAGAAAACAACAGAGACCTGCAAAATCCTTTATGTATTTCAGAAACTATAAAATCGGACGTTTCATGTGAAACAACCCGATACTTAATATTTTTGCTATTTTCTCCTTTAGTCGAGTATCGAATTCGTTCAGCCTGTTTATATTGATGTAGCGAATTAAAACACCAAGTTGTAAAATGGTGCTAAATGCATTTTGCACCTTTTTGGTTCGCCTATTTTGTAGACAAGTTTTTTTCTGATTTTGAAAAAAAAAAAATTAGAGATTAGTATTGACACATTTATGTTCACGTTTGTCTCATCCTATCGAAAAATTTATACTTTGAGTTAAAAACCACAGAGTTAAATTCAGCTGGTATTAAGTGATCTGGCAATGTTTATTCACATACCTTAAAGCAGTCATATAATGGTTTAAATTAGCTCGTGTTATCTTTGGGCATTAAAGTAATTATTACTTATTACTTGGTTATCTTTATGGCATGTCAGGATAATAATCTTATGTAGTCAATTTGTTCTTTTTGTTATTTTCCCAACTCAAGTTAATCTGTTTTAAAAAATTCCTTTTATCTACTTAGCCACCAAAAACCTTTTAAAGATTTTCTCGAATTTTAATCTTTTTTCTATCATTATTTTGATTAAACTATTGTTATTGATGTAAAATTGAATAAACTCTTTGAAATAATCTAACAAGGCTTAAATCAACAATTTCATTTTCTTTTTTCTATCTAAAGTAACTTTAAAGCTCTTGAATAGAAACAAGTAATCATTTCTGCTTGTTAGGATTGAGACTATTGGGTTGTTTCACAAGAAATGTCTGTTTTTATAGTTACTGAAATACATAAAGGATTTTGCAGGTCTCTGTTGTTTTCTTCCGAATGTTTATTACTACTAGTAACTAATCCCTTACCTTTGTATTATAAACATTAACTTCCCAATCAATTACCCACTTTTTAGTATACCTCCAAATATGAACATGGAAACACGCGATTTTCGAGTAATATTTTTGTACGAGTTTAAACTCGGCCATTCAGCAGCTGAGGCCGCTAGATATATTTGCAAGGCGTTTGGGGAAGGGAGTGTAAATAAACAGAACATTCGCCGTTGGTTTGCTAAGTTTCCAGCTGGGGTCACCGACTTGACCCGAGGAAGACCTCTGTCCGTAATAGACAACGATGTCCTCAAACATACAGTAGAAGGAAACCCCTACCAAACAGTTAAAGGACTCTCAGCACAACTAAATGCAAGTGTATCTACCGTTTCCTGACATTTAAAGTGTATTCAAAAATTGAAAGAACTGGGCTAAGAAGTTCTTTTGCACCCACCATATACTCCCGACTTGTCTCGCAACAGATTACCACCTGTTCATCAATTTAGACAACTTCGAGTTTCAGAGGAAAACTTTTTGAAAATGATGATCAAGAGAAAAGTGCGTTTTCAGATTTTGTTTCACTTCAAAGCTCAGAGTTTTTCAGTTCGGGGATAAAAAAGTTGGTGTCACGTTGGGAAAAATGGGCTCAGTATTTATAGAGATTCGTACTGTTTCTAAGCCCAACGACCGTGCAATGAGGTGATCAGGCCTTGATCAGGTTTTGCCCTAATTTGGGTACCCACTTCCGCCCCAGGAGGGTCTCCATACCCTTGGGTCGCCCTTCGGCTCTACTAACAGAATAAATAATATTCTTTCAAAGCCGGAATTAAAAATGAGGACCCGGAGAACAGTAGCCTAGCGCTCTGTCCACTACACCAGGCCGCTCCATATCTAAATACAATATATAAATATTAATAATAATATTTATTAAATTTATTTTAAATTTTATATGGACGTTGTTAGTATTATTTCTAAAGGTTGAGCTTAAGCCTTGGAGACCGGTAGCTAATATCGTATTAAAGGTGAGTGTACAAAGGAAAGGGGATCGGGCGGTATCTCCTTTCACTGGCTGCGGTCTCTCTTAGAACAGATCCTTAATTATTTACCTCTTCTGGGTCCGAGACCCGTCTAAATAATTAAATATTTATCTGTATCCCTGCCCCAGGATCGATACTCTTCTCGGGAGGGAAGCGGGAATACATCTGTATTATTAAAATGAGGGTATGAGCGGTTTAATATCCTATGAAATGATTATTATTTTCACATTTGCTTTCATAGGTAAATTCGAGGTGGTCTATGAAAAAAACATCATAAGAAAATACTCAATATTTTAGTCATGCTGTCCGTTTAATAATACGTTCGTAACAGGTATTTTTTATCGTTTGTCGTTTATATATCGTATTCCCTAAAGGATGCGAAGCTTTAATATCGTATATAAGATATGGAGAGGAAAAATATTTTTTCAAAAATCTTACGCTTTCCAACGGTATATCATACATGTATATTACTGTTCTTATGTTCAAAAACGAAAAATTGCATTAAAAAAATATTTTTTCTTTTTCTCCTTTATTTGGGTATCGAATTCATTCAGTTTATATATTTACCTGTTTTTTATGAGTGGTAACAAGATAATATAGTTATTTCTATAGAATCAACAAAATTAAAGGTACTTTAGAGAAAAAAATTTAAAATATCGGCATTTAAACCCTGTCAGACCATTTTAAACAGAATGAAACCTACATGATATTAAAGCTCATTAAATTTTACATCGATATAGCGAGTTTAATCAATGTCGTCGGAACCGTTTTTGAGAAAATCGAAAAAAGGTGCAAAATGCATGGTACAAAGTGCCTCTTCTTGTAATCTGTTTTTGATGAAAAAATTTTAGTCTCGTCTCGGGCGTATAGTTGTCTTAAATATGAAATTTCAGTTTCATAGGATTTACCGTTTCCGCTCGGGAGTTATCACACACACACACACACACACACAGACCTTTTTGCGGGACTTAAAACGTGTATTCCCGTTGAAAACTGGAATTCCAAAATTTTCACGATCGCAATACTTCAATCGGTTAGTTTTATCGGCTTTTCATCTCTCTGCATTAAGTTTAACAATTTTGTGTATAAGATCAAACTTTAGCTTTCCAACGGTTGATGTATAATATTACTGTTTTTAGGTTAAAAAACCCAAAAATAGCAAGAAAATTATTTTTACTCTTTTCTCCTTTCGTTGGATATCGATTTCACTCAACTTATATATTTACCCGTTTTTTTTTTTCAACGCTAACAAATTGATATGGATAATTTATTCAAATCTACAAAATGGAAGGTAGTTCGGAGGAAGAAAATTTAAACTATCGGCATTCAAGCCCTGTCAAACTAAAAGCTCAGAACCATTTAATATCGCTTACGATTGGCAATGGCGTGAAGACCGACTTTACATCCAAGACCGACTGGAGTGTAACGAGCTCATAAAAAAAAAAAGGTAACCCCTCATTAAGATAATGCTTCGGTTCACGCGAGGCACAATCTCGGCTCAACCGTCTTATTATACATTTAATTAGATCTTATCATATACAATAAATTTTATTTTGTTAGTATTATTTAATGGAAAAATTCGCTCAAATTATATTAACGAAAACCCTAATTCATTCAATAAAAATAAATTTCTATTGAAAGAAATGCTGCTTGATCAGTCATAGGATATATTATTCTATAAACTACCGTAATGCTTACAGTTATTAATTTTTTTTTTCATTTATATGACGTTGTTTTTTTACAATGAAATATAAAGGAGGGGAAAGGTATTGGGATCATGAAAATTCTCGAATTAGAATTGTCAATTCAAATACTTGTTTTAGGCTCTGCTGAGTCCAACCAAGTGTCGCAAAATGACCTATGTATGTATGTAAGTGGTATGTCTATAATAAAAACCAAAATTCATACGGAACTGTAATGATATATTTAACATAACATAATACGTCTGGGATGTTACTATGACTTTTTTTAAAACCAAAATCGGCTAACCTTAAGTGCCACTTTAACCATACACTTTATACTATAATTGTTTTGTTTTTTTACGATTTTCTCTAAAACTGCTGTTAAGCTTTCAATTAAACTCTTTTTATGAACGTAAAATCGAATTGGATTTAATTTTATGCACGTTTCGTCTTCATAAAAATAATTTTGATAAGAAAAGAGTAAATATGCAATATGAAAGAATTTGAGAATCAAATAAAGAAGAAAAAGAAATGAGCAATTTTTTTAGGATTAAAATGGTATATAGGTATACTACCTAGTAGCATATATATATATATATACTACCTATATAGGCAATAAGGGTAATAAGTCATAGAACTTATTAGAGATTGACAAAATTTCCATAGATGAGAGTGGTATTGTATTCAATAATCTATGCTATTAGATTTTAGTTTATTTACAGATGTTTACGTGATGGATTCCATGTATTAGAAAACGTTTACTTTAATTTTTCCTACAAAATTTAAACTCATATAGCCTATTACGAGCCAAGAAATAAATAAGAGTTGTGTGTTGCGTGCACTAGATTTGTAATAAGTGCATCATAGATTACTCTTGCTCTATTAGTACTGCTATATACATATTACTATATACTATTATTATCAGATAGATAACTACCTACAATTATTAATCCCACCCGCTTTTCCGGCCTTCCGCTTACACGGATCGGTCAGCCACTTAGCAAACTATTTCCGGCCGGGGTGTTATAATTAGACGGAAAGACAAAATTAAAAAATAAACAGCTGTCGGATATCAGTTTAAAACAGCTGTCCCGGTTGTTTAAGCTATTTTTTGATTCTCAAAGTCGACTGGATTTAGAAGAGGTAGTACACTTGCGGAAAGTTATTTTCAGGTTCTGACAGACGAGTATTTCTGTAATGAATATCGGTTTATTATTAAAACTTCGTAATTTCGAATTTTATACTTCAGGGTTATCAATTATGATTTATATGCTGGCATCGAAACTGCTTGTGTAAATATAGCATCTCCCATATATATATATATATATATATATATATATATATATATATATATATATATATATATATATATATATATATATATATATACACATGTTTTACCTGGAGACACCAATAACCATGAACGATACTCACTTCAATACAAAATATCAAGCCTCAAAAAGGATCAACTGTTTTTCTAACGGCTGTCAAGTCAGTAATAGACTAAGATTACGCTCAGTCTACAGATAAAAATCATCTTAGGGGCGAGATATACTGTGGAGGTTAACGAATAATATTACAAAATTAATATTTATCTGTCTGAACTGGACTCCAACCCAGACACAGAGATAAAGAAGATAGTGCTTTACACATTTTGCTTTTAAAATAATACTAGTACTTAAAAAAATATATACATATTGTACTTCTTTTATGTAAAAATGTTTTAGCGACCGTGTAATATTTTATTTTAGAAAATCGCGTATTGTGGGATGTCTAACTGTAGCGCCGCCCAACTACGTTTTAGAAACTATCTCAGTTGAATCCACGTTATGAATCTATTATAATATTGAGTTTAACTGTTGAACAAAACAAAAAAAAAAAAAATGTGCCAAGTGTTATAAATTTAACCTAAATACTAAGCGTTCTTATTAATTCTGCCAAAAAAAAAAGTAAAATAAAAACAAAAATAATGAGGTAAGTTAATAACAATTCTGTTAATTTAGGACTTAAAAATGATCAGAACTTCGCTTGCCGGCAATAATATCTGTTTGTTTGTTAGTGTGTATATGTCGTGAAGTCGAACTCGAAAACGAAAAGTTTTATCAAACTGAAATTTCATATTTTAGGAGCGTATATATACATGCCTCAAATGTTACAGCAACTGTTTCGAAAAAATATGCGTACTATAAGAGCCACTTTATACGATTTTTTATTTCCTTCCAAATTAAATATATTTAATTTTTTATAATCGAAAAAATTAACCATATCATTAAAAACGGGTAAATAAACAAAATAAACGAACTTGGTAAACTTTTTTTTTTTTTTTTTTTTTTTTATCATTTATTTTTACATCCACACCTGTCGCTTAGCCCGTGACAATAAGCGGATTTGATAACAATTGATATAAAGGGCATGTCAGGCATGAGGGAGGTCGATACCCATTGGCATCTACTCCTAACTTGAATTTTAAAAGAGTTTACTTAAGGAGATCTCTTAGCCAGCTTCTTTTCAGCCTTCTTTGAATATTCCCTGGCATGTCTGTCGTGGCCATGTTTTGTATGAGTTTGTTAGTATGTCCGTGAAGTTTGTCAAAACATTTTATGTAGGAAGTCCGAATGTGATCTTGTACAATTGGTATGTGTAAGTCTGTATGTAAAGTTTTGTTACTGACATACCATGGTGATAGAGTTGGTTACCAAATAATGAGAAAAGAAGAAACATGCGGATTAGACAAGTAATTGTTTTAGATAATAATATAATTAATCTGACACGTTTCCATCCTTAATTTTTTGTAACATTAACTTAATTTAAAAGTTCTTAATTTGATTGTGATTACATAAGTAAGTGATATGTAGGTTTTTTGCAAAATTATTTCGACAACCATTCTATAATTTCAATTTAATTTTATCACATATTGGTTATTTAGGCTAATGTATTATAATTACCAAAAAACAAAACATTTTTTTTTTTACATTTACAACATTATCTCAGATGAGATAATGTTGTAAATAAAATTTCTTCTTCTTATGTCGTTATAGGTAAGTGTTAGTCGCATGTTGCCCGCACTAGATTATAACCGACTTATTAATACAAAACTAATATTATTTTATATATAATTCTTATAAGGTTGTATTATAAAAAATTATATATTATAAATATTATATAAAAATTAAGGTTGCACAATGCGGAATTGCGGGACTTGTATCCTGTGAATATAATTGATTTAGTAGCATCTCGGAGACTCAAATGGGCGAGTATGGTTGTTGGGCACGATGAAGAGCGGATTCCGAGAAAGTTGGTATTCGCTGAACTGACTGGTAGGCGTCCGAAAGGTAGGCCGAAGCGTCGATGGGAGGATTGCGTTAAGGGTGATCTCGGGGGCTTGGGCTTGAACGGTGTCTGTGTAGGCGGAATTAGGTGGTATCGGCATCGAACCTTCGGCTTCGCTAAGCCTATCATTATTATTATCTAGTTCTTAAAATATCGATGTTTTTATTACTGTAATATCATAAAATAAAATACCGCCTTTGGGTAAGATAAATGCAGTTATAAGACTACTGTAAGGACTGTAAGTGCCGGCTCTACAAGGCTCCGATATTTGCCCTCAGATAAGCTAATGCTATTCCACTATGTGCGCTCACATAACAAGTTTCCAACTCTTTATGTCTTGTCACGTGCTTACTGTTTAGCAAGCCTTTATCAACAGTGCACTCGATCGTACTTACAATGCTTTTTACTTCGCTATATTCAAACTCAGTTTAAATCCATGTTTATTTTTATGATATAACAAACAATATTATGATATTATATAATTATGTAACTTTGGTTATATAGAGAGGTTTGAATGACAAGATTATTAGGCTTGTTTGTGTAATTATATAATAGTATGCGTGTATAATCGCATCAAGTCTTATTGCTTTTCTGAAAAAAAAAAAACTTTAATTCTTCATTAAAATCAAAACCATTCATGACTTAATTGGATTTTGGAAATAAGAATAAACTACTTTTTACTTTCACTTACTATATATAGTAAGGGGAAGTATTGCGATCGTGAACATTTTCGAATTCCAGTTTTCAACGGAAATACACGTTTTAGGGTCCCCTGAGTCCAAATAACCAAAAAACTGTGTGTGTGGTAACTCCCGGCGGAAACGAAAAGTCCTATGAAACTGATATTTCAAATTTAAGACAACTTAACGCCCTAGGCGTTACTAAATCTGTTTCATCAATATCAGCTTACCAGAAGAGCCACTTTATACAATGCATTTTGCACCTTTTTTCGATTTTCCCGAAAACGGTTCCGACGATTTTGATTAAACTCTATATATCGATGTCAAATTTGATGGGCTTTAATATAATTTAGGTTTCATTCTGATTAAAATGGTCCGACAGGGCTTAAATGGCGATATTTTAAATTTTCTTCCTCTAAAGTACCTTTAAATTTGTTGATCCTATAAAAATAACTATATTATCTTGTTACCACTGATAAAAAACAGGTAAATATATAAATTGAATGAATTCGATACCCAACTAAAGAAGAAAACAGAAAACTTATTTTTTAATGCAATTTTTCGTTTTTTGAACATAAGAACAGTAATATACATATGATATACCGTTGGAAAGCTAACTATTTTAGAAAAAATATTATCTCATACACAAGCTTTTAAAAGTTAATAGTGAGTCATAAAAAGCCGATAAAACTAACTGATTATTTTAGATAATAATATAATAGATTTTTTAATAAAACACATGTTTCTATAGAAATTCAATTTAATTAATTCTTTAATAGTTTCACGTATTTTCATCTCTAACTGTATTTGAAAATTATTTAATCGATTTTAAAACCAGAGGTAAGTGAAAGTCGTGTGTTGCCCGCACTAGAATTTTTTATTTAATTTAAAATACTCTAAAACATCTAACTTCTTATCTCGGAAACATGCCCTATCTCACTGAATATGAGAACGTGTGTACGTGTATAATGTACTCTGCGCTTAATTATTGATAAGTCCAACAGACATTGTTATTATTCTTCTGATTTACTTTTAACATTCTAATTCCTCCCGCATCCAATTCTTACAATCCAAAATCCTTAATGTTCCTTACTTTGTCACAAATAAAATCATCCATAACGATCTTAATATCCCATTTGTTGCAGACCTTTTCCGTACCAGATATACCCCGTTCAATTCCAAACTCCATTCCCAAACTAACCCACTGGTTTCCATCCTAGATTCCTCTTCGATCCCTGATAATCCTCTGAGGCTTCTGAAAAGAAGATGGCCTCGAGACCTTGTTTAAATTGACTACTAGAGCGCTGCCTATTCATCTTTTTTCACCAGTTTTATCATTTAGCAGCATGTTAACTTCTATTATTATATACAGTTGTAAATTTCAAAAAAATATATTAAAAACTAGCTGTTGCCCGCGACTTCGTCTGCGCCAATTTCTGTCATTCTGATAGCGATTAAGAAGTTTTAAAATATTATTTTTAAAGTACTTCTGCGTAAATGATATTTTTAGTTTTATTTTCTTCTGGCAGAACATATTGATTTTCTCCGCAACCCGATCTTGACAACGCGACATGTAGTTGTGTGAAAAGCAGTCTTGACGTAAATCGATTCCTACCTGTTTAAATGTTCGCTCCTGTGATCCTTTAATTTTTTTTAAATAACTTAACGGGGAATTAAATTATTTTAAAATTTAAATTTAAATAATTGGGATGCGAGGTTAATTTTCCACATTTTCCACTGATTCTTCCTTCGCTCCTATTGATCGCAGCCTGATTTTATATAGCCTTCCTCGATAAATGGACTTTCCAACGTAAAAATAATTTTTCAATTCAAACCTGTAGTTTTTGAAATTAGTGCGTTCAAACAAACTCTTCAGTTTATAATATTAGTATTAATAATAATAATAATAACAGGCCTCCCGAACCCGAAGGTTCGATGCCGATACCACCAAATCCTGCCTACACGGACTCTTCCAATGATCACCGGTCAAGCCCAAGCCTCCGAGATCAGCCTTAACGCAATCCTCTCATTTCGGACGCCTACCAGTCAGTCGGTTCAGCGAGTACCAACTTTCTCGGAAGTCGTTCCTCACCGAGCCCAACAACTTTACTTGCCCATTCGAGCCTTCGCAATGCTATCAACTCGATTATATTCACAGGCTATAAGCTCCGCAATTCCGCGTTGTGCAACCTTCTAAACTCCCCAGTGGCCTCATCTCTCTTCGGACCAAATGTTTTACGCAGTACCTTATTTTCGAAAATCTTAAGCCGTTGTTCTTCCTTCAATGTAAGGGGCCACGTTTCACATCCGTAAAGGACCGTCGGAAGAATAATAGTTTTTAAAATTCTAACCTTGTAAGTTTTTAGACAGAAGCCGCCGCGAGCTAAGTAATTTAGCCACTGAATAATAACACGCATTTCCCGCCTTTAACCGAGACTTTATTTCATTTTTTCTCGTTATCATTGAACCTAACTACTTAAATTTCTCTACTTAATCAAAAGTATGCCCAGTTATATCAATATCATAAAGTTCGCCACCGTTTCTGCTACTAATCAATCATATTTCGTCTTATCGTTATTTATTTCGAAATATTAGTATTAGATGAATAAAATTTATTTCTAAATACATTTTAAGTAAAACGTGCGGTGTGAGGCCCGCAAAAGATCTTTAAAATATTTAATTATTGTTTTTTTTTAATGGGAAATATTATTAAAAAAAATGTTGTATCGATCCTACTAGTGGAAGTATACGGTTACAGAAACCCCATGAACTGTCGTAACTGTTTGGCTTCTTCTCACGTTCCAGTAGGACGTTCGTTCCTCCGGAAGCTGACCGAAGAACTAACATTCGATAACTGTTACTCTAATCGTTCCTTTACGATATCGTTACTCCGATGACCTCCGTGCCTCACTCTACGCCCCGATCGCCCGGCAGTAACGGCTACTCAGGTCCACTTTCCAAACCAGCTCCTTCTAGGGCAGACTTTCTCCCACGCCGTTCCCTAGCCTTATTATACCTCTATGTTATGAATAATAACTCAGTCCGACAGATGGCGGACGCGAAAACTTTCACGTGTTTTTTTTTTCTTCTGTTTTGATCCGTCTTCGTCGCCGGATTAAAATCGAACACATGGTAGTGTGTGAGTGACGATTTCTTAGTTTTTAATCATGCAAAAAGCGATCGTAAAAATAATTGAAATAGCACCTTTTCCTCAAAAATAGAAAGAAATTTTGACCATATTGATCGGTGTTATTAACGCACTTCCTCTTTGGTCAAGGTTTTCCAAGTGTCTGCGATTTACGATAATAAGTATATTTAAATACTATTTCCGTAGGTGTGCGTAACTGTTTTGCGTTTAACGGTATCAATGTAGGCGAACAAGTTCGCGTGTTATTCTGCACCTATGCAAATCGAATGAAACATTGAGAATTAATTGAAGGGTTGCGGTTTCTGTAAAAAGAAAAAAAAAAAGGATGGAAACAGTTAAATATTAACGATAGAGCTTATGATTATATTGTATATTGGTAGTCTTTATTTTGAAAAAAAAAAATAATTAAAATTAGTTTTTTTTTCCATCTCACTTAAGTGTATTTCTATGGTGAAAATTTTGGAATTCTACTATATAATAGAAACCCGCCTCTTTAATGTAAACGACGAATCATTACAAAAAAGTGTGTGCATGTTTACTAGTCCAAAAACAAAATGTCATTCGAAATTGTTGTTGCATATTTCAGATAGGTATATGGCCAAGTTTTTAAAGATTTTTTTAAGCATCAAAGCTATATAAATGTAAAAGAATTAATATCTTGCGCCTCATGTGGTGTAGTGGCTAGCATAAAAGCTTATATACCCAAGGTTGCGGGTTCGATACTAGGATTTTTTAATGAGAGTAAAAATGTTAATCCCAAGCTTGTGCGATGTTGGGTACTAGTAAAAGATCCCTATCCTAATTTAAAAGAGTAGGCAAAATTTAGAGCTCTCACAGTGGCATAAAGTGACATTAAATGAATTATAAGCCGAAACATTGAGTTACAAAGCTAAATGGGTAATGAAAGAAAAGCATTCTTATTAAAATGAATGATATAAACATTGTAATTTTATTGAGGGTGTATAGTCGACTGTAGAAACTATTATAGGTGGAATAGTCAGGAATCAGTCATTTTTGAAAAGTTTTTAATTTTGCCAACGTTTCGGCTCAAGCTTGTGAGCCATCATCAGGGCTACAAACATCAGAACAAAAGAGATACATATTAATATGATAATGAAAATTTTCTTCTGAATGTAGTGACAATGATAACATTTGAAATAAAACAGAAAATATACCAACATACTTAAATATTATAGATACAAATAATGATAATATGATACATAATCTGATGATGATAAGCATAACAAATTTTACAGAACTTTAGACTTTAATATAAAAGTAAAAAAGTAGAAAAGATAATCCAAAAATTTAAATCTAGCAAATGACTGAATTCTCCGATTAGAGTAGAAACATAGTTAGCATGTCAAAAGTAATCGGTTATCATTATTATTCGTGGTTTTTATCAACAAGAATAACATTCTCGGGTTCACCTATGGTGTAGTGGCTCATATAACAGCCTTCCATTCCCTAGGTTGTGGATTCTAAACCCGTGGATTTCTTTAAGATAGTATAAAAATCGTTGCTTATAACGTCCTTTGGAGGAGACGTTAAATGAAATGGTAGTCCCAAGCCTGTGCGATGTTAGGTACTAGTTGAAGATATCTATCCTCTCTAACCAGTGGCATAAAGCGACTTTAAATTAATTCGAAGCTGAAATTTTATATTAAAGTTGAGTTTTGTCTCAATGTGATAATCGTTTTAATCACGTGGTATCCCATTTTACTCTTTGTGTATTTTATGATTTCTCGAAAATGCCTTTAACTATTTTGTTTAAACTCCTTATATCAATGTTTCATTAAATGCTTTTTATTGTCATTTGATTATTCTCCAACTAAAGGGTATGTCAGTGGGAGCGGCGTGGTCTGGTGGATAGAGCACTAGTCTACTGTTCTCCAGGCCCTGGGTCATTAGAGTGAAACACTTATTAAAACATAGTGCTATTTTAATAATGTGCCGAAGTTTCGGCCTACGTTGTGGGCCTTCATCAGGGCTCAAAGAAACAATATAACTATAGACCTAATAATACGTGAGGTATATAATAATAATATGGTGACAGTAATATAATATGGGAAGAACCACCTCACACAAGACTTAAACGACAAGAAACTGCTCGTAGATACCAATTACCACAACACTTACTTGACAAACGTTCAAAACTTCCTATCTATTACAAAAAGCTCATATATGTTACCATTATCAGGCCCATATGGACATATGGGATCGAGCTTTGGGGCTCTACTAAACCATCCAATTTCTTCGACATCCAATCCTTACAATCCAAAATCCTTCCCAAATCGTAAATGCTCCTTATTTCGTCACAAAATCATCCATACCGACCTTAATATCCCATTTGTTGAAGATCTTTCACGTAGCGGATATACCACATTCAATTCCAAACTCCCAACCCACCTAAACCCTCTTGTTCGCAACCTATCCACCTCACATATCCCTGATAACCCTCCGAGGCGATTGAAAAGAAGATGGCCTCGGGACCTACTAACTTAAATAGACATCGAAGTTCTACTACTGGGTAGTTTCTTCACCAGCCTTTTCACGCCCTTAATTGTATTTCAACACTTTTACTTGTTGTATTTATTTTTTTTTACAGTTTTAAAATTCAATAAAATATAAATTAAAAATATCACCTCATTGCACGGCATTTGGCCCAGAAAAAGCATGAATCTCCTCTGTATGTACTGTGCCCAAGACCCCCTTTTTTTTTTTTAAGTGTATGTCAACGGAAATTTAACGTAAATGTTAAAGCTTTATATCAGATAATTGTGTGTGAAACATTTGATAGTAATTAAGCGAGAAATAATAAGTGAAAGTCGTGTGATGCGTGCTTCTCGATTTTTTATCTAATAAATAGTTATATATACATTTTCCGAAGGTACCTCAGTTCTGTGCATTTAGTCCTCTTAATAAGGTTTCCCTGAGAAGAAGCCCCAAAAAGTAATTGGCTAAGCTGTTTAAAGTCCTTTGAACTAACTCGTTATGTAATGAGCCACAGCGGCGAGGTATTTTGATTAAAGGTCCTACTCTCAATCCCTCCAATCAAAATACCGTCCTCCATCGCAGCCTTCTCTGTCTTATCCTCCCGCTCTGAATATAGTTAATTATCTTAGTTTTATAAAAATTTATAGATAAAGTTTAATAAATCGGGCTATAATGGCTTAATATTTATTTTAATTTTACTTCACCTATGTCTATGTATTCACCTTTCCCTTCGGTGCCCAAGATAACGGGTTCAAACCGCAGATGTCCCTAGGATTTTTTTAATGGGAGTGAAATACCCTTAATTATGCCGTCCATTAGACGGAACGTAAAAAGGTGGTCCCGAGCCTGTCCGATGCCAGTTACTTGTTAAATATCACTATCCTAATTGCGGAAACGGTAAGTCCTATGAAACTGAAATTTCATATTTAAGACAACTATACGCCCGAGACGTGACAAAACTTTTTTCATCAAAATGAGCTTACCAGAAGAGGCACTTTATACCTTACATTTTGCACCTTTTTTCGATTTTCTCGAAATTGTTCCGACGATTTTGAATAAATTCGCTATATCTATGTAAAATTTAATGGGCTGTAATATCATGTAGGTTTTATTCTGATTAAAATGGTCTGACAGGGCTTAAATGACGATATTTTAAATTTTCTTACTCTAAAGTACCTTTTATTTTGTTTATTCTATAAAAATGACTATATTATCTTGTTACCACTGATGAAAAAAAGGTAAATATATAAATTGAATGAATTCGATACCCAACTAAAGGAGAAAACAGAAAAAAATATTTTTTTGAATGCAATTTTTCGTTTTTGAACATAAGAACAATAATATACATGTATGATACACCGTTGAAAAGCTAATTTTAGAATAAATGTTATCTCATACACAAGCTTTTAAAAAATAATAGAGAGTGATAAAATGAAGATAAAACTAACTCATTATTTTATAATAATATAATCGATTTTTTCTATATAAATTCAATTTAATTCATTTTTTTAATAGTTTCACGTATTTTTAGCTCTAACTTTATTTGAAAATGCTTTCATTGATTTTTAAATTGGAGGTAAGTGAAAGTCGTGTGTTGCCCGCACCAGATTTTTTCTAATCTAAATATTTAAAAGTTCTTAAATTTATTTTAACAACGGAGGTAAGTTATAGTCGTGTTTTTCGGGGAATAGATTTTTTTCTTTCTATATAATCGTTAAATCCTCACACTAGACTGAAACGACAAGAAACAGCTCGCATATATCGTTTATTACAACATTTACTTGACAAACGTTCAAAACTTCCCACCTACTACAAAAAACTATTTTATATTACCATACTAAAGCCTATTTGGACATATGGTATTGAACTATCCTTGCCATCCAAAATCCTCCGAAAGATCCTAAATGGCCCTTACTTCGTCACCATAAAAATAACCCATAAAGACCTGAATATCTGATTAGTTGCTGACTTAGCCCGAATTAGATATACTTCCTTTAACTCCACCAGTCCACCCCAAACCCTTCTCATGTCTATCATGCCCATATCTCAATGTTCACATTTATTTGATGTATTTTTTGTTAATACTGTTGTAAATATCTCTATAATAAATAAAAATTAAAAATAATAATTATTATTAAAGTTAGCGATTTAATAACTTTTGTGATGACTTTCTTATTGCTGACACATCTATAAAGGTCCGGTCCCTCTCTCATAGCGATATCGAACAAGGGAAGATGAAGAGGTTAACAGATCCTCCGTAGTTGAAGTTTCCCTGTTCTCGGGGGTATATGTATGGGACTTGGTCAACTCCTACTACGGGGCTATTGCCACTTTTCCATTGTTTCAGGAAACTTTTTAGAGTTTGTCGCGTGTACAACTTGAGTCCATTGCTTGAGTTTAGCTAGTCTCAAAACTGTACCGATAAGAGGGTAGGAGTTTTGTCGATAGTTAAATTTAAGCATGTCGAGTAGACTTTACAGAATACATTTTTTATAATATGTCTTATTTTGTATTTAAATTATTATCATTTTCGTTTAAAAATAAACGGATCCTCAAGTTTTTGCGGTTTCTGAAAAAACAGAAGGATGAAACAGTTAAATAACGATAGAGGTTTATGATTAAATTTTATATTGGAGAATTCTTTAATTAAAAAAAAAAAAAAAAAATGAAAATCAGTTGTTTTTTTTCTTATCTTACGCGTATTTCTATGGTGACAATTTTTGAATTCTACTATATAATAGAAACACGCCTCTTTAATCTAAATGACGAAGCATTACAAAAAAGTGTGTGCATGTTTACTGGTCCAAAATAATAATAATAATAGGCTTAGCGAACCCGAAGGTTCGATGCCGATACCACCAAATTCCTCCTACACAGACTCGTCCAATGCTCACCATTCAAGCCCAAGCCCCCGAGATCAGCCTTAACGCAATCCTCCCATCTCCGCTTCGGCCTACCTTTCGGACGCCTACCAGTCGGATCAGCAAATACCAACTTTCTCGGAGTCCGCTTGTCATCGAGCCCAACAACTTTACTCGCCCATTTGAGTCTCCGCAATGCAATCAGCTCAATTATATTCACAGGATGCAAGTTCCGCAATTCCGCGTTATGCAACCTTCTAAACTCCCCAGTGGCCTCATCTTTCTTTGGACCAAATATTTTACGCAATACCTTATTTTCGAAAACCTTAAGCCGTTGTTCATCTTTCAAAGTAAGTGGCCACGTTTCACAACCGTAAAGAACCGTTGGAAGAATAATAGTTTTATAAATTCTAATCTTTAAGTTTTTTAGATAGAAGCCGCGAACTAAGTAACTTAGCAACTGATTAATAACACGCATTTCCCACCTTTAACCGGGACTTTATTTCTTCCTGGATTTCATTTTTTCTAGTTATAATTGAACCTAAATACTTGAATTTCTCTACGTGTTCAAAAGTATGACCTGATACATCAATATCACCAAGATCGACACCGTTTCTGCTACTAATCATATACTACTGGTCTGCTACTATCATATACTACTGGTCCAAAAAGTCATTCAAAATTGATGTTGCATATTTCAGATAGGTATATGCCAAGTTTTTGAAGATTTTTTTAAGCATCAAAGTTTTGTAAATGTAAAAGAATTAATATCTTGCGTCACCTGTGGTGTAGTGGCTAGCATAAAAGCTTATATACCCAAAAATATACATATGTTTCTTTTTTATTTATTTTTCTACCGTTTTGCCTGAAAGTCTAAGAAATGAAGTTTATAATACATTATTCCATTTATTTTTCTTTGACATTTCAAGGTTACTTCGTATTTTTTTGCAGCGTGTAAATATCTCTGGTTTAGTTTGATGATTCCATCTATATCACTTTATTACTAATAGAATATTAAAAAAAAAAATAAATAAATAAAATAGTGCTAGGTACAATTAATTTATCGCGAAAAACAAAAAAATAAATAAACATCTTGTTTGGTCGTCACAGCTCATAAGATATGCAATTCCTCTATAACTCGGACATTTTTAAAGATAGAAAGAAATTAAAAAGTGTTCTGGATTCAGGAATTTTTATTTGAACTAGATCAAAGATAATTATGAGGGAATATTTAAAAAGTCCAGTATGTATGGTTTTAGTTTATTTTTAATAATGAAACATTATAACCTACTAAGAAGTAATAAAAAATAAAAACGGGGGAAAAAAAATGGGAAAAAGGACGACAGAAGATGAAATTCCATACAAAACAAAAATATCAGTTTAAAAATCTGTTTAAAAATACAAGATATATAGGGTTTAGAACTGAGTAACGGTGACTGGGATATTTTTCTTAAACATAAATGGTCAAAGTTGATGGTTCGTTTGTTTTAAGCTCTTTGATTCATTTATTTACACACATATAAATTGGTTGCCTTTACAGCGTTTTTGTAATGTAATTATTATTATTATCAACTCTTCGAAATAATGTGCATTATAAAGCGAAGCAAGTATATTGTGTAGCTAAGAAAGAAATTATTGAATTTTATTTCTTTTTAAATAATATATTACTGCTTATTGACGATAATGGATTAAGCGGGGACTAGAAAGTGCGAGTGAAAGACGGATACCGAAGGCTACTACTATAATCATGTCAGTTTTCACCGAGAACTGACCAGCCCACCTCTCCTATTGGCCAGACGATATCGCCTTAGCCAATGATAATAAGCCTTCCTGATTATCACGTCCTCTATCTGCTTCCACGGGCCGGAAAGTGAGAGTAAGGACAGGCTATTCAGAAGAAACTGGAGCACTGGCAGCCTATTTTACCTTCTTAACTATCCGGGAAGAAACCGTGTCAAATAGTAATTTATTTTCTCTCAAATTGATCGATTCTATTAATTCGAAAGTTCTTTAAATAGCTTTACAACCCATAAGGGCCATCGCATTATTATTTCACGTTTTAAAATATAACAATACAATAGTATCGTGAGAGCGTTTGTTATAGGGTGGGCATAATCGAATGACGATTATCAGATCATTCGAATTAATCGATTATTGGATTAATCGCTTTGGATAAGCAAATGATCATTCGAACTGAACTGTTGAACGATAATCGAGGGATTATAACTTTTTTTTTTCTCTCTCTCATCACATAAATTATATGTATATTTGCATCTAGGGTCAACCACTATAAAGACGGGAATTTTGAAATATCGTCTCTCACAATCCATACTAATCATTCGATTATTTAAATCATCGAAGTCCGATCATCCGATTATGACGATCATTCGATTATGCCAACCCCTAGTTTGTTATATGAGGAAGATGGTTGGGGGTGCGGTCATAAATTAGATACACACATTTAAAATAAGTACTATTTTGATTATGTTAAGTGCTATTTTGATTATGTTAAGTGCTATTTTGATTATGTTAAGTGCTATTTTAATTAGTTTGTTGTCAAATAGGTTAAGTGGCGCTACCTGTGTGAAAGTTGCCGCAACTTTATTATATTTTAGTAAGGGTCCTTAAAATGTTTACTATATTATGTTATTTTTTTACTTTATATAATTACATATAAACTGGCTCAATACACTAACCAGGTGTGTGTTTTTGTGTTATGTATATTTGTTGATTATAAAGTTTACAGTAATTTTTTAAAACAACTACAAGTCAACTAAATTTTACTAACAATAAGTACTGAGATGAAATACTAAACATCTATAAGACCAAATACAATTTTTAAATTGCTTAATAATTTTTCCGATTGTTCAACGATAAAAATTATTATTTTATTATTAACTTATACATTTATATTTCTTTCTTTTTTTTATTTTTATTTCTTTCTAAGTTTTCTGTATTATTTGTTTCAGGTAAGAGATGATATTCCTTGTTCAAAAACGATTCTTTCAACTTTATTGATAAGTATAATCTGTTATCATTGAATCTATCTTTTCCCTTGATTAAAGTCTTGTGACGTTTTTGTGCCTATTTTTTTTATTTTGTGGAAGTTTTAAAGAAACCTAAATGCTTCTAATGTTACATTTATTTCTTGAAATTTCGGACTAATGTTTTTCCACTATAAAACGTCTAAAAATATATGTATGTTTTATAATGGACAAAGATCAGTTCTCATTAAGTAAATTTCAGTCTGAGAAGTACAGAGGTATATTATTAAGCTTCCACATAATATAAAATAGTACAATCATTTTATATTTGGTTCTCATATTGATCCAGTTACATGTAACGTTGATGCCTAACAAGAGAAATATCAGCGAACAGCAATTTCGCCTTATTAGCCATATCGGAGATTCGATTTTTTTCGGCAAAACATTTCAAATTGGACGGGTCGGTCGTTAGTCGCACGGAAGGCATATTTGTCTCCCTTTATTCCATCTTCAAAGGAAGGCTGTTATAGAATTCTCAGAGTTGAATAATTTAAGCTGGCCTGATTATTGGAAGTCTGGCTTTACTTTATCTTGATATTTCTGAATAATTTCTTTCCTTCAGCTCTATCTTCTCAATTTATAAACTGGATAGAATCGATATAATCTTTGTCAAGCATCGACATTTCGGAATTGATGTATGGGATGGGTAGTTTCTAACTCTTCTTATATGTAGGGTAGCATTATCGGAACACTGCAGAAATATATTCTTTCACGCGAGAAAAGATCACGCGAATATCATTAGTATTGCTTCCTCATTATCGCCTTTCTTTTCTCCCAGTACCTTCTAATTATCACTGTTTGTTTTTGCTTCATTTATAACCATGCAGTACTCTTCCGTTTTTATTTATTTCCCGCTTGAACCTAGATTTCTTTTAATGTATTTACTTATGCGCATCTGTCCAGGCAGTGTTTGTCCGTTACTTTATTTTTTCTATCTATTTTTCTCATTTTCTTGACGTATCCTACTACGTCTTGTATTCACAAATTCTGTCTGTGTCGTTTAGTCTCCCTCCCGTTTAGTCCATTCTTACCATGTGACCGTAGAATCCCTGATTCTATTTCGGTTGCTAGGTCTTTTATCCCCATGTAGATTTCCTTGTTATGTCTCAGTCTGTAGCGTAACACTAGGAATATTATTCTTTTTTTTTTTTTAAATTAACTGTAATCATTTGTAAATAACATATTATTTAACCATAGCTGTACCATGCTTCGGCAAATGCTAACCAAAATTTTTTGTTTGCGATTTTACTGTTACTCTCTTCTGTGACCTCCTCACTGTCATAAATATGAGTTAAACAAGCACCTGTATGACTAATTCCATTCCCGCTGAAATAGTTTCAACCGTTGCTCTCCCTCGTTTCCTAATATTTCTCTGAAACGCAAACGGCCTGGGATCCTTCTAAACTAAGAGAATTGTCATTGTAGTTCATGCAATGGGTAGTTTGTTATTATATCATTGTTTTTCGCATGTAGTTCTTACCTTTTTTTAAAGGATTCTTCTTTAGTTGGCACTACAGTCCTTGTAGGACCTGGGCCTCTGCTTTCTATTTAGTCAACTCCTCGCGGTCCTCAGCTAGGTCCACCCTCTTCCTCCAGATAGTCCAACCATCGTTTCCTGATGTCGTTTACTGAGGCACATGTTTCGACTTGACCTAGCCATCTTAAGAACACTAAGGATATCAGACCATACCATATAATTGATTTAGCTCAATGTTACTCCTGATCCTCCTGTGCTTCTTTCTGAAGGTTCCTGAGGTCTTCATTTTGGCCCTTCTATTTTCTTAGAGAATCCATTGGCTCTATTGTTAAACTCAATGAATTACTGTTTTGTTAACAACACACTGATACATCATTACTCTATCTTAAAATGTAACGCATTTTCAGTACAAGATGTTTATTAAATAAATTATACGTACAAATAACATGTTATGAATTGGGGATATGAAAAAAGAAAGAATTGTTGCTATCTTAAAATATTGTGTGGTACTTTAGAGGAAGAAATTTTAAAAGTTGACATTTAATCTATGTCCTACTATTTCAATCAGAATTGAATATGATATAAAGCCGTTTTTTAGATGTTGCTGTAACGTTTGAGGCATGTGCGCATCAAAAATATGAAATATCAGTTGTTTACGGCTTATTGTTTTTTAGTAAGACTCACCACATACATGCAGATACACACATATCTTTTTATTCTGTATGGAAGTAATGCCTTTAGACCGTATTAGCTTAAAACGAATATAAATTTAAAAAATTGACCTATTTTTAGTAGTTTCCCTTTTTACTTCAGACAATCTATTTAGGTTTTTCATAATAATTAATTTTGGTTAAGGTAGCGGAAATCAGATTGTGATGTTAAATACTCTTATACTCAGCGCTTTATCAAAGGGACAACTCATTTTTCGAAATCAGTTTTGATAATTCCTTTAGAAAAATGGTGAAAATAATAATAGTCTGAGGAACTGAAGGATTTATAAATCTAATTTTAGTGGTAGGAGCGAAGTATTTCAATGTAAAGAATACATAATACATATTCCGGGCCCCTGGTTCAAAACCGGGTGTAGCAGATTATTATTTATCCTATTATTAGCCTCGATATTTGATGAAACCTGGCGGCTGAGCGTAATCACTGTCTGATCAGCTTCCTGCACATCCTATAAGCTGTACGAATCTCCATATGCACTGAATTCATGGGGTTTTGAGCTACATATGATATTTTTTTGGCAATTTCATATATTGGGTTGTGTCACATGAAATGTCCGTTTTAAAGGTGAAGGATTTTTCTTTAAAATACGACATGAAAACAAGATATTTTTATTCGAAGTATTTACCTTCTTTCTTTACACATTTACACATCCCAATGTGACACCAACCTTTTATCTCCGAACTGAAAAACTCTGAGCTTTGAAGTGAAACAAAATCTGAAAATGCACTTTTCACTTGACCATCATATTCAAAAAGTTTTCCTTTGACGAAGTTGTCTAAATTTCTGTCTCGCAGATCTCAAGGCGTTTATAAAACTCATTTTTATTATATATGAATTCTTATATTATATATGATATTCTTATTTATGGGGATGAGAGTATGAAATGAAATCACGCACAGCTAAATTAAATTCTTTAAGAAAAATAATCCAATGAAATTAACCAATAAGAGTCCTTTAAGCGAGCATGTTAAATGTTATAAAATATTTAATAAATAAGCCCTTATGCTTGTTAATTTCTAGAACATTTAAGGTTGAGAAAAAATAAAACTTATTTTCTAAAAACAAGTGACTGACCTTTGATAGTTAAGCGTGACCCACCGGTGGGTCACCCCGGCCCACGGAACAGACAAGTATGACCCACCGGTGGGTCACCCAGGCGTGAACGTGTTAATTATATTTATTTTAGCTGCATTATTTAAATATGACATTAATCAAATTGGAAGAGGAAATTTCCCTCTCGGCACACACTCGGGCAGCTGAAGTAATTTTATACTGAGGGGTTGAGCGTCGCGCCGAAATTTATGTATATAAGCTTTAAACAAGGTGGGTAGCGGACCCTTTTAAAGTTGTAAATTTATCCGCAGCGCTGCTAGGGTGTGAAGGTTTCTCCCGGGCCCAGATCAAAGCAAAACCAGTGGGTTGGAGCCTCAGTACTTCCGTCAAACCGAGGGTGCAAAATTTGAACTTCCAAAGCGCCCTGGTCCACATCGCTTCTCCTTCCGGCCGGACCTCGCCATATTGTTCAAAATTATCTCAAAGCCTTTGTCTTCCTCCTTAATGTATTTATCTCATGAATTTGCGCTAGCTAAATCCATCCCTGTTTTTAAGGTTTAGTAATTGTTCTCTTTCTATTCCGATAGCTCTTTGTTATACTATCGTACCACTTACCTACATATGAAATTTAATATATAAAAATCTGGTGCGGGCAACACACGACTTTCACTTACCTTGACTTTTAAAATAAATTTAAAAACTATTAAATATACTTCGATTTGAAAAATATTTGAAGTTGATTTTAATTAAACGTCACTTTATATTACCTTTTACCAAATCACCTTTACTCTTCGTCGCAAACCGATGACTTCCTGTCCCCTGGTATCCTTTAATAACATTACCCTTACTTCTGTGGAACAAATCCGATACCTAGGCCTCCATCTTCGAATCCTCACACAAGACTGAAACGACAAGAAACTGCTCGAAGATATCGATTACTACAACACTTACTAGACAAAAGTTCAAAACTTCATCTACATCACAATTATTAGACCTATTTGGACATATAGAATCGAGCTTTAGGGCTCTACGAAACCATCTAATTCCTCTCGCATCCAGTCCTTACAATCCAAACTCCTTCGCAAAATCCTGAATGCTCCTTATTTTGTCACAAAGCAACTCCTCCATAATGACCTAAACATCCCATTTGTTGCAGACATAGCCCGTGATAGATACTCCTCTCTCCATTCTAAACTCCCTGCCCATACAAACCCACTTGTCCGTAACATATCTTCCTCAGATGTCCCCGATAACCCTCCAAGGCGACTGAAAAGAAGGTGGCCTCGGGACCTACTGTATTAAAATAGTTAGTGAAGTGCTACCACTGGATGGTTCTTTCTCAAGACATTTTCATGACTTTTTATATTCATTCTACATATTTACTTATTGTATTCTTTAGTACAGTCGTAAATTACTATAAATAAATAAAAATAAAAAAAGATTACCTTTTACAACTCTGTATATCAGATAATATTTTTTTCTAAAATCATTCTCTTTCCAACGGTATAAAATACGTCTATATTACTGTTCTTTTTACCAGTAAACCAAAAATTACTATAAAAAAAGTTTTGCTCTTAAATCCTTCAGTTGGTCATCAAATTCGTCCAACTTGTATATTTAGCCGTCCTTCATCAATGGAATTAAGATGATGTGGTTAATCTTTTGGAATGTACAAAATTAAAGGTAGTTCAGAGAAAGAAATTTTAAAATATTGCCATTTAAGCCCTCTCAGACTATTTCAATCAGAATAAAACCTACATGATATTAAAGCCCATCAAGTTTTACATCGATATAATATATATATATATATATATATTATTATATATATATATATATATATATATATATATATATATATACTGTTATATATCGATATAATACATATATACTGTTACATCTCGGACGTATAGTTGTCTTGAATATGAAAATTCAGTTTGATAGCACTTTTAGTTTTCGCCAGGGATTTGCCACACACACCGACCTTTTTGCGGGACTTGGTCATTTAGACTCAGGGGATCCTAAAACGTGTATTTCCGTTAAAAACTGGAATTCGAAAATTTCACTATCGCAATACTTTGCCTTACTATATATTTCATATATAGGTAAGTGAAAGTAAAAATATTTGAAGTTGATTTTAATTAGACGTGTATTCATTTTCGTTGGGAACATATGGTTTAGATTAAATAATTTAACTATATTTTAAGAGCGTCTATGCCTGAGATGTTACAGCAACTTTCCCATCGAAATCCGCTAACCAGAAAAGCCACCGTGCATTTTGTACTTTTTTACGATTTTCTCAAAAACGACTCAAACGATTTTAATTTAAACTCGTTTTATGGATGTAAAATTGAATAGGCCTTAATACCATTAGGTTTAATTCTAATTAAAATATTCTGACAAGGTTTAAACGCCGATATTTCAAATTGTCTTAAAGTACTTTTAGTTTTATAGATTCAGAAAAATTACCCATATCATCTTATTAGGATTGACAAAAAGCGGCTAAATATAAAAATTGAACAAATTTGATAACCAACTAAATGAAAAAAGCGCATACATATTTTTTAAATGTAATTTTTGTCTTTTTGAACCTAAGGACAGCAACATAGATGTATTAAATAGCTTTGAAAAGCTAAAAGAAAAAAATTATTTTATATACAAAGTCGTTAAGTAATGAATAGGGCATACAATAATTGCTTATTATTACACTTAACAATTTTATATTGTTAAATTACCCAGTCTAAAAACATATGTTTCCCACGAAACTAAATATCAATATTTAAACCTTTTTTAACTCTGTTTATTAGTTGTTAAATTGATTTTAACAACCAAAGTCGGATGTTGCCCGCACCAGATCTTTTTTTAATTCCTGATTTACATAACATTTGAAGAAAATTATCGTTTATAGGAATCGAGTTAAATTATTTTTATACTTAATCTATAGCATAAGCAGTTTCTGTTTCCCTGCGAAATGAATTCCTAACTCCGAAAAGAGATTTTGCTGTAAATTTTGTATATTTTAGCAACAACAAAAATTCCGTTTAGATTGTATTAATTATTATAAATAACCATCCGTTCAAACCAATATGCGTTGTTGAACATCTGTTCTGACAAATAAATAGTATCATTGTACACGGCGAGAGTTATGGAAAGTTAATATGAAAATGTGATTTCGTCAATAGTTAATAATCATACACTTTAAACGTATTGTAATAAATATACAATAACCGTTTTCAATAAGTTTCTATATTGGAAAAAACATGTTATCATAATGTGTATATTAATTTTTTTTTTTTTTTTTACATAACTTAATGATTTAACCTTATCTTAGTTAACGATATTAAGTTAACGTTATTATAGGATTTTTCAAAAAGTAATATTTGATGTTATCCGATTTTTTTTTTAAATAGTCCTTTTCCTCTCACCCACTACTTTCTTGAACTCTCACTGTGTAATCCGGCCCTAATATGTTATAACATTTCATCTGTACGGTATCGATATTTCCGTGCTTTTAATTAATTAAAAATTTTTAGTTATTTTATTATTTTTATCTATGTTAACTGATTTAACAAAATAATTTTACAAGCTTGGCTCGGTCCCTGTATTGTAGCTTCAAATAAATTTATAATAATCATGTATATTTCATTTATTTTGAACCGCTTAGGAAATAAGTTAAATACTTAGCAATATGAAAACAGCTGGTATTAGTGGTTTGATATTAAGAACCATCGAGAAAAAAAAACATTACCTCTTCAGTGTGTAAACACATATTAAAAATATGTTTAAATTATACACTGTTTTGACACTTGGTTTCGAAGCATAAGTATTTATTATTATTTCTTGTTTTCTTATTTTATTTTTATTTTTAAGGAATTTTGATCAAAATTAAAAAAATATATTTCTTTAGTGAAAATACACTTCTTCATCGTTCGATTGGCTACTAATTAAAATAAATTCTTTTATGTACTCCATTTTTATGATATATTTTACGTTTTTTTTTTTTTTCTTTCTGAACATGACTATGTCAGAAAAATCAACTAAGACAAAAGCTGCAATACACCAGCTGTCATAGCTGGAAAAACCACTATGAAACCCTTAGCTTGTCACTTGTCTACGTGAACTCCCAAGGGCATCTCATTGTGGTTCCAGTGCTTCCCAAAATGCATCACATATTACACAGATTTAACGGTGCCAGGTAATTTTTTTTTTTTTATTCATTGTAAAATAGTGCAAAATGACTGCGTATTTTTTGATACGGGTCTCAATGTTTCAGCCCCTGCCTCAAAGGGTTGGAAAGGCAGTATCCAAGAATGTAAGAAAACCAAATTTTTTTTTTTAAATTATCCTCTTTTGATATTTTGGTTTTACGAATCAAGAAGTGAGTATTTAAATTTGTATGAATATATATCAGTCACTGCTGTAAAGCTGAGGTTTTTTCAAGCTTAAATTTTTTTATTTTTTTACCGTGAATTTTTACTGGGTCATATATAAATATACTATCCCTTTTTTATTTTTATTAATACACATATAACTACGCTAATAATTACGTTAAGAGAAATTCATCCCTTTTTGATTAATTTTTGCTAATGTTAATTTTCTGGACCATTTATTGAAACTTAACCTTCAAAAAAATTCCTTTTATAACCTTAATTTATATGAATGTTATGATTTCAAATAAAACATCAAATATCGAAATATTTTGTATATAATATTATATTGGTTTAAAATGTTTTTTTTAATCTATTAAAGTATTTAGTTCGTTTTGCTATATTTATACAAAATAAAAACAAAAAGGTTGGTAGATTTCACATTTTTCTAAATATTGATTTTCGGTCATATCCCGAACAAAGAAATATATATTGATTTCAAAAAAATAATTTTACCGACTAAATAAAATAAAATAATAAATTACTATAAAATAATATATACTATATGAATTTTAGTAGAAGTTATTAATATAATATACAAAATATTATCGTAACAGGTTATTAGACAGTTGTTTACATAACCTATCATTGGTTTGATGTAGTGTGTATTAACACAGGTTTGTTCCAATAAGAGTGCTGGACTGCGCATGCGCGGCTGCCAGCCTAAAGGCGGCGATACACGGTGAGAATTAGGGTATGTGTAGGTGAGGTGAAAGCAAGTATTGTATGTGTTTACAAAAGTAGTGGGAGAGGGGGAAGACTTTTTTTTTAATTTGGATAATCACATCAAATATTACTATTACAAAAATCCTATTATATCCTTAAATATATTTTTTTTAAAAAGATAAAAAAACTGAATGACAAAGTTATATCAAAACAAACAAGTGTAATATACACATCATGAAACCATGTTTTCTAATGTAGAAACTCGATTTTAAGATTAAACATTATAAAAGGATTATCAGAAAAAGTACTAAGACAGTTTAATGTCATCTAAAACTCATGTTAGTATAAATATTTCGGATTAATTTATTTCTCGGTATTTTTTAAGTAATCCAAGTTTACTTTAGTGCTTATTTAAATAACTTATAATAAGAGAATTAGCTGTATAGGACTTTTATAGGATTAAAAAAAAAATGTGATTAAATTTGCAGAATAAAAATGTATTAATATTTTTTTCAATAACCTTCGAACTAGCTTTGCCTTTTAATGTCCCTCCCTTTTATGTTTTTTAATTCGATTCTTGCTTGGTCAGTAAAATCTAAAAGAGAGCAAGTGATGCGGAGATGTAGATAGGGCATGTTCTGGAGCTCCAAGCATTAAAAGGTTTCGTTTTTTCGAAGTTTACTTTGGCACGTTCGCTTCCCATAAGGTGGCTGTTTTAACGATTTAATGAGTCTTTTGGCATCTGATACCGGAAAAACCACTCAGCAGACTGATTGAAAACTCCTCGCAAACTTGATAAATGGAAAGGTGTTTCTCAACGAAATATTCAACGGGTTTAATTACATTACTTAACTAAATTAATTAATTTATATCTGGTTATGAAATTAATTGAGTTTAAAGTTTCTTTCTTTAAGTTAAATAAACGAAAGATTAATTAGAGAACTGACATAAATTAACCTTTCTAACCTTTTTGTTGTTTTTAGTATAATCATATCCATAAAGAATAATAGTTAAATTTATTCGAATAACATAGTCTTAATTTTTATAGTTGATTAATGGTAATAATTTTACATAAATCTGTATGCGAAATCCTTTGTAAGTGTCATATTTTTTAAATTTTAATTACAATGATTTAATATTTTAAATAGTATATCATTAATTAAATTTATTGCTTAGATTTCCATCATTAATGGTTTGGAGGAATTCTGGTATTGATCTTGCGTGTGTCATACAAAGCTTGGAGGGGTTGCATTGTCTAAACTACCCTACGACTGTATATTCAAGTATATATATCATATATCCAGTGACCGCAGTTAAACGTTATTATTTTATTAATAAAAATAAACAAATATTTAAACAGTCAGCTGTGTTTAGTCAATAGTAAGTTGTGCCTTTTATAACTATAACGCTATCTTGCAGAAATCTTTGATCAATATTGGTCTCATTCAAAACTAAAGTCTCGCTCTCAACCGTCTTTTAGAACGTATTTTAGAAAATATTAGTTTTCTATAAATTATTCCGTATAAATTAATTCACTTTCTATGAATTTCGTCGAAAAAATCAAAACAACTAAACTATGATTACCTCCCGAAATATCTAGGATGTATCGAAAACATCTCCAGTTCGATTTATACCATAACAAAACATAATTATACTACTTCAAAAATTATTTGAATTATTCACGAGTTCTTTCGCTCAACATAATCGTTGTTGACGTTCGATAAATAGTTATGTAGATCTAATAGAAACTTTCAAATGCAGACTTCGTAGTTTTCTATCAATTATTTCTGTCAGGCCCAATTTACATTGTATGTATTTTCTCAAGACAAACAAAACAACAACGCTATGATTACCTTTCGAAATGAATTGAATTTAGCAAAAAGAAAAATCTGATTTACTTCATACCATAATAAAAGATTACATTATTCCAAAAAATTGTTTCCCTAAAACTTTGTTTTTTCTTTACTTATAAACAACAATAAACAATTTCTTAAGTATTATTTTATTCATAATTGTTTCTATTTTGTGGATGATTTTTATTTTTTTTTTCCCCGAACCATGGGGTGCTTCTTGCTTAATCAAAACTTTAGAAGCCTGATATAAATTTCAAAAAAAAGAACCTTTCATTTTCATAGTTGCAACTCATCATCAAAACATTTTTGTATCATGAAGCTAAATTAAAAATGTTAACTACCGTTAGTATTTTGTTGGAAATAATTTAGTTGGGTTAGTTATATTCCTTAGAGTTAAAAAAAAAATAAATAAATAAGAATATTGTAATACACAACTCAGGTTATGATAAAAGACTACCGTCAGTTTTAGGAACTAACACAGGATGTAAACAATAAAATACAAGTGTAGGTTGCAATATTGTTTACCTTGTTGGTTGATCATAAGGAAAAGTGACATAAGTAATGTTATGTGTTTATATGTTTTAGGTGTTTGTAACGACAAACTATTAATATTACTTTAAAAATAATAAACTTACGAAGTTAAGGCGTGCTTTGTTGACTCTGAAGTTGAATTAAGGTTGATATGAAAGAGTTGCGGTTTTAAGGTAGCTATAATGTTTTATCGAACATTAACCATTTAATTAAAACATTTAAATAAAAGCATTTATTTAAATGTTTTAAATTAGACAATAAAAAATTATTATGTTCATTTTTTAGCAGTGATTCTGAAGTTTAAGTATGTTAATCTATTTAAAATGTCCATTTTCACAGTGTTAATCAATCTACTCATTTCTTTCTTATACTGCTGAGTTTATAAAAAAAGTCGTATATTAAAAACAAAGTTGTATTTCTAGAAACGTTTTAATTATGAATTTTTGAAATGTATCGAAAACAATTTAAGGCCTTAGTTTACCAGCCTTTAAACACCCTATTTAAAAGGAATATAACGTCTGAAAATAGTTCAATGTAGCTTCCAACTCAATATTTATATTTCGTTCACAAGAAAAAATAAAAAGAAGTGTGAGAAGAATAGTGTTCGATATTTTGATTTGTCTTTCCCTTAACTTCGAATGCATAAATTTCGAAATAAATGTCAAAGAAAGTACGTTAACTCATGCGAAAGCGAAAAAAAAAATCTGGTGCGGGCAATACAATACTTTCGCTTACTTCGGTTGTTGAAATCAGTTTAAGAACTACTGAATAAACTTAAATTTAACAATTTTAAAGCTAATTTTTAAATAAAAAGTTCAGTATACAATAATTCAGTTTCGTTGGAAACATATTAGATAAAATAATATAGCAATATATACTTTGTATTTAAGGTAAAAAACTTTCTAAAATCTTTCCAACGGTATATTATACATCTACATTACTGGTCTTATGTTAAAAACAAAAACAAATTACATTAAAAAATATGTTAGCTCTTTTCTCCTTTTGTTGGTTATCATATTCGTTCAGCTTTGTATCAGTCTTCATAAGATGATATCAGAAATTCTCAAAGATAAAATTAAAGGTACTTGAGATAAAGAAAATTTAAAATATTGGCGTTTAAGCCCTGTCAGACTATTATTCTAAATGAAACCTACAAGGTATTAATTCTCATTAAATTTTACTAGAGCCCTCTTTTAGAAAATAGTAAAAAGGTGGAAAATGCACTGTAGTGCAACGTAAAATATAAAGTAGCACTCTCGATCAGCCGATTTTAGTGGGAAAGTTATGTAACATCTCGGGCGTATAGTTGTCTTAAATGTGTAATTTCAGTGTCGTACGACTATTTCGTTTTTGGTGCGAGACTAAGCACACTCACGTCTTTTTTTCAAGACTTAGATATTCGGACTTAGATGACCCTAAAAGATTATTTACGTCGAAAACTAGGATTCTAAAGTTTTCACGACCGCAATACTTTCCCTTATAGTATATTACATATTAAGGTAAATGAAATTAAAAATTAAATTCATTCAAAATATTCTACTTCAAAGATCTAAACTATTTAATGATATAGGGTACTGTAGTACTCTGTAGTCTCATTCTACGTATTTGATGGAAAATAGGAAAGATGTTTATTTTTAATGGTTTTAATTCTGATCCCTAATTACAGTTTAGTGGTTAATTTTTAGTTCTTTTTTACTTGCACTTACCTATATATGAAGTATATAGTTATGGAAAGTTATCGAATTCCATTTTTCAGCGGAAATACATGTTTTATGGTCCTCTGGGTCCAAATAACCAAGTCCCGCGAAAAGGTCGGTGTGTTGTGTGTGTGGTAAGTCTAGCGCAAAAACGAAAAGTCGTACGGAACTGAAATTTCATATTTAAGACAACTATACGCCCGAGACGTGACAAAACCTTTTTCATCAAAATGAGCTTACCAGAAGAGTCTCTTTATACCATGCATTTTGCATCTTTTTTCGATTTTCTCGAAAACGGTTACGACGATTTTGATTAAACTCGCTATATCGATGTAAAATTTAATGGGCTTTAATATCATGTAGGTTTTATTCTGATTAAAATAGTCTGACAGGGCTTAAATGCCGTTATTTTACATTTTCTTCCCCTAAAGTACCTTTAATTTTGTAGATAAAATAAAAATAACTATATTATCTTTAACTTTATTAGCAAAAAGGTCGGTGTGTGTGTGTGGTAAGTCTAGCGCAAAGACGAAAAGTCGTACGGAACTGAAATTTCATATTTGAGACAACTATACGCTCGAGATGTTACAGCAACATTTTCATCAAAATCAGCTAACCAGAAGAGCCACTTTATATCATGCGTTTGGCACATTTTTACGATTTTCTCAAAAACGGCTTGAACGATTTTGATTAAACTCGTTATATCGATTTAAAATTTAATGGGCTTTAATATTATGTAGGTTTCATTCTGATTGAAATAGTCTGAGAGGGCTCAAATGCCGATGTTTTAAATTGTATTCCTCTAAACTACCTTTAATCTTGTATATTACAAATGATTAAATTTATCATCTTAATGGCATTGATCAAGTGACGAATTGGGAATAAACTTATTACTGATTAACAATTTAACGTAAACCATATGTTTCCAAAGATAATAACTACACTTTTTATTAAAACAAATTAAAATATTTTTCTAATTGATGTATATTTAATAGTTTTTAAATTGATTTCGAGATGAAAGTCGCGTATTCCCCGCACCAGATTTTTTTAATTGAGACTAACTCCTCACATGTTATTTTTACAAATGTAGCCGAAACGATATCGACTAAATAATTTAAGTGGGTGAAGATTTAAGGTTTCTATGTTCTTTACTTCGACGTAAGTACTAGTAGTAGCAACTCATTAGTTTAAAAACATTTTGTAATCATTTAATTTATTTTTATAAAATTATTTTTGTTGATTTATCTTTACAATAATACTAAGTTAGTTAAAAACTGACAATTGGCTACACTGCTAACGGAGGGCGAAGGGTGATATATCGATTGGTAGCAGTGGTTAGGGTCCACTGCTATATTGATCTCTCTTGGTGAGGAGGGTGTCCAAGGAAACGAAAATTTCGGCTTGGAAGTTTTGTATTGTCATTTGTAATCGTCAAAAACGAGAAATAAATATTTATTTTAAATAATGTGCATTGTCGTTCTTATTTCAATGTTATATAATTTTTACTCTAGGGTCATACTTCTCAAACGATTCCGTTGTTGAAACATGTAAAAATATTTATTTTATATTTAATTAGTATAATTTATGTTCGGTCAATGAAACTAACCCATCTCACCCGACTTTACTAAACTAAAGAAGAATTGATTATCTTCTTTATATTTGCTCGGATTAGTTCACGTTTTACAAGTTTGGAAAATTGCTGTCAATCTCCTTAGTTCTAAACCTTATTCTAGGCGAAAGACAACTTGAGGTAAATTTTCACTTTTGGTTGATGTTTGTAATACATCGATAGTAACGTAGAGCAGTGGGAGAAGATAGTTCTCTTGTCTCAAAAGTGTTATGAACCATCCCACGATTTTAACTCGGTATGATTTTTTCAGAGAAGAATTGATTTTGTAAAAATAAATTATTAACCTTCACCTCTAAGTATTCGTCTAAGTATAATGGATTTAATTTTTCATTATATCACGTCATATTCAATCAATCAATATTTTTGTTTGCTTTGATATTATATTTGTCTGTACTTACCATTGTTTTTGTTTCTGCTGCTGAATTATTAGGACTACATTATGATATTATCAGTGTTTTTATCTAATCAAATATTATAGTTCATATTAAACGATGCTTTAAACCATCTTAAATGGATTTCTTTTTCTTATATCTTTTAGCTATTTTGGCTCAAATTCTGAAAATACATGTGTTAATCTATATTTCAGCTTTTTCTAGAGCGATAATGAAATATATATGTGATGTGATAAATTGGTATTATTATTATTCAGAACCCATTTTCAATCCAGAATCATTTCATTTTCAACCAGTTTCAAATCCTGCAGATGGCCCTATAATTTTTAAGAGTATAAAAGATCCACTGTTATGCCGTCTTTCGGAGGGGACGTGGAGTGATGTTCCGGAGCCTGCACGATGTCTCGTATATCTCACTAAACTTGCATATATTAAATTTAGGCTTCGATTGTAGTATTTTCGGATTAGCCACAGCAGCATAAACGGGCATTAAATGAACTAACTAGAAGACATGCTATATTACTTTCCAAATATGACTTATATTTGGATTGGTTAATTAAACTTGGATTAATAAATAAATAAGATGACTTATGAAGATTGAGCCAGTTCGATCCATATCGCTATTTCTTTCCAACGCTTTTTTGCTCATCTAGAAAGCGATTCGATTGGTGCAAAACCAAGTATGCCCATATTTTTTTAGCTTTTTACAACATGGCACATTACCTTTTATATAAAAAAAATTTTGCTATTTGCTAATTTATACGAAATCCTAATTCACGACTTTCCGGGTGGTTTCTTATTTATTATGGCCGTTACCAAAAATAAGTTTTTCTGGGGTTGCTTTCTTTCTTGTAATAATGGCTTCCATTGATGTGTATACTTATTGTTTACATTAAAGCGATCATCCTCAGGAAAATGGATGTTGCCAGAAGGGAGGTAATTTATAACAGTAGACGAATTATAATTTTAAAACTATATATTAACAATTACTTTTTTAATTAAAATTTTATGTATGAGAATGTACTGAGGGGCGTAGTCAGAATTGAGGGCTTCCTTCCTCCTAAAAGTTGTCCGTTCAAATAAAAATTTTAAATGAATTAGGATACAAAGTATAGTTAAAAACTTCCAACCCTGGCCTTAATAATTTATTTATATTTGGAAAAAATATCTTATATTATTAACTCACGTGGCACCCTTAACCATTTTCAAAATTCTTGCCTCCCTTCTAACGAAAATCCTGCATTCGCTTTGTAATGTACCTACATATTATTATAATATGGATTTATGAACCCCTCTCCAACAACTTGAAAGAAATTAAATTAAAAAAATTCCTTACCGCTCCTATTTTGAATTTACTGCACATAGTACTTTCATTCTCAGTAAATGGGTAGAATTTGTAATAATTAATTCCAAATTGTGGATTTGAACTATGAGTTGCAAGCGTTATTTCCGAAGTGCGTATAGATGAGGCGTTTCCATGGCAATGGAAGGAATCGCATGGTGCATGTGTGTAGGCAGGTTTTATTTTCAGGCAGGGGAAGGTTATAAACAGCGTATCGCTGTTTTGTTTTGATTATTTCAAAGAGAATGTTTCCAATTATCTAAATGTTGTGGCTTATTACCAATAACGGAAGTTTATGGCGGTAAGTTATTTATTGTTTTGCTGATAGTCTTTAAGTCCGTTATCAACTTTTTTAGGTTTTTAAAAATACTTTTAATTGGTTTTTGGCGTCGTAACATAATTAGAACAGGTCTAATTCATGTATCCATTAATTGCAACATTTCCATAGCGTGTAGATGTTATTTCTAACGTTTGTTGTGCGTATCCTGCCTTTAGGAACCATTGTCACTTTCATTTTCTCGGCTCAAAATTTGTAGACAATGATTTGAGTCGATTCCGCTTTGTACTTAAGATATGACATTAGTATCCTCTGATATTGGCCCAGGCCTTTTCTCGAAATTTCTTCAAGGTCTCTAATTGAGCAGGATTTATTTTCGAAATCTTGTTTACTTCTATGTGCATTAATCGGAAATAGGTACCTGACAGAACGATCTTGTTAACACGCCCTACTTTTATCATGTCTATAGCTCTAAAGTCAATCATTGTTCGCGTTGAAGTTAAGTTATATTCGCCAATATATTTATCTTAAAAAAAACAGCAGATCTTTTTAAAATGACGGACATCTTAATGGAGCTGTATGTCGTTACCTATGAAAACCTTTGGTCTTAGAAAAACTGTGAAATGGATTCTCTCCAATTCAGCCAATGATGAAATTTAAAAATGGTAACGGTTGCCGTCAAGTAGATTATGTGTGCCACGCTTGCACGTTTTACTAATCAATCCCATGATTACTCCTATCGCTGGAAGGTTTGGGCATTGTTACCTTGCTTAGGACAGACATCGAAGAAGGGAGTATCGGGAGCTGGGAGGAGTTGGAGGAGAGTGCGTCACCGTCGGTATTGATCTGAAGCCTCCCTCTCACACACGGCCGACAACGCCTACCCTCCATCCCTTCCACTCCTCTTCTATTGATTCCCTTCAGCTGGCCAAACCACCTCCAAATTGTTTTATATCTATTTTCTCTGATAACAACCAAGCCTCTACCACAAAACTCGACAACCTAACCTTACCTCCCAGGTTACGAGGGATAAGGGAGCTTGGTATGGGGTGTTTTCAAATCAGTTCATAACATACAAACAAACTCAAACCATAATATATTGTTACTATGTATAATGTGTGTCAGTGTGCGCTACCAATTCGGATATTTAAACATTTACAGACATAAATCTAATAGCCAAATGCAAATGGATTCCAAGCTTAATAAAAAAAATTAAAAAAAGTTCCTAATAAAAAGATAAATTTGAACAGTACATTCACAAAGTGCTATTGACATTTCGAATGAAGAACAAAATGAAAATGAAAAAACAAAAAAGGAAATTTTACATGACTACAATCTTTCTATTACACTACTGCTATTGTAGATAGGTACAGTTTTGGCGACTTACAGTATAGTAGCAACATTTTTTACTTATGAGTAAAGATATTTTCACAAAATGACTGATGTGCAACACTTTAGAGTTAACACTGAACACTGTGGCACAGACTGATCACTGAGGCACAGACACTGTAGAGAATATGTAGCTGTAGCGAAGTAGTTGTCCGCGGCTCGGTGGTTATGTCCCGTGACAGCGGTAAGAAGGATCACTACTGCTGTGACAGGACAATATCACCGAGGCTGCGGGGCTCACCTTGAGGAAGTACGGCCTCAGGAGGTCCATCTGCTCGTTGATGGGCTTCTTGCTCCGGTCGATGCTGAAACAGGAAGAAGGGTTAGGGTGGGAGCAACGGCGGCGGCGCAGGTCGGGCATGCGCCTCTCTGCCATGCGCCTCTCTCTGATCAATGATCCAGCCCCTCTGTACTGTTATATCTCTCCCTTCACTCTACTACACTATTCACTTGTTATTAATTACAATCGATAATATAGTAGTCATCGATAGCCTCTTCTTTCGACCATCTGTAAAAGTTCTAGTCGCGTAGCTCCCTCCCATTCCACCCCGTCGGAAGGTCTCGCGCGTCCTCTAAACGGTAAAAGAAATGATTCGCCGCTTCCAGGACCGGGCACGGGATAGATCTTGAGATGGCACACCACGTGATTGCCGAGCATGGAACATCCAGCCATTGACCCCTAACGTCAAACGACCGACTGAGATATCGATGTTATTTGTATTTGCAATTCGGGCAGGATCATAGATTCGATTACTTTTCTGGATCTAAACAAAATAAACTAAAATCGAATGAATCGTGATACCCTCTAGTACAGAAGAGCTGTGTCAATAAATGTTTCAATAATAATAAACTCTAGATTTACTTCAATAATTACAAATTAGGAAAAAAAGTGGACTCCCGCTTACAAGTGTATAAAGAACATGTTGGAAAAGAAGTTGTCAATGTCAGGCTTGGAAATGTTTACCATTTCAAGGGAAATGCTTCAGCCTTTTCACATTCAGTGCAATAAAGCATTACTCATTACCCTTCACTTGGCCATAGGATAGTCCACTTCTCTTCCAGCTTCAGGTACGGTATCGTCCTATTTATTGGAAGAAATATATACTATATATATATATTTTTAAATATATATTATATATATATATATGTACTTACTGAATATCCCTGGTGTTGTAAAGCCATATCGACATGCTAGTGGCGAATAGGAGATCACCAATTATGATAGCGCATATAGGAAGGAGCTGAAAATGAAAAAATAAAATTAGTATTGGAATTATTATGTATCATTTCTTAGTGGAATTAATTGTATTATTTTTTGTGTTTCAGCTTGGGCATGGAAGCGATGGCCCCCCTCGGGGAGCAGGAGCTGTTCAACATGAACGGTTTGGTTCCGGTCAACGGGCTGGGCTTGCTCCACATGAACGGCGGGCAGCTGCCGCTCCTCAAGCCGTCGGAGCAGCTGAAGCAGGTGAACGGCGGAGGATCGGCTGCTGCGCCGCCCCCGCCCGCCGCTCAGCAAGAGCCGTCTCCGGCCGGCGGATCCCAGCCCCCAGCCGCCTCCTCCTCCGGCAGGTCCACCCCCAACTCCAGCGACCCCTCGGCCGCCAAGCTCTTCGTCGGCGGCCTCAGCTGGCAGACCAGCAGTGAGAAGCTGCGCCAGTACTTCGGCATGTTCGGCACCGTCACTGATGTACTCATCATGAAAGATCCCATCACTCAGGTAACATTGTCTATCCTTATCCCTTTTCATCTTATATTTTAAGGAAATATGAAGAATTAGTAGGAGATCGCCGATACGCCGACTCATGCATAGGATCACATGGGAGACGAAATCTAATTATGATAGTGATTTTATTAGCCTTATTACTTGTTTGTTATCAGTTGCGGCGAGGTGGCTGAGTGGATTAGCGCGCGTGCGCGTTGCCTAGCAACCACAGAGGACCAAACTTTGAAACCAAAATAATTACGAGAGTTCGAGTCTCGGTGCTTTTATCTCAGCATTTATCCCCCGCCCTCACTCCCTAGCCCAAGAAACCTTGTATATCCTTCAAAGGCAAGGTAGGGGCGAACCAAAAAAAAAAAAGAAAAGAGTTATCAGTTTCTTATAACTGTTACCTGTGGATAAAATGTAGAGTTCAATTTCCTGAAATACTGACAAAGAATTTATCTTGATGATTACTTTTCAATAGATTTATTTTTAAGGTGTGCACTTAACAGTGGTATAGTTAAATTCGCTAAGTTTATTAATTATTAAATCAAATTGATTTTAAGTATTCACCTTTAATATGAAATTATTTATTATAATTTAGTTGAAATGTATTCTGTTAATCATCTTGCCACCCCCTCTCCCCCCATTCCTGCACTGTATTTATTACATGGTGTTATCACCCATAAATGTTTTAGGTTTGTTTCAACACTAGTATATTTAAATAACCGAGAACTGTCTGCCTAGTGCAGTTTTTCGGATAGAAACCTGTATATGCACTTATGTCAGTCTTGGAACACACCTATAATCTATCCTTAAATGTATCCCTCCAGTTGAAGAATATGAGTGTAGTTGAAAAATGTATGCACAATGGACTTAATATTCTATTCGAGATCTTGATTAGAGTTTGGTTATCAAATAAATCTTAGTTATAAGAAAACTTTACTTTTTGGGTCTCACTCTCAACCCATTTCTCCAGTGATGTATACACTGCAGTCAACAATTACTCCATCATCAGGGATTTATAACGATGGAAGAATTTTTATAACGCTGGATAGAATATTAGAAGAAGTTGGTTGGGAGAAGGGTCAGTCATTAAACACTACAAGTAAGCAAATTTTGAGAGTTTTAATGAACCTCTCCCTACTATCTCCCTCAGCCAACTTCTTATTATATAAGGAATTTATATTCATGAGTCTCAAAGCAGCAGACCAGTTTGAACAAACGTTTCTTACTGACTGAAAGTGGACTCGTTTAAGGTTAAGGTTTCATTTCAAATTCTAAATACGGATTTATTTTCTGTAATCTTGTTTAATGTGAAGATTTAACAATGGCAATATATTATTTCGATAATAATATAATTCGAATTATAAATTTTAATTATTGTCATATTTTATTACAGAGAAGCAGAGGATTTGGATTCATCACATTTGCTGAAGCAGACACAGTGGAAAAAGTACTCAAGGTTCCAATCCACACTCTCGATGGAAAGAAAATCGATCCTAAACACGCAACACCGAAAAACAGACCTAAAGCAACCAACAAGACTAAGAAAATTTTTGTTGGCGGAGTAAGTCAAGACACATCATCAGACGAAGTGAAAGCGTACTTCTCTCAGTTCGGTAAAGTGGAAGAGACTGTAATGTTGATGGATCAACAAACAAAAAGGCATAGGGGGTTTGGATTTGTGACATTCGAGAGTGAAGACGTTGTAGATAGGATTTGTGAAATTCATTTCCATACGATTAAGAATAAAAAAGTAGAATGTAAGAAGGCACAGCCCAAAGAGGCGGTGGCAGCAGCCGGCCTGTTGCTGGGCAAGCGGGTGATGATGGGTCCCCTGGGTGTGCGGATGGCAGCACCAGCACCAGTGCCGACTGGGCCGCTGGTAAGCGTGACTGCAGCGGCGGTTGCTGCACAGCAAGCAGTCGCAGGCTATAGCAAGCTCTTTGGCGGCTACCCTGGCCTCGCCTCCTACCGCTACGCTCCCTACCCAGTGGCTGCCCCGGCCACCCCCACCCCAGCAGCCCCCGCTCCACCCACCCTCACTCCGGCCTCTCCCTATCAGGGATATACCCTTCCCAATGTGGATATGTCTAGTTTCCAGGGTGTCGATTGGGGTTCAATGTACGGTATGGGCATGTACGTCTAACTCGGGTAATTGTATAAAATCCCATCGTTATCATTTTACTATCGATCTACCCTTATCTATATTGACAGCTTTTTTGCTCACACCTTTTGGGCCCTTCACTAGCAATAATTTGCAATAAGCGACAGTATTAGCGTCAAGCCCATCTTTGAATCTTCCATTGAAACTGGTTTGATATTATATATCTTATACATATATATATACATAAAATAATGCAGATAAAAATAGGTTATAGTGATAATTGATAAAGATATCGAGATTTTTTGTAAATTTTGACGATTGTGATTCTCGACTTTTTCGTCTTATCAAAGGCGATATATTGTAAAATTGTTGTTATATTAGTGTTTGTTGATAATGCCGTATTTTGGGCGATTGTTTCGATATCCCCAGATAGAAAGGGGCGTGCCATACATGTCTCGAAAAAACTAAAACAAAAAGCTCTTAGAGACTTTGTTTATCGTGTTGTGAGTATGTGTATATATAAGTTGATCTCAAGTGTGGGTATTTGTACTTTAGACTTAGATCTGAACAGTTGAGACCGTAAATGTATTTACATCTCTTACATTGGGCTTTCACGCCTCGATATTTGCATTTTGCAATAGTTAGCAGTTGTCCACTATGTGGTTTTGTTATGCTTTAAAAATGATGTTACTTTTGTGGCCAAATCAGTCTCTCTACTATCTAGTCACTTGTTTATTTTCTTTATCCACACTTTGTAGTGATATACTATTTATTATCCACATCACGACTGAGTATTTCGTTTCAACCATTTGTACTAAATTATTACTATTATTATTAATATTATATATTTTGTTCCTTCTCTATTTGCATTTTTCTTTTTTTGTTTTGCGCTTTGTTATTTTATTAGATTATTGTACTTATTTCGAAATTAAAACATTCCATAGATTTGTAGCCTCTCTCCAATAATCATGTTTTGTAAAAAAGTAAAAAAAAAGAAATAGAAACATCGAAGTTTCATGCATGTGATTTTGAGGACCAAAATATTTTGGTTTGTGGCCAGGTGGTTGCAATCCGGCTCACCCTAACACCTAAAGTAGTCTATACAAAGATTAACATTAGTTTGAATTAACAACAGAGTCGTAAATTGTCACCACCTTGTCCCATTCTACTTATTTTTATATGTAGATAAAAAAAATAATAAAAGAAAATTAGTTGTTTTTTAACCAGTATGCAGTAATGCACCTTTATGAAAAAAACTTTCTCAACAGGGCATTCCTTTTTACAGTCATTTGGTCTTAAATACTCACAAATTGCAAACATTTGTCATTGCAAAGTTTTAATATTTTTATTATTAGTATAGTATTTTTTATTGTAGTTTTTAAATTGGCTTCATTATTTTGCTAAGCCCTGTCTCATTGTACAGGTTGTCTTGAAGTCTATATTTATATATAAGTAAATACTTATACGGTATATATAAATATATATATATTTATAAATATCTAAGCGTGGTTAATGAACCACAAATTATGTATTAAAAAAAAGAAAAGATAAAATAACAAAAAAAAAAGATTGGATGTTAACAGTGTGTTATATATAAATAGTTTGTAGTACTTATTGCCCAAATTGTGCATTTCAGGCTTTTACTATTTTGGGCCTTGATAACTATATGATTGAGCGAAAGGAAAAAGGATTATAAATTGTAAAATATTGTACAGCATACGTGTTCCTCAAATAATAAATAAACGTTTTAGAAATCGATTTGAGTTACCTCATATTTGACAATGAGTGCCAAATAGACAATTTTTATTGACAAAGTATATCTTTTTGAATATAAAATCAGTTTTCCTTTCGCCGTTCGAGACAATATTCTTATGAGAGAGCAATAACAGTTTTAGGAGACCCGTTGAGGTATCACGTAAATAACCCTCTATTTTTGTATTATTAGCAGAAAAAAAAAATATAAAAAAATAGTATGACATTTGAGAGAGTTATAAAAAAAAGATTGTATTTTCCTGATATTGATTTTTTAGTTAATTGTGGTGGAAGAGGGTTTGGTCTCGCAACTGTGTCATGTATAAAACTATATATTAACCTTGTCTCCTCTTATATTTGTCGACTAGTTGCTGTTTTTTTGGTGGAGTCGTAGCATTTAAGTATCACTTTGACAAAGTTTATTTAGTGTTAGATGTTTTTGTAGTTTCAGTGTGTAGTGTGTAGAATGGGTTACCCCATGCACTTGTAGCTCAGTTTATTGAATAAAGTAGTTTTCAGAAAGTAGTAAGTGCTCTGCTTGACATTGAAAATTTTTATTATTACATAATAACAACATTATAATTCCTTCTACAATTTTTTTTTAATATGAATTAACTTGGTATTTATGCTTGGCCTTGACTGACTGTTTTTTCAGCTTCCGTTTTTTTTAGACAACTCCGTTTTATTTTTATTTATTTATTTATTATTTTTTAATTTTATCTCAAAATAATAATGGTGGAAACTATTTATTAATAATGGTCACTTGCTTTCCTGTGATATAACACTGCACGGAACCGTTTGTTGTTGGCACTGAGGCAGCGGGGTCGATGACGACTGCATAGACCCCATTGCCAAGCGCTCTGCTTTTTAAATGCCAAACAAACATCAACAAGCTTTCCCACTCATGAAGTTACATATCATTTATAAATATCAAAAATTGAAAAAAATAAAATATAAATTATCTGATGAGGTTCATCTTCTCAGCCTTCATATTGGACACCCTCTCGACTGCATGATATAAGAAGAAAAGAAGCCTTCAGAACTAACTGATTTGCATGATTAAAGCTAGAGTTGTATTTTTAAAATATTTTTTGTTGGAAAAATCTAATAACATATTAATCTCTTTATTATTATTGTCGAATAATTCAATTTTATTTTAATGTTTCAACAACTAATAACTACAATTTAGTATTACGCATGAGCCTTCAGTTCTAACCATTAGTATGTGTGAATTGTTATAAAATAGATTGTAGAAGAGAGAGAAAGAGGTACTCAAAAATACAAACAAAAAACTTAACATATCGACTTGTTTAGAAGTTTAGTTGTTGATGTGGCATGACCGACTTCATAACAAAATCCGTAATAATTGCTAGACTTTAGAGAGAACTAAATAAATTTTTGCTTTATTAATCCTAGGCCTTTTCCATTGATTAACATTGTAAATAGATTAATTTCTTATGTTGTTTTTTGATACTTTTTAAAGCTAATCATATTTAACCATTCCATATTTAGTCTTCCTTTTTTTGTTATTTCTTCTAAAAAACGATTATTTGTTATTGATTTATATTTTTACATTATTTGCTTAGAAATATGTTCATAGATCTTCATTTTACATTCCTTGAAATAGAAATCATAAAGACTTTAAAAATATTATCGTAAGAGTTACTCGAAGTTATAACTTGTGAATTTATAGCTGTATTGTAGTTAAATGTTAAAAATTTTCAAGTGCCGATTATTAAGATCTTCTTAGAATATATGATGACATCGAATAATGTAATTTATCAACTTGTAAATAGTTTTATTAGATAAATTATTGATTTATTTATCGGTTAATTTTCAATAGTTACTTTTATTGTGTTAGTTAGTTTTATATAATATACCAATGTGAGAGCTGGTTTTCTAAACCGACACACACATAAAAACAAATGCAATTTTTTAAATATTCAAACAGTGCCTTTATATGGGAGACAACTGCATTTATTTTCTATGATGCAGCATATGTTGTTTTTTAAAACCGATCTTTTGTATTTTATCCTTGTGATAAATTATATATTCTTCGAGCTAGAATTTTATGCATAGCCAGTATCTGTGTATTTTTTGAAATTTTTTTAGCAAAGTGTAAATTCAGAGGGAAATTTAAAAGAAAAAAGTTGTTAGTTTTCCTTTTCTTTTTTTTAGCACCTTATTGCTGATTTATATTCACATTGAGGTGTAGATAACAAAGCTTACGATATCTGAATGGTTTGATTTTTTTTTAATATAAGTAGATTTCGGAATTGATTTAACCAAACTGTAGTGTTGAACATCAAACAATGTACATTTTGAGCTGGCAAGTAGTGATGAGGTAAGTAGATATGTGGCATAGAATATCATAGATTATTTGCTATTGATGTTGTGTGGCGAACCTCAACCAAATTCCTCTACCAATAATTAATCCTAATATCGTCGTATGAATCTTAAGGCCTACAACGTTTATATAGTTCCCATCGCAGACATTTTTTTTTCTTTTTAATTTTATTTATTTATTTATTTTTTTACCGAACGTTTTGCTTTAAAACTAGTTGTTAGCCTAGATTGTTATTAAAAATCTTTTTCTTAATGTATAGGTACATTTTTTAACAATAATAAAGTACCTGTATTGATATTGTGATAATCAAGATTATATTTAATACTCATTATTATATCTACTAGTCAATCATTTGTCACACCTTGGATATTTATTGGTGTATCTCGACCACTCACTGTCTTCCTTTTGAAAATATTTAAAATTAAATAAAAAAAAAAAAAAGGATAAAAAAAAAGAAAAAATATTTTATATATTCCCATCATCATCTTTTAAGTGTATTTTCAGGAAATTCGCATTGAAAGAAAGACATAAGTATATATACATATATATTAGAAATAGCCCCTATTGTAATGTGTATATACCATATATATATAATTATCATATTTATCATTAATATATTATTTGTAATATACTTATATATGGTTTGTCATGAGACCCATTTATTTATGTATGAGTTACCTTTCCTTAGGCACCTTTTTTTCCTAGTTTTATGAACAATCTAGTCAAACCAAGGTAAGGATTGTTTGATGATAATAAAAAAATCTATGATAGCTAGGTTAATTGTCTTTACTTACAGAAGTAAAATTAATGACTACTATTGAATAAACAAATTTAAAAAATTTATGGATTTGATTAAATATTAAATATTCTCATAACTTAATTCGGAGTAATCTGTTGGGTGGGACTCAAACGGGTCAGCTAGACAGATTAAACGTGACTGGGCTGGCCATCGTCCCCCTTGTTTACTGTGAGTTGTTGGAGTGGCAAAAGTGTTCTTGAATTATTTAATTTATATAACTACTAAATTATCTTAAATTATAAACTTTTAAATACCAAAATCTTTTCAACTTCTTTTCACAACAGAAAGATAATGCTAAAAAATTAAAATATGTCTATAAAAAAAAACATTGTCCTGATAAATACAAAACAAAGCCTATAATTTCACATTGTACATTTAAATTGTTTTTTTGAATATAAAATAATTATAATTGAGTGTTTTATTTTAATAAAATATGAGATGGTTCGGGTACCAGTCAATAAATGATTATAAAAATTGTATAAAATATTCATTGTCAAAACCAAACCATGACCCACATTGGCGTTTATCATCTTTTATATTTGTATAAATTATTAGCTCTGATGATGACTCGCCATGTGAGTTGAAACGTCGGTTGTACAATTAATATTTTATGAACTGTTTATTGACTGCCACCCAAACCATTACATTCTTGATTAGATTGTTTTAGTTCAAAACTTTGATATAATAGAAATCATAGCAACAGGAAATTAAAATATGTATATGAATAACCTTCCACTCAATCACTTGGCAACTTTATCAAAGAGATATATTTCTTTAATAATTGTGGATATAATTAGTTGACCGTTGAGAATTACTGAAGGAATTAGTCCGGGTGGCGGTCATTAAATGAAACAACTGAATAGTTTCAACTATTTTATTGTTTGCCAACGTTTCGACCCCCATTGTGGGTCATCATCAGGGCTAAAAAGATACAAAAAGGATACATTTAAAATAAGATTACAAATACTATTTAAAAAAAAAAATTAACAATTTCACTAGAGAATGTCAATATTATAACATAAAAGAAAATAGATGTGTAAAGAAATCAATTAATTAAATTACAATGATAAAGGTATACTAATGAGAGCTAAACAGACCAGATAATGACTAAAGATAATGTACAAATATATAAGAAAAAATTACATGAAATAAAAACCATTAACAAAATGGAGTACAGTGGAGATACGTACCGTCTGGTAGGTGAGTGGAAACTAGGTTCAATTTGGTCATAAGGAATGTAGGCAGGTAGATAGGAAAGTACGTACAAAAGGTTGGGTAAAATGGAAAATACGTACCATATTTCTAGACGGGATCTGACAACAATGAGTAAAATTGTAATATTAACATAAAAGGAAGTGTTCAGATTAAACCTACAATATTAATAATATCATAACGGTATTAGAAGATGTTTTAACAAGATTGTTGAAGTAAAAACAATATAATACAATAGTAAGAATAATAATGTATAAACTATATATAGTAAAACTGACTATGGGGGTCGAAACGTTGGCAAACAATAAAATAGTTGAAACTATTCAGTTGTTTCATTTAATGACCGCCACCCGGACTAATTCCTTCAGTATTTCTTTAATAAGTTATAAGTTTCTTACTATTAGTGACCAACTTACTTAATATTACTTACGTACTTATTTACTTATTAAAGGCCACCCTGCATGAGTGAGAAAAGAGGTAGGTAAAAATTCGTGAGAGCGTGGTCTTGTGGGCATTCACGAAAGTAGCAGGAGAGGGGAAGACATATTAAAAAAAATAAATTTGAAAAATAACATCAAATGTTACTTTTTAAAAAGCACTATAACATCATTAAATATTTTTTTTAAAAAGAAGATAAAAAAATAAAGGATAAATTTATATCATAACAAGTGTAACTTACACATCATGAAAACAAGTTGTTTTTTTGAAATAGAAACTCCATTTTAAAAAATTAAACATTATTTATGATAAAAGTTTTGTTTGTTTATTGATTTAACATAACATATTATGCTGCTATGGCTCATTGGATGATGTTACAGTGGGAGTCCTAAATTTTGCCTATCTAGGTTTAATTATAATAGGGATCTTTAACGAGTACCTGACATCACACAGGCTTCTTGGGACCACCTTTTTACGTTCCCTCCGAAGGACGGCATAACTAAGGACTTTTTACTCCCATTAAAAATTCCTAGGGCCACCTGCAGGTTTGAACCTAGAACCTTGAGCATAGAATACTGTTATGCTTGCCACTACTCTACAGATAACCCAGATGATAAAAGTTTAAACAAAATAAATGATAAAGTTTTACAGAAAATACAGTAATTAGATATTTATAATACACTGAAAGTAAGTGAGAGGGTCTGTATCAATGTGTATCACTATCAGCAAATCTCATGAATTTTCATCTATCTGTTTTCTCAACATGACTCACAAACACTCTCAAACAGCGTGGCCTTAAGTATCATTTTAATTTTTGTTGAATAATTTGAACCTCTCGAACAAACATGTCAACTACTACTTCACTAAACTTTTTTTCAGTAGTTGATATATGCTACTGATAAACTGAATAGAAGCCTCTGTGTATTCTGATGTATTCCTGTATATAATTCAACAATAACTTAGTTTGATTTTTTGTAAAACGTCATTCATATTAAAGTAAGGAATATTTTTCTGTTTTCCTAGCCCGTAACGCAGTAAGAAGGATAATTTATATAGAACAGTAGTTATTAAAAAAAAACAAGAGCTCAATTCTGCTATACAGTAGAGACACCAAGAAAACATAAAAAGGAAAAAAAAAAAAGAGCCTTATGACAACTATAAAAACAAAAGAGGAACTTAAAAATAGAAAGATCAATAAAAAATATACCAAAGAGAATAAGAATAAGAAAAACTTGAATTTCTTCATCTACATAAGAAGAAGAATACTTTACCAAAAAATCTCAAACACTCGAAGACAAATACAATGTCCTGAAGAAGAAATCCTTTAAAATTTTATCCAAACTTATAGAGGAGGAATTTCCTGATTAGCAGCTTGTTAATCGTTTACATAAATACATTTAAGTATCATTTACACAAATAACAAAATAAAGATAAATTAATTATAAATGTTGGCCTTTAATGTTTCTTGTAAACAACAAAGTTTGTTTTTTTTCTAATTAAGGCATAAATTATGATTATATAACTTCTAGAAATTATATAATCCAAAAAACTAATGTAATTTTTAGTATTAATCATATTTTTATCGACCACTAAATGTCTACTATTACTAGTATAGTGGATGTGTCAACTATATGGGTTTTATTGTGAATTAAAAAAATGAAAGTGCAAAAGACATAGGAATAGGAAAGTGGATTTTAGTATATGAATTATGGACTGTATGAATTTATCCATTGTTATTTAAACAAAAAATATCCTTTACTCACACTTGAAAACTATTATATAAGATACTGAAGCAGTGAGAATGTCTCCATGGATCAAAACAACATTGGTGAAATGAGAATCTAATTAAATGAACTACTGAATAAAACATCCCTATGACAACCATTCGTTTCCATGGAGATAACAACGCTTTTGTCTTCAGAGGGATAGTTTATAAGTATTTAATATATTTAACTTCAAACCATTGGAATTAGGGTTTCAGCGCAGTTTCCTTAAAAAAAAAAAACTAATAGAAATAAACTTAGGTTCACAAGAAGTAAATTGAAGTCAAGTAAAAAGTATCAGATGGATCTCATGCAATTTTTATGTACCCTAGCATATCAAATTGATCTTTAAGAATCAAGAGAAAGTTTGTTGTTAAACTAAAAAAGTTTAAGAAAATATTGGAAAGTCTAGCTTTTAAAATCTTGATATTGATTTTATGAATATCTTAAGACTAAAATAAAATCTTAAGACATATCACAAAATAAATGGAAACTTAATAACAAAAAAAGACATATACCTATATTGGATGATCCTTAAGTGCGAATGGATACGAAGTTTGAATTAACAGATAATTCTGTCCTTACAAAAATCACCATTAGAGAAGTTTAGTTCATACAAGCTCATCACAGTTTGTTTTTACATAAATTAGTAGAATGCATCGACTTGTTCCAGGAATGCTGCTTATAAAAGTATTGAATGAGATTTTAAATTTCCGAGTGAATTAAAGGAATATCTATTTTTATAGCTGAAATAAGCAGAGAATGATGAATAATGGATTGCAAACCTCAACTTTATGGTGACTTAGATAATCAATCAGGCAATTAACTTATTTAAATAAAAAACAAACAAATAGTATTTACTTTAAAAGTATTTGTTATTGCCTTTCTATGTTTGAAATCATTCTATGATTTAAAAAAAAGTGATGATGTTTCTTGGAAATTTCTTCAATATTTTCATTATATTTAATAATGTTTATTAACTATAAGATCCTTTTGTTGTATTTGTTTATACGTTTGCCCCTGGAGTTGTCTTGGTTTTTTCCTATGAGATGGTTTTATTGGTTCCCGAAGGCATTTATATAAATTGTAATGTGGAATTAGCAATGACATATCAACATATGAAAATGAATGATCAGGAAACAAGTAAGACAACTCATGTAAAAAAAAATCTGTTTTTATGTATTTGCAGACCATAACTTGTTTAATTTTGCAAGTGTGAAGATTTTCCTCATTAAAATTTTGCAATGTTGTTATTTTATCTCATAATTGGTTTTGAGAGAAAATACCATAATAAATACTGCAATTAAAAAATATTCATGTATGAAGAATCTGATCTTAAATAGTAAACAAATTAATGTTCCTTTTATTTTTAATGTATATCTTTTTTTTTCTTTTTTTTTTTTTAATGTGAATCTTATTCATCTCCGTTTTATTTGTAGATAAAGGTTTATATGGAACTAATGTTTTAAAAGGTATTTTTTGTCAACGACTTATCATAGGCAAGATAAATAATGTGTTAACAGTTTCATATAAGATGTCTCTGTTAGCAAACCTAGCAACCAAGTGATATAAAACTTTAACCTGATTGACTATTATTGGTGCTGTATGTCTCCTTCCTTTTTTTTAACTTTTTTTTTTTTATATTTCTCTAACATTGCAAATTTTACGAGCCTATTTAATATATTATCTAGAAAGATACACCATAGGAATGGATTTTTTTTTCTTTCTTATATAAGATGTGATATCAGAATAAAAATTAAATAAAACTTTTAACAGTCTCTATTTATTCTTCCTCGCCTTAATTTGTTATTGAAATAAATGTTCAAATTAGGTCTATATTAAATACCGTATTCATCCTTTCCCTTTTATCCTATTTCTTATGTTATTTTTAAAAAAGTGCCTAATGTTCTATTGTAAACAACTTGAAGAATGGACTTGTGAGTGCAGGTTAGCAAGTTTCAATTTATCATACAAAACAACCTATATGTTGCCAGAGGTCTAAGGTCAGGAAATTTAGGTATCCTCCTGAGGGATTGTTTTTAAATAATTTAGAGAGCTTATTATTTGATTGTCTAGCACTTTAGAATTTATCTAACAGTCTTTTAATCATATGTGCTTAATGATCAGTTGATTGTTGATATATAAATAAAAAAAGCTTAAAAATTTTAAAAAGGTGCAAAATGCATGGTATAATGTGGAGTTACCACACATGGACACACACACACACAGACCTTTTTGTGGAATTTGGTCATTTGGACTCAGGGAACTCTAAAACGTGTATATCGGGTGAAAACTGGAGCTCAAAAATTTTCACGGCAATACTTTCCCTTACTATACATTTCTTATATAGGTAAGTGAAATTAAAAATTATTGAGTGTTGAAATGTGGTGTTTTGAAACAGGCCATGGGAGTTTAAACTAGAATATGTCGATTAAAATGTCATTCTTTAAATTTTTTTACACATGAGTATTCTCATTCAGTAATGAAAAATCAGTTGCTAAAAGAAAAAACAAATATTGAACCAAGTGAAAATAGTCAAGAGCTTGGCCTTACTCATAAGTATCTTCAGATGCATTTTATCTGAACTCTCCTAATTCTTATTTTTAAGAACAATAATCATAACATATGTAAACTTATTCTTTAGTGTCCATTCGATTTTTGATGTTACTTTAATAAATAAATATGTTTCATCTAAAGAATTGGAGGCTTTAAATATACTTCACCACTTTTTATTAAAATGCACAACGTTTTGGCTATTATTCCATCGTCAGGTGCAAAAACATTTTGTATCTTAAGGTTTTTACCTAATTCCATCAAGAATTATCATTTATATAAGATAAAAAAAAAAATATTTTTGCACCTGAAAATGGCATTACAACAGAAACGTCGTGCATTATAATTAAATAGTGGTGAAGTATATTTAAAGTTTTTAATTCTATATTAGACTTTGACCTTCACCTTAAAGTATCTACAACAACTTTAAATATGTTTCTTTTATTTTAATAAAATATCTTGAGAACATACCTCGGTAGGTATGAAAACGATGACCAACATTTGTTTTACATAGAGCCTTAACCGATTTATATACTACTCAATTAAAAGGAACAAAAGCAAAAATTTTATCAAAATGGCAGTACGCTACTCGTTTTACGCACGGGAGCAGGGTCGGCAGGGCACGAAATACAGAAGCAGAACGGACCGGTACGCAAGCTTTTTAGTACATAAGACATTAAGACTAATTTTATAATTTACTTTTCAAATATATATGTCATAAAAGCAACTTATAGATTCCTATTGGTTCTAGTTTATAAATCAACAATGTACTCATCATTCTGAACACGAAACAAAGTTTGGAAGATACAATCAGTAGTCAGTCTTTTTTATTGTTTTTAACTTTGCGCCTCAACTGGAGCCTGTAATTTCTACCTCTTTGGTTAAAGCGTTTGTTGTTTAACAATGAGTAACCTCAAAGTCTCTGTTGTTTAATATAATAACTATGGCCCAATAAAGTTAACTTATACTGAAAAAAGAATTGGCTAAAAATTATATTTTACTATGCATTAATTCTCTTACCTTAGTTATAATAGATTTTTTTTTAAATTCTATGATCCTCTCCAACTTACCTGAAATCAAAAATAAATTGTCAAATTTTTTACTTATTCTGATGTTATTTAAAATTATATTGGAATGATGATATTTTTAATTGATAATTAGAGAAATATTAGGTTTGTTTCCACCTTCATTAAAGTAAGGCTGGACATGTGCAGTAAACATTTTTCGTAACAGAATGTAAAATGTACTGCGCATGTCCTGGTTTATCCAAAAAAAAAACAACTAAGAGATGGGGAAGCACCTGCTTGTCTTCTTAAAGTCATGGTCTGAAATTTTATGAAAGAATTAACTCTACAGACCAGGTATACAACTCTTGTATAATTCGATGATTGCATTGTTACCAACAAATGTTGATAACAATGTTTGTAAACATAGTTTTTGATTGTTCTAAGATTGTTATGAAGATAAATATTTTACATATTAGATCATTAGCACATATTTTCTTTGTTTTAAAGTATTGATTACTTAGCTGTGCTACACGATACATAGTTTAGATTTTATTACGGAAATAATGTTTTAAATGGCTGACATGAATATGAAGAATAACATAGAAACTAAGAGTTGTCAAAAGCGACTCTTGTCTATTCTTTTCTATATATTAAAGAAAATACGTTGCTTTTGTAATGGCCAAGGCTAACTTGCTGCCTGTGGCGATCAACAAGCTTGCTGAACTAAATTATTTTTAACCTAAATACCAATGAGTGCCGGTAACAGGAGAAACTGTTTTTGTTTTGTTTTTTAATTAAAAATGACTACTATAGACGACTAAACATGTGAAGTAAGATGTAATAAGAACTGACAATTGCTTGTCTAGAAACAAACAATAGAAGCTGTTCAATCACTCTAGATCTTGAGGTTTTAGTCAGAGTGATTATATCTATTTTGGGCTAATTGTGCAACAAATGGCGTCATTGATTTATTTGTTTATTCATTTAACTACACTTTTATGCTACTAAGGCTAGAACGTAAAGAGGTGGTTCCGAGCTTGTATGTCAGGTATGAGTTAAAAATCCCTATCTTAACTAAACAAAATTTAGGACTCCCACTGTAGCATCGTCCGATTAGCCACAGTAGCATAAAGTGAAGTTAAATGAATAAACTAACAATCTAGACATATTTTTTGTTTTGTTTGTTTATTTAACGTCCATTTATGCTGCTGTGGCTAATCGGACGACGCTACGGTGGGAGTCATAAATTTTGCCTATTCAGGTTTTATTAGTATAGGGATATTATAGGAATACTTGACATCGCACCGGCTCAGAACCAACTTTTTACGTCCCCTCCGAAGGACGGCATAACTTAGGATTTTTTACTTTCATTAAAAAAACTATGGCCATCCTGCCAGGCTTGAACCCGCATTGACAACTCCTCGGAAGATTTTTAGATGCGGAAGGAATCTCACAGTTCATTTTAGAGCCTCAATTATAAATCCCATTCATTGGTCCAGAGCTCATTCAGTTCTAATTTCTTTCATCTTCGATACCAATATTACCTACCATTTTTGCTTGTAGTACTGTCGCTGATCGACTCTAGGTCAAACAATATTAATTTTTGTATTATTACACGTTCTGTGTTATGTTTATACATATTATAACTTCGCTATTGTTTAATAAGATACTCTATTTACACAGATAACTATTTTTATGAACAGCCAATAATCTTATTATAACTGATCCTATATTTTTCTGCCAAATTTACAGTAACACCACAGAAGAGATAATGATACACACAAAATGCCTTTAAGATCTTAAAAAGTATCTTCACAATTCCTGCATACGAAACGTGAATGCGGATCCTAACATGTTTAAATTTATTTTCTATACATTTAGTTGATTATAGTGGTCAGAGATTGGAAAATAAGCCTTAAAAAAACACGAATACGAATGCATTAGCACTTTTTTTTAAAAATACGAATTTACGAATTCGTTTAAAAATACCAATACGAATATATAAACTTTTACGGGATCACTTGTACTGGGTGGCTAACGTAACAGCCTCCCATGCTAAAGATCACGGGTTCAAACCCGCAGGTGGTCCTAGGACTTTTTAATGGGAGTAAAAAATCCTTAGTTACGCCGTCCTTCGGAGGGGACGTTAAAAGGTGGTCCTGAGCCTGTGCGATGTCAGGTACTCGTTAAAGACCCCTATCCTAATAAAACCTGGATAGGCAAAATTTAGGACTCCCACTGTAGCATCGTCCGATTAGCCATAGTAGCATAAAGTGACGTTAAATAAATAAAAATATATAAACTTTTACAGGAGTTAATATGCTCGTATCCGGTTTCACGCCAGTGAAATACGTCCCTATTCGTAACTTATTACGAATTCGAAAATTTGTGGATTCCGCCTCGAAATGAATTTCAACCAAACCTAGAGTGTTAAGAAGTGGTCAGCCTTGCTTCCTCAACTCGGCAGCGCCAGTATCACTACGGCATATTGAATTTAGGTTATACGTAGGTTTTCTCGGGATAGGGTGTGAGGGCGGGGGATTAATTCCAGAATTAAAAGTCCCTTCCCCCTCTCTCCATCGAGATGCGCAGTCGTAGTAAATCTTCTCAACTTCGGTTATCAGGTTGCCTAGCAACGAGCGGACTGCTCAAACACGTGAACCGGACTTGGCTATGGGTCATGAAAACACACCTATTTAATAACGTTTTAGACATATATCAAGAATAAAACTATGATACTAGGTTTCTTGAAGTTGAATTTTCTCAGTTAAAATGATTTTATTTTTCTCCTAATTTCCGCTATATAATATAAATACCTATTCCATTAGTGATTGTGGAACAAATAACCAATCTACGGTTGTTCCTTTTCGATTCTCGGCCACAATGAGTAATAAAATGGAACCTGGAGGCATAAAAATGGCGACGTTAAGAGCTCCTCGTACCATAAAACGTGGCACGAACACCGGAGCGGGATAGGAAGACACTAAATCACATCTAATACCTCGTTTAGACGCCATTAGAGGATTGAATCTCTTTGGATACGTGACAAAGGTTCAGCAAGTAACAACTAAAGCATAAATCAGGAAAGGTCTTTTCTTAATGTACAGTCCTGACATTTAAAAACCCTTTGGAATGTTCGCCTTTCCTCACACTATGATCTAGGTTTCGGGAACGTGGAGTTTTTCTGGTACTAACGTTTTTCTTATACTGTACTATTTATTATAAATAAATTAAGTATTCTTCATATAAAAATGATCCAATATAAAAATGGAAAATCGCACTTCAAAAATATTTCAGACTAATGTAAAGCCAATGACTCATACAGATTATTGTCAACTATGTTCTAGACAATTTATTTTAAATTGCTATAATTGAATAATGTTCTTAGAAAATACCTTTTACTTTCACTTACCTATATATGATATATATAGTAAGATAAAGTATTGCGATCGTGAAAAATTTTGGAATTCAAGTTTTCACTCACTGGAAATACGCGTTTTGGTCCCTCTGTGTTCTAATGACCTAGTCCCGCAAAAAGTTCTGGGTGTGTATGGTAAGTCGAGCCCGAAAATGAAAAGTCCTACGAAACTGTAATTCATTAAAGCAACTATAGACGAGTGTTACAGCTTCTTCATCGAAATTAGCTAACCTGAAGAACCACTTTATACCATGCATTTTGTACGATTTCCTCAAAAAAAGCTCCAACGATTTTGATTAAACTTACTAAATCGATGTAAAAATTAACTGACTTAATATCATGTTGGTTTCATTTTGTAGATTCGAAAAAATGAAACATCATCTTATGATCATTGATAAAAAACGAATTAATATCAAAGTTGAACGGATCCGATATCCAACTTACACAAATTAGCTTTTTAATGCTGTTCAATGCGATAAAAAAAATTGAATTAAAAGAAATGATTCATATTTTTTGATATATAGTAGATATTTATAAAAATATCACCTTTGGTAATTATGCCTTGAATGGGTTTGAGTGAGATTAAAACTATAAGTTCAATGCTATTGTTTTTTTAACTAAATACTGTACGATTTCTGCTCCTTAGATAGTCGAGGAATAAAAAATGACATTATATTTATTATATATTTGTCTTTTTATTTAATTTTTTTAATTACGTAAAATGGTTTTGTTTTTAATAATATACCAGTGATAATTAAACCAAAAATAATCAAATTTATTAGCAGAACCAAGCATAGTAAGATCTGTCTATTATTGTTTGAGATTAGTAAGCTCGTTACAACGTAGGATTCTTATGCTCTCCAGAACTCCTGCGATCTTTGGTTGAACAGTGGTTCAATACAGTGGTCTATCGTAGGAGACAAAATGGGGAGTCGCTTCGCATCAATCATCGAAAAGGAAAAACTATTGTAAAAACGAAGAAAATTGTCCAAATAGAAACCAAAATCGCCTAAATATTCAATTTAATCCTCTCTGTGTTTCAAGCAAATCATGTTTGCTTGGTCAATAATGTTTACATATTCTAAAAAAGGATTAGTTAGGGTGCTTTTATTTATCAGTTTCACCCGAGATTCCTTATGTTGAGTGGTATTTTGCTTGCATGAAATGGAAGAGAAACAAAAATTCATTTTCGTCATTTAATGATTTTTCATTTCTAAAAGACGGTCAACAGAGTTTGCAGTTTATATAGAGATGATGCCTTAGGCAGAAAACATAGTCTGTAGTGGTTAGTTCGAGTCCAGAACCCGACTTAGAAGACAAGTCTAGATTACGTGTTTTTTCGATTATCTTAAGGTTTCTATTTTCGTTCGTAGCAGTATATTTGTTATCTGCTCTGGACTGCAGAAATCAAAGTCACGCTTGTTAAATAGCTAACTGTTTCACGTTTTCCCGAATGATTGTTTATACAAGGATTAGTTATGATTAATTTTTGATTGATCATGTGCGAAATACAAGTATAACAATTATGTAATAACTCCACAGAAGTGGGAAATAGGTATTGGATGATGACATTGGATCTTCATTACAGAACTCAGAACATTAATTAAGAAGCGAGTAGCGACAAGAGATGAAGCCTCAAACCCAAACCCCTGGAATGGGCCGAGCTGTCGGACATACCTTCCTCGGAGGGCGGCTGCAGAAGGCCGCTGGAACAAGTGCGATGACCAGGAGCGGACTGGAAGAGTTTGGCGTGATCCGACGGCCATTACCGAGGGCGTGGCCTCCACCTCCTGTCCATATCCTAATTAAATTTGTTCATCCCATCCTCATCCACAGCCTTCGATAACCCACCCGCCACTGCCCACTGTATCTAAAGATTTATATCACATGAGGCCCTTTAGCCAATGAGCCAAACAAAGCAGTGAGTATATTTAAAAACAATATTTTTTATAGAGAATACATTTTAATACGTACTGTTGTATTTGAAAAAGTTTTAAATAATTCTATCTTTAAAAAAAAAAGTCTTCAATATTTTGAAAAGCCTTTATGTTATATCTCTTTGGAAGCAATAAAAAAAAACACAAAAAAACATCACTATACTAGCTTGCGATTTTTAACCTTTCTTGAACTACGCATTATCAACTGTCGCCACCAGTGAGCTCTTGCGTCATTCTTACTTGTTGCTGCTTTGACTAGATCACAGCTGTTTATTTCAGCTCTATCAAAAGATACACAAAACCTCGACTGATCATTTTAAGGCTTACCGTAATTAAAATAAATCCTGCTTTAATAACATAAATTTGCTGAAGACTATTTTAGTAATAGAGATAGGAGGGGAGATATACATAACTTGGTTTAAAAGATATTCTGAAAACAGAGGCACAGACATTTCGCAGAGCAAATAAACAGATGCACTATATCTTGCACTCGGGTTCGCAAGTATAGGTGATTGACAATCACAAACTACTGATAGTTCCTCGTATAAGAAAAGGAAAATGGAGCTCATATTAAAAAAAGATGCTTTGCAAGAAAACTTAAGGTAAAAGCTAAAGGTACTTATGATATAAAAGAAAATAGTCGTCTAATATCACACTCAGAACCTCACTACTGTCGTTATGTCCCACATCTGACGTTTGTTTGTTTGTTTATTCGTTTATGCTAATGTAGGTAATCAGACGATGCTACGGTAGGAGTCGTAAATTTTGTCTATCCAGGATAGGAATCTTTTACGAGTAGCTAACATCATTTTCGGGGCCAACTTCCGAGTTGACACAGTTGACTTATACTGCCTTTACCATGATTGAGCTACCTCATCAAGGAGTCACCTTATTTGTTTTTATTAAATAAATGCAAAAAAAAAACTCAAATAGTATTTCTAAGTTCTATCAAAGGAGAGTGAGGGGGTGTCATGCTTGTTAAGCCCGATCTAAATATCCCTTTTCTGAACCAGTTCTATCAATCTATGTTAAGTTGTTCTCCGTTCCCTCCCGTTTCCACCTTAAGCATCTCTCCGAGATCACTAAGACATGGTCGAACCAGAATGGTCTAGTGTTCCTTAATAAGCCCCTCTGCTGATCTTACATCCAGTGGCGTTCTTAGTTTTATACTGTCTCATTCTGATCTAAACTTTTAAACTATAATACGGAGTTGGCTTTTCGAAAAGGTAGTGCGATGAAGATGTAAGTATTTTTGTATATTATTTTTGTGCGTGGATGCGCATTGTTATCATTCTTTTACATTTAAATTCTATCTCACTTTAGGATTAAAAGCCTTTTCTTGGTGTATGGGGTCTTCTCATTTATGCCTTCGCCCACCATTCCCCTAATTTTGCAGCTTGATAATTTGAGTTCCTTATCCCTTGTCTTAAGAGCTGTCCAACTCGTTTTTCTCTTCTTTCTATCTTCATAACTTTCTGTATCATCGTTCCGATGTTTATAAAAATGAATAAGAAACCTACTGTAATGCGAAAAGAATTATTGCTTTTTTACTTTCACTTACTATAAGGAAGTATTGCGATCGTGAAAATTTTCGAATTCCAGTTTTCAACGGAAATACACGTTTTAGGGCCCCCTGAGTCCAAATAAACTAGTCCCGCAAAAAGGTCTGGTGTGTCTGTGGTAAACTCCCGGACGGAAACGGTAAGTCCTAAGAAACTGAAATTTCATATTTAAGACAACGATGCGCCTGAGACGTTACAAAACCTTTTTGATTAATATGAGCTTACCAAAAGATACACTTTATACCATGCATTTTGCACCTTTCCTCGATTTTCTCAAAACGGTTGCGACGATTTTGATTAAACTCGCTATATCGATGTAGAATTTAATGGGCTTTTATATCATGGAGTTTTCATTCTGATTAAAATGGTCTGACAGAGCTTAAATGCCGATATTTTACATTTTTTTTACTGTAAAGTACCTTTAATTTTGTAGATTTTGTAAAAATAAATATATTATCTTGTTACCACCGATGATAAAACACATAAATATATAAGTTAAACGAATTCTAACTAAAGGAGAAAACTGAAAAAAATATTTTTTTAATGCAATTTTTTTATTTTGAACATAGCAACAGTAATATACACAGTATAAATAAAACGTGGAAATTACAAATTTGTAAAAGTTAATAAAGAGTGATGAAAAGCCGATAAATCTGATTATTTTAGATAATAATAATTAATAAAACACATGTTCTATATAAATTCAATTTAATTATTTGTTTAATGGTTTCACGTATTTTAATCTCTAACTGTATTAGAAAATCCTTTCATTGATTTTAAAAATGGATGTAAGTGAAAGTCGTGTGTTGCCCGCACCAGATTTTTTCACGTTGAGATTAACTTTTGCGCTGATTCTGTAACTTTCAATTTGAAATGAGCTATCGAAAATAGGCTGTTCCTTTTTCATCCAAACCACTTAATCATATTTAGACCATTTGTATCACAGCAATACTTTCAATGATCTATAACTATTTCAGAATACTAAAAAATTGCAAGATAATAGTTACCCCTGGTGACGGTAATGAATAAATTGCGAATACTAGTGTATATATTAACTTCTTATTTACAACTCGGCAAGTTGACACCCTCTATTATATTAACGAACCTTATATAATTAAATTAAGATAGAGCATTGGGGGAGCTAATGAAGCGACTGAGTAATATTTTTTCCGAAGCGGTTGAGTGATGACCAGGTGGGCTAATCTTGATCTACTTGGAGGGGGGTATCGACCGCCACCTAGCGCCCAGCCAACTAATTACTTAATGGCTTAGTCATCTCTAATTCAACAGGCTGTGCCACAATGCCTCATTTATCAGATAGTTATTTAATTTGTTTTCATTTGGGAAAAAAATTAGTTCACATAAACTTGTTTTAATGTCACAATTTCTTTTCTTTTTTTCTATGGTTGCGAATGAACTAGTTATCTCTATTTAAATTTTATGAATAAGATTTTTTATGGAGATTATTTGATGTTTTAAAACCGTTTGTAACAAAATAAAAAAATCTGGTGCGGACAACACACGACTTTCACTTACCTCCATTTTTAAAAATCAATGAAAGAATTTTCAAAATACAGTTAGAGGTTAAAAAAAATCAATAATTAGTTTTATCGTCTTTTCATCACTCTCTATTAACTTTTAAAAGCTTGTGTATAAGATATTATTTTTTCTAAAATCTTAGCTTTCCAACGGTATATCATACATGTATATTACTGCTCGTATGTTCAAAAACAAATAATTGCATTAAATATATTTTTTTTTTTTTTCTCTTTTAGTTGGGTATCGAATTCATTAAATTTAATATTTACCTGTTTTTCATCAGTGGTAAATAGTTATATTTATAGAATCAACAAAATTAAAGGTACTTTAGAGAAAGAAAATTTAAAATATCGGCATTTAAGCCCTGTCAGACTATTTTAATCCAAATGAAACCTAAATGATATTAAAACCCATTAAATTATACATCGATATAGCGAGTTTAAACAAAATCGTCGGAACAAGGTGCAAAATGCATGGTATAAAGTGGCTCTTCTGGTAAGATGAATTTGATGAAAATGATTTTGTAACGTTTCGGGCGTATATTTGTCTTAAATATGAAATTTCAGTTTCATAGGACTTATCGTTTTTGCCCGGGAGTTACCACACACACACACACACACACACACCGACCTTTTTGCATTTTCACGATCGCAATACCTTCAGTTACTATGTATAGTAAGTGAAAGTAAAAATGTGTCAATAGGTGTAATTTGTCATTTATTAAGCATATAAGAAACACCTGTACTGATCTTAGATGGCTAAAAAATCGTTTGAAGAACAATGGAACTCAAAACAGAGAAAAAAGTTCATTATTTAAAAAAAAAATTGTTTTTCTGTTTCTTTTTCAAAATTATGTCATATGTGAGCAAATATATTGTGAGAAGTTTAGGGAGTGCAGTCTATAAAGCACTTCTAATGAGTATTTATTGTGTAAAATAAATGGGAGAGTTCTTAGTAGATCTCGTTGCATGACGCCGTACGTCTTATAGAAGCCCAGTCCGTTAAATATTTCCGAGTTTTATAGGTGAACATATATATAACATACACAGAGGCATTCCGTGCCTTCAGCACATTCCATATTTCGGACAGGAATTTTAAATTAGATAAGATGGTTTGGACTTGAGCTAAAGCACCAAAGCAATAGGTATCAGAGCCATTAGAAACACCTGCAAAACACGCTTAAGCTCTTCCCTACTATCCGTTAATGTTGGATAATGGCCAGTTACCTAACAAGGTTCACGACTACAAGTCAACTTGCAGCACCCAGGGGTGCACTGGTACCTACAGAGAATCTATGAACTGAACTTCTAACATTAAATCGTTTAACTTCAATATGTTACTAAACTTGGGAAGAATAATTATAAATCAGCTATAGATTATTTTAGAGAGCGGCGTGGGGCAGACCCAGCCTCTATAAAGTGGGTACCCAAATTAATTGGGGAAAAACCTGGCGGCTGAGCGCGATTAAGGCCTAATCACCTGATTGCACTGCCGTTGGCCTTGAAACAGTACGAATCACTATATGTACTGAGCCCAAGACCCTCCATGGGTTGTAGTGGTACAGGTATTTTTTTTTATTTTTTTTTTTTATGGAATATTTAATAAAATCCGTTAGTTAAAGTCCCGCAAAAAGGTCTGTGTGTGTGTGTGTGTGTGTGTGTGTGGCAACTCCCAGGCGGAAACGGTAAGTCTTATAAAACTGAAATTTCATATTTAAGACAAATATACGCCCGAGACGTTACAAAACCTTTTTCATCAAAATGAGCTTACCAGAAGATCTACTTTATACAATGCATTTTGCACCTTTTTTACGATTTTCTCAAAAAAAAAAAGCTCTAGGTATGAAGTGACCATGCATTTTACACCTTTTTTCGATTTTCTCGAAAACTGTTCGGACGATTTTGATTAAACTCGCTATATCGATGTAATATCATGTAGGTTTCATTCTGATAAAAATTTTCTGACAGGGCTTAAATGCCAATATTTTAAATTTTCTTTCTCTAAAGTACCTTTAATTTTGTTGATTCTATAAAAATAACAATATTAGCTTGTTACAACTAATGAAAAACAACTAAATATGCAAGTTGAGCGAATTTGAAAAGCAACTAATGGAGAAAACTGAAAACATATTATTTTAATTCATTTTTTTTTTTTTTTTTTTTGAACATAAGAACAGTAATATACATTTATGATATACCGTTGGAAAGCTAAAGATTTTAGAAAAAATGTTATCTTATACTCAAGCTTTTAAAAGTTAATAGAGAGTGATGAAAAGACGATAAAACTAACTGATTATTTTAGATAATAATATAATAGACTTTTTAATAAAACACATTTTTCTATATAAATTCAATTTAATTAATTCTTTAATAGTTTCACGTATTTTTACCTCTAACTGTATTTGAAAATTCTTTTATTGATTTTAAAAGTGGAGGTAAGTGAAAGTCGTGTGTTGCCCGCACCAGATTTTTAAATATAAATGTATGTAATTTATATTGTATATGTTATGTATATGTAAATTTTACATGTACATATGAAAAATATGTATGGAGTTTCAGAATCAGTAAATTGCGATAAAAAAAAAAAAAAAAATCTTTTTTTTTAAGTCACCAATTATAATAGATGTAATTCCACCAAAAATCGGTTATTATTGAAGATGGAGAAAAATTGAAAAGACTTTTGAGATCAAGACAACGCGATGAACAAAGAAAAAAAAAGCTTATATTTACAAAAAGTCAAGCTACAATTTATAAGAGATGTGACTCCCTCATAACTCGGTTGTTATTGATAATAGAGAAAAAATGTAAGGTGTTCTGAAATCAGGAAATTTTATTTGAATTATTTGAATGAAAATCGAAAGAAGATAAAATAATTGGAAATAGTAACACGGTCTAGTATAAATGCTTTTGAGTTATTATTTTCAATAATGAATTTAAATAATAATAATGAAAAACTACCAAATACCAAAAAATACTAAAAATTATACACCCAATTACAATTATTATACACCCAGCCTCTATAAAGTGAGTACCCAAAGCTGGCTGGGCGTGATCACTGGTGATTCATCTCATTGCACGGCTTCGTTTCCATTCCATGGCTTAATCTTTGGATCTCCCACTCTCAACAGGTCAAGACTTCGTGTGATGCGTCGGGGTGGTTGGAATGTGGCTCGGGTGTACTGCAGGGCTCCGTTCTGGGGCCACTACTATTTCTTGGTTATGTCAATTATATAGGTGGTAACCTCAGGCACTGCAGAATGAACATGTTTGCAGATGATATATGTATTTGGGCCTCGGCGTTGCCAGGGAATATGTTCTCTACTATGCAGAAGGTTAATGACGATTTAAACCAAGTTCAGCTCTGGGCCTGCACTAATGGACTTTGCCTCAACGACCGGAAGTCTCACTGGATGTTGATTGGCAGCCCCAAACTGGTAGTGAAGGCTGAAAAGGACGTTGTGCTGCCTCCGCTGGTGATTCATGATCAGGTAGTCCCGCGTTGTTACAAGATGAAGCTCCTAGGTGTGATGATCGGCAACTTCTTATCGTGGCGCGATCATGATGGACTTGTGGTGAGCCGAATCCACGAAGTCATGCATTCCCAGTTCCGGTGGAAACGGCTATTGCTAGCCGAGGTCAGGCGAAAGATAGTCTCAGCACTGGTACGCCCACTGGTATGGTACGGTGACTCCGTATATATAGATATTTTGGAAGCTGAGGACTGCAGAATCCAGAGAGCTCTCAACGCAGCTATCCGATTTATCTTCGGTACAAAAAGGGACGAACACATAAGTCCGCTTATGAAGGAATTAGCTTGGCTCCGAACAAAAGAGTATCGCCGCCTCAATCTTATGTGCCTAGCACGTAAGGTTCTAGATTCCGGAGTTTCGGAAAATCTTAGACGTGAATTTGTCGAGGTACGGAGTGAGAGACTACAGGATGTATTCCAGTTACCTGCTTGCAGAACTGAAGCCTTGAGGAATGCTGTCCACGTTGCGGCAGCGAGAGAGCTCAACCCCCTCTCAACCTCCCGGTAGAAGTCAGGTTTTCTTCCTCTTTCCGTAAGGCTTGCCTTAGACTATTCTTGGCAGACCCGTCGAGTGCGCCTTGAAGCTCAGAGCAAACCTGGAGATGTTTCCTTTCCTTTCCTAATATCCCTTGTTTATTTTACTTTATCTCTTTATTTTTCCTTAATCTTTTCCTTCAATGTTTATTTTCACTTAATTGAATAATTTATAATTGTTTTATTTTAAGTTTACTTATAAAAAAAATGTTTTATGTTTCTAGAATAATAATCATAATTGGCATAAATATAAGTGTAAAAAATCATTATTTTGTCTGTAAGAAGGGCCTCAGGCCCTAAGACAACAAAAATCTAATCTCTCTAAAGTCACCTTGGCATCATGCATTTCTGTTTGTGATTTACTACGGAAGCGGCAACAAAACGACCCTTTTATGAAAAGCATGGAGACAGGAGATGAAAAATGGATATTTTACGATAATGTAGTCTGTATAAAATCATGGGGACCTAGTACTGAGGCTCCTGGAAGAATGTTAAAACCCGGAGTGCATCCAATGCAATAATAATGCTTTCCATATGGTGGGATTTCGAGGGTATTATTTTCTATGATCTATTTAAATCTATACTGTCGGGGATCACTTGTAGCTGGGTGGTGAGCACAACAGCCTCCTACGCCAAAGGTCACGGGTTCAAACCCGCAGGTGGTCCTAGGATTTTTTAATGGGAGTAAAAAAATCTTTGTTATGCCGTCCTTCGGAGGGGACGTTAAAAGGTGGTCCCGAGCCTGTGCGATGTCATGTACTCGTTAAAGATCCCTATCCTAATGAAACCTGGATAGGCAAAATTTAGGACTCCCGCTGTAGCATCGTCCGATTAGCCATAGCAGCATAAAGTGACGTTAAATAAATAAACAAACAAACAAATCTATACTATTAACAAAATTGGATCCGCCATTTAAAAATGTAGGCTCAGAACTGGCAAATCGGAAGGGTATTTTGGTCCACCAAAATAACACCCCATAGTTCATTGGAGCCTAGGATGAGACCTTTCTCCCCACCCTCTCTATTCACCCGATCTAGCTCCAAGTGACTACCCCTTATTGCGGTATCGGCAGAACTTCATGAATGATAAGAAATTCCAAAAACAAGAGGACATTAAAACCATTTGGATCATTTTTTAACAATAAACTCAAGACATTCTATTCACATGGCATTGTGCAATTAGTGGAAATATTGTAAAAAAATCATATTAAATAATGGTCAATATATTGTCGATCAATATCTATTTAATGTCTATAATACATTGAGTTTTATTTCATCCTGAAAAACGGAAATGACTTATTTGTAAACAAACCAATAAGTTGTTTCTAAGATTCCAGCTTGGTTTAGAAATGTGAACTAAAAGTTTGCCATCACGGTAAATTTCAATATTTTCTATTTTACACTCAAAATATTATGGATGACAAGTTACCGAATACACTTCTCATGCATCTTAACCTGAAAAACAAGCAATAGGACGTACTTTGTCGAAGATTGAGAAGGCGATGTACCGAGAGCTGATTGGTGAGTGGAAGCAGACGGTATCGAAGGCCGGACGGAGACCAATGTTTGCCCGGAGTCACTAACAAGGGAGCGGCTGAGTTAGTGCTCTACTTTATTGGTGGCTATTAGGGGCGGCAAACAGTTATATACCAACCCTCGTCATCTCTTCCGTCCTTCTCTTTCAGAGGTAGAACAAAAACAGTTAAAAGATATCTTAAGGCCAAACTGATAATCTCTCTACGTATAAATCATGTAGGGATTCTTGGTTCCAATCTCAAAAAAATCTGGTGCGGGCAACACACGACATTCACTTACCTCCGTTTTTAAAATCGATTAAAGAATTTTCAAGTACAGGAAGGGATGAAAATAATTAAAGAATTAATTAAATGGAATTTCTATAGAAACATGTGTTTTATTAAAAAATCTATTATATTATTATCTAAAATAATCAGTTAGTTTTATCTTCTTTTCATCACTCTCTATTAACTTTTAAAAGCTTGTGTATGAGATAATGTTTTTTCTAAAATATTTAGCTTTCCAACGGTATATCATACATGTATATTATACTGTTCTTATGTTCAAAAACAAAAAAATTCGTTAAAAAAATATTGAAGTTCTGCGCATGCGCATGAGTATAGCAGTCATCTTTCAAATCGGCTCTTGGATTTCTTGCTTTTTCAGTTTGAATTCTCTTCAGTGCAATCTTGAAAACATCACCTGACTTCAGGATTACAACAGCAGTAAATATTGGAGCAAACAACAGTAATTTTTGTTACAATTTACGGTGTAAAGTGAATGCTGGGTAACCTCTTCACATCAGCTGATTGCCAATAGCTCGGCAAGACCGGGATTGGTTTTCTTTTCTTTAGTTATTGTTTTATTTCCCATATCTAGTTATTATCTTATTATCTTCTTCACATGAAATGCGATATTTTCACCAAGTAATGTCCTCCAAAGCATCAACTAAAAGATCTAGATCTAGTGGTTCAATCACGTCTCCCATAAAACAAAGACCCCGCCGTGATACTAATAAAAGATTAAATCAACAAGCAACCCCTTCAGGTACTAATACAGAATCTGAACCACAGCCTGGCACATCGTCACAGGGGATGACTGACGAATCTCCTTTTTTCACCCCAAATCCTTTTCAAATCCTACATAATGAAAAAGAAAACATGGAATCTGCTCCTACACCCAGTGAACCACGGGCTCCACAGATATTTTTCAAAATATTAAAAATTTCCAGTTGTTGTGTGCGCAATTAAACAAGATTACCGACTCCACCAGCTACTACTGTATGAGTAGAATTAATGACACCAAAATATCACCGACCACCGCCGAGGCATGTAGAAAAATTGTGAAATACCTAACTGAAACTAAAGCGGATTTCCACACTTATCAGCTACGGCAAGAGAGAGCTCTTAGGGTTGTGATCAGAAATCTACACCCTTCAACCCCAGTTGACGCTATCAAAGAACTCATGGAGATGGGTTACAAAGTGCGACAAGTCACTAATGTCATAAAAGATAGAGTTCAACTGCCTCTATTTTTCGTTGACTTGGAACCATTAGCAGGGGTAGAAAAAATTTATGATCTAAAAAGACTGTATTATACAAGTGTAAAAGTCTAAAAACCTTATACAAAGAGAGAAATTGTTCAGTGTTACAATTGTCAGGCGTATGGTCATACCAAAGTTACTGTCATCACATACGCTGCGTGAAATGCGGTGAACAGCACAAGTCCGTGGAATGTACAAAACCGAAGTCAACACCCGCTGTATGTGCTCATTGCCTCAAGGACCACCCGGCCAACTACAAAGGATGCCAAATCTATAAGGAATTAAGGGCCAGGTATCAAAAACCCCAAGTACTGGATGAAACAGCAAGACAGGCAAGAACTAGAAGAGAACCCTCAAAATTAATCGATGCCAGTGTATCATTTGCCCATGTATGATTTAAGATAATATACATTATGTTTTAGGATAACCCAACACAACAACAACCTTTATTTTTTTTACAAAAATAACATATGTTACATTTTAATGATAAGAATGGTTTTAGGATAACCTAAATCCTACAGCCCACTTACTTGGAGGTGGGAACCAATGTACTGAAGCCGAGGCCCTGCCGGAACTACAAAATGTACCTCAATATCCTCAATCCATTCCACAAATACCTCTTCCTCAAAACGTAATCAGTCCTGAAAATCCTCATCCACATCAAATCTCTCATATCCCCCCTCCTTCAAATGCCACAGATCTTACCAGTTTGATGACATCCTTCATTTCCGAAATCAAATCCCTTGTCGTGCCCCTAATAACAATCCTCACGAATCTTGTATCAAATCTCATTCCTAACTTAAAAAATCCATAAATGACCTCGCCTAACTCCTTATCTATTTTCCTATGGAATGGGAATGGTGTTAGAACTCACACTGACGAACTTACAGCCTTACTGCAATACAAAAAAGTTTACGTTGCACTCATTACTGAAACTAGACTAACCACTAAACAGTACTTCAAAATACCTGAATGTCACGAAGAGAATCCTGAACACTCACACGATTTCCCATCCTCTCCTGCCTGGTGATAGTTCCTGGGCTGCTTCTGACAAGGATAAAGCACAGGAATTTTCACAGCACCTTTCCAAAGTTTTCACTCCTCATCCTGAGTTGAATCCAAACCATACTTCAACAGTTGAACAGTTCCTTACTTCACCAATGCCACTCTCCTTACCTCCTAAAGCAGTTAATCCCTCTGAGGTCAAATATCTTCTTAAAAAGCTTCCTCTCCGTAAATCCCCTGGATATGATCTCCTCACGCCTCAGATCTTAAGACAACTTCCACAGAAAGCCATTACATTCCTTACATATCTTTATAACAGTATCCTACGCACTACCTATTTCCCTCTCTTATGGAAACATTCAACTATCATCCTTTTCCTGAAACCAGGCAAATCTTCCAACAGCACGTCATCTTACAGACCTATTAGCCTACTTCCGATCCTCTCAAAAATTTTCGAAAAGCTCCTACTAAAACGAATCCTAGCCAAATTTCAAAATTTTCCTTCACATCAGTTTGGATTTCGTTCCCAACATTCCACAGTTCAGCAAGGACTCCGAGTTGTGGATAACATTTCCTCCGTCCTTGAGTGCAAGGAGTATTTTTCGGGTGCCTTTCTGGACATAGCTCAAGCTTTTGACCGGGTGTGGCACCCGGGATTGCTCTTTAAGCTCAAAACCCATTTACCTCAATCCTTATACCTAATCCTCCGATCCTATTTATCAAACCGCTCCTTCCGAGTTCGCTGTGGTTCCGAATTTTCCAAACATTATACTGTTGAGGCCGGTGTTCCTCAAGGCAGCTTCTTAGGACCCGTCCTCTACATCCTCTACACCGCCGATATCCCTACCGATCCCGATACCTTTCTGGCAACATTTGCTGACGACACAGCCATTTTATCATCCAATTCCGATCCTGAAGTAGCATCGCTAAATCAATCTCCAAAGGCACCTTTCCCTTGTCGAAGACTGGTGTAAGGCTTGGCGAATTAAGGTGAACGAAAGGAAATGCACACACGTCACCTTCACCCTTCGACGTAAATCCTGTCCAACAGTTAAATTCAATTCCATACCGCTTTCTTCCTCAGACACAGTCCGGTACCTTGGCTTTTTACTATACAAAAGACTGACGTGGAACCCACATACAAGACTTAAAAGGATAGAACTCAACCGCAGATTCGGCCGGTTATACAAACTACTATACAGAAAATCTCATCTTACAGTCGACAACAAATTACTAATATATAAGACAGTACTAAAACCTATATGGACCTAGGAATTGAACTATGGGGGACAACTAAACATTCTAATATCAAACGTATTCAATCCTTCCAATCCAAAGTCCTCCGAACAATAGTTAATGCTCCTTATTACGTTACCAACTGTACCCTACACCATGATCTTAATATTCCAATTATTTTAGACCTGGTACCATCCAAATTCTCCAAATTCCATCAGAACCTTCTTCATCATCCTAATCCTCTTGCTCAATTGCTTTCCAGCTCCACCCATCCCTACAATCCTCCTCGAAGATTGAAACGGCAGTGGCCCGGCGACGTTTTGTAAACATTTATTTGGAGTTCTGACACTAGTCAGATCCTCCACTCATGTACTGTATGTTTGTGGCTATTCCGCCCTAGCTCGGCCTCCACTGGCTTACACCAGTGAAGCGCTGAGTGAGAGGTGCTGGGATCTCTTGGATTCGGCTTCTCCCCCCACTTGTATGATTTTTATTTATTTCCCAACTTGTATTTATCTTTACTACAGATTGTTGTTTTGATTTGTTTCTTGTTGTTTTTATTAATTGTTATTTTTTTTTTTGTATATATTTGAATTTATTTATTTCCGATTTTATGTAATTTGACTTTATCATTATTTTCTGTATATATTGTATGAATGTGTATTACATCACTATTACTACTGTTCATTATGTAACAAATTGTAATATTTCTCAATAAATAAAAAATATATATATTTTTCCTGTTTTCTCCTTTAGTTGGGTATCGAATTCATTCAATTTATATATTTACCTGTTTTTCATCAGTATAACAAGATAATATAGTGTTATGTATTGAGAATACTAAGGGAATAAGTTCAGTATTAAATAAGTTTGAAATTAGTCAAGTAAAGGTTTATAACCCTTTGTCGGTAAAAGTTAAAAGGATTGGACATCCCCCCCATGAGATTTCCCATGGACAGCGTGATACCCCAAGAACATTCTAGACCCCAGCCGCTAGGCTGGACAAAGACTGGACTGGGCACTCCCATATCAGCCCTGCCTTCCTTTGTTCGATAAAAGATCGGCAAATTCCAAAATATGGGACTTTTTTGGAAAAGAAGAGGGAATAGAAGTGACGAGGGTGTTCGATCCACAAGAAGAGGCAGTGGAAGTGGAGTGAGAGACAAGACGGGTAATACCATCGAGAACAGCAGTTGAGTCGAGCCACGAAAGAGTCAGAGGTCGAAAAGAAGTCCGTCGGAGACCAGAGAGCAGAGCCGAGTCGCTGGGGTACGAAACTTAGTAGTGACCAATTCCACCATCTTCGGTAGCTGTGTTTTTAAGGTAACCTTTTAATGGTATATTGTATGGCAAAGATAATAACCACGAACCCCTCAGTATTCTCAATCATAGGTCTGGAAATTATGTAAATAGAGTGTAAGCCTGAAATCTATGTCTTAGTTATTTTTAATAATAATTGCTCTAATTTAAATCTGTTAGTAATTTGATCTTCGCCTGCATGCCACTCATTGGAATGGATAAACACGAAACCATTGGAAAGGAAATCCGATGGTTCCGAAAGGTATAATACATAATTAAATTAAATAGATTAATTACTGATTTAAAGTTACCGCTGCCTTAGAAAAGCAGCCGGTTATAGACATAGCAATAGTTATTTTTATAGAATCAACAAAATTGAAGGTACTTTAGAGAAAGAAAATTGAAAATATAGGCATTCAAGCCCTGTCAGACCATTTTAATCCGAATGAAACCTAAATTATACTAAATCTCATTAAATTTTACATCGATATAGCGAGTTTGAACAAAATCGTCGGAACCGTTTTTGAGAAAATCGAAAAAAGGTGTAAAATGCATGGTATAAAGTGGCTCTTCTTTTTTTATGAAAAAGGTTTTGTAACGTCTCGGGCGTATATTTGTGTTAAATATAAAATTTCAGTTTCATAGGACTTACCGCTTCCGCCCGGGAGTTACCACACACACACACAGACCTTTTTGCGGGACTTGGTTATTTGGACTCAGGGAACCCTAAAACGTGTATTTCCGTTGAAAACTGGAATTCGAAAATTTTCTCGATCGCAAGACTTTCTCTCACTATATATAGTAAGTGAAAGTAATATGTATAGAGTTTTAGAATCAGTAAAGGGCGATAAATATTTAGAAAATCCTTATTAACAACAAATTATATTTATTATATATATATATATATATATATATATATATAATATAAAAAATTTATTATATATAACAAATATAACAAATTTATTATATATAACAAATTATATTATTTCAAGTAACAAATTATAATAGATGTAATTCCACGAAAAACCGGTTATTATTGAAGATAGAGAAAAATCGAAAAGATTTTAGGGATCACGACAACGAATAAAAAAAAAAAATTCGTACGTCCCAATTTTGCTTTTAGTGCCATTTGATAGAGAATTAAATTTTTGACAAAATGAAAAAAGAATCATTGAAATTGGTTAAATATCAGCGGTAGTGATATGATATTATTCTTTGAATTTTTGCTTTTCATATTACTTAATCAATACCTATATAAACAGTTATACCTTAATGTTGTAATTTGGAAATAATTAACCATTGTGTAATTTTTTGCAGCGTTTTCAATTTCCTTAACCTTAGTATTGTTTAGAGGATTTCTTTTCTTTCCTTTTTTTTTTTTGTTTATTATCCATATTTTTTTGTTTATATATGTATATAGGTTTTATTTTGCACATTTGTAAATAAAAATTAATTTTTATTTAATCTATATATATATATATATATATAGATAGATTAAAATGTACTGTAAAATATTTGTATTCTTAGAGGACATAGTTCCAGAATAAAGTTTTTTTTTATTAAAAAAGAAATACTTTTAAGACAGGATTTAAAGTAATTTTACGAAAAACTTTGGAAAATCATCCAGTGAACTTCACATTCCAAGACTTAAGCCTAAACTAGAGTGATATAGGTAAAAAAAATTAATATTTGCAAGATAAGCCGCAGGTAAAAGGTAATTGTCTATAATAAATAGTTATTGTTAAAGATATTAATTTTTTTTTAAATTTATTTATTGGAATTTACAACTGTATATAGGAATACAACAAGTAAATTAGATGAAATATATAAAGGCATGAAACACATGTAGAGAAGCTTTCCAAAGGAAGCACTCTAAAAATGTTCTAAACTAGAAGGTCTCGGGGCCATCTCCTTTTCAGACGCCTCGGAGGATTGTCAGGAATTGAAGAGGAAGAAAGGATTGAAACTAGAGGATTAGGGTGGGAATGGAGTTTGCCATAAAAGGAATGGTATCTAGATCGAGCCAAATCAGCAACATACGGAACATCAAGATCTTTATGGATTAGTGTATTCTTTGACAAAGTAAGGAGCGTTGAGGATTTTACGAAGGATTTTGGATTGTAGGGATTGGATACGAGAAGAATTCGATGGTTTAGTGGAGCCCCAAAGCTCTACTCCGTAAGTCCATATCGGCCTTATGATAGTCATGTAGATGAGTCTTTTGTAGTTAAGTGGAAGATTAGAACGTTTGTCTAGTAAGTGTTGAAGTAGTCGAAAACGTCGAGCAGTTTCTTGTCGTTTAAGTCTTGTATGAGGGTTCCAAGTGAGACGTTTGTCAAGGTGCAGTCCTAGATATCGGATCTGTTCAACCGGGACAAAAGAAGTATTATTGAAGGTAGGGCACGATGTCATAGGTTTACGACGAGCGGTAAAGGTAATTTGGTTGGATTTGTTGGCATTTATTTTAATTCTCCAGTTCTGACACCACACTTCGAGGTCTCTGATGTGGGATTGGAGAGTTTGAGAGGCAATAGTCGGATCAGTTTTGACTGATAACACACAAGTGTCATCAGCGTAGGTAGAAAGGAAAGTGTTAGGATAGGATGGGATATCAGCTGTATAAACTGTGAAAAAAATAGGCCCTACGATATTGCCTTGAGGAACGCCAGCCAACTGACTAAAAATGGATGAATAGGAATTAAAAGATATTACTTAAATAGGCCAAATATAAGTACTTACCTCTTTTCTCTTCCAGATGTATTTTTTGGAGATTGGTTGGTTTGGATACGGCCCTTGTATGATCTTTACAATCCCCGTGCTGTTACCCATCTTCTTGCACCTTGCACTGCAACATGTCCTTTATTGAAAGATCCAGTTTAACCTGATCCAAAAGTGAACTATTTCTATCTAAATAAGAAGCATTATGAACTATATTAATCTATTTACTCTTATTTCTATGTGATCATAGAAATCGACATATTTACAAGTCTTATTCCTAAGGTTTATGGAACAGATGCTTACTATTTGTTTGAACTTTATTGTAATACTCGCCTAATTATATATGCATATCTATATATATATATACAAATCTCGTGTCACAATGTTTGTTCGCGATAAACTCTGAAATTACTGAACCGACTTTGATCAAACTTCGTAAGTATCTGTTATTTGGTCCAACTTAAATGATAGGATAGTTTTTATTACTATTCTAAATGGTTGAAAAATATATTTTTCTAAAACGAAAACAAAATTTGTTTAACTGTGGCAACACTGGTTCCAAGTTGCTTCCCCTTATATTTACATTTAATTAGTAATTAAGTCAATAAAATTGATATCTGACATAAAATAATAATCTTTTATTTATCATAAAAAGAGTAGTTCATTGCAATTCACCTTTATTTATTTCATATAACCTCATTCAACATAGTCACTATCAACATCTTTCTTAATTTGTAGCTATTTTAATTTAATTATTTTATTTATCAAATTGAATTCTCCAAACCGCAAACAAAGATAAAGAAGTGTAGTTTTTGTTCTATTTTTTCAATGTGTCTCGATATTAGAAAAAAAATATTTATAGTTGTATTAGATTAATTATAGTAATAGGTTAAGTTGTTTTTAAATGACTTTCCTCATCAACCATAATTCTAACTTTCGTCTAATAAGTTCCCATTTAATTCTGTTAAATATACAATAGCGATCCAGTAGAAGTAGGCATACCCAAAATTATTCAATATATTTTAGGTGTAACGTAATCTTGGTATATAGTCACGTTTGCAACATAAATGTGATTGATATACATTGATCCAACGAATGGGAATATTTTCACTTGAAAACAACTTTGATGAATGTAATTGTAAAAAATATAATATTTATATTTCTTGAAAATGTATAAGTCTTATAATAAAGGAGTAGTTGTTGACCGTTTTGACTATATGGTAAGGAAGTTGGTTGAGGGTGCAGCCACCAAGAAAACACACCAAGAATTTCTATTGAAACATCTGTTTTATTAAAAATCGAATATATTAGGGGTACTCACTACGTTTGCTATAGCATGCTATTTGTGTTATTTTGCTAAACCCGTCGAGTTTCTACAGTTATTTCCTGTATAAAATGGATGGGTTTAGCACAATAGCACAAATAACATGCTATAGCAAACGTAGCGAGTACCCCTATTATTATCTAAAATAATCACTTATTTTTTTCGGCTTTTCATCACTCTCTATTAACTTTTAAAAGCTTGTGTATGAAATAATATTTTGTCTAAAATCTTTAGCTTTCCAACGGTATATCATGCATGTATATTACTGTTCTTATGTTCAAAAACAAAATAATTCATTAAAAAAATATTTTTTTGGATTTCTTCTTTAGTTGTTTTTAAAATTCGCTCAGCTTGCATACTTAACTGTTATTTACCAATGCTAAGAAGATAATATATTTATTTTTATAGAATGTAGAGAAATTAAAGGTACTTTAGAAGAAGGAAATTTAAAATATCGGCATTCAAGGCCTTTTAAATCTGAATGAAAACTACATTATAGCCCATCAAATTTTACATCGATATAGCGAGTTTAATCAAAATCGTTAGAGCTGTTTACGAAAAAATCGTAAAAAGGTGGAAAATGTAAGATATAAAGTGGCTCTTCTGTTAAACTAATTTCGATGAAAAAGGTTTTGTAACGTCTCGGGGGTATAGTTGTCTCAAATATGAAATTTCATTTTCGAACTACTTTTCGTTTTCGTGTTGGGCTTACAACAAACACACGGACACACAGACCTTTTTGCGGGACTTGGTTATTTGGACTCAGGGGACCCTAAAACGTGTATTTCCGTTGAAAACTGGAATTCGAAAACTTTCACGATCGCAATACTTTCCCTTACTATATATCCCATATATGGGTAAGTGAAAGTAAAAATCAGATACTCTTGTTGGAATATTTTCTGTGAGTACATCACATCACTGAAATTAAGATATTTGATACGATTTAGGAAATACTAAGTGTGATTAGACGAAGGGTCGTGATCAAGGAGGCAGGTGGGCTGCCCAACCCAGTCTATTTGGCAAATGCATCCTGAGCCACACTGGTTATGGCCGCCGGAAGATATTGGACGGCGGATATGGGAAATACGAGACCGCAACAATATCGATCATCTGCTTTTTATCTAGATGAGTTGTAACCCGAACCAACGATATACTCTACCACAACATCCGGCAAGGAGAAAGTTCTTCATAGGTGTAGAAATGGTCCAATCAGTAAAATACTCTAGCATTTGCATCAGCTTACAATACAGTTGTTGTTTATTCATTCAACGTCACTTTTATGCTATTTTTGACTATCCAGGTTTTATTAGGGATCTTTAACGAGTACCTGACATCACACAGGATCGGGACCACCAATTTACGTCCTCTCCGAAGGATGGCATAACCGAGACTCTTTTACTCCCACTAAAAATCCTAGAGTTACCTACTAGGTTTAAAGCCGAGATCTTAGATACATGTGGCTGTGACGATTATCACTACACCACAGATGATGCCGCACAGTGGGGCAAGTGTTTTGATCATCTGGCTCGTGTTTGTGTTGAACATTAGCCACTGCAACTAGATATAGCACAAATTTCATCCAGACTAATGTTTAGCCCCATTTATTGAGGCTTAAAGTCAAGATAGTGGAAGTTTTGCTTAATTTACACCTAACTTTCAGAGTTTGCTATATAACTGGGAAAAATAGTAAGACAATTCTAATGTTTCATTCCTGTTCTAGGATGTTTAAATATGCCACACAGAAGACGAATTGGTCAAACAAATATTTTTGAACCCGTAACCAGACCAAAGTTACGAACTACCGTAAACATTTTGAAAAGGTAGTGCAACAAAAAAAGCTCCGGCGTCCTCCGGGATGGGTAAGGTATTTTCTCAAAATAGACGTGTTAAGATAAAGATTAGAACAAAAATCATCTGCCTTTATCTGCAAATCCGATCATAACACCGCAAAGAAAAGAAAAGATTTTAGAGTACCCGTTTGTTTGTTGCACTATTTTGTTTACCAAATGAGCTCAGATAATACATGTCCCCACGTGAAAACACTTTTAACTAGAGTTCAGTCGAGTTGCTAAAAATCTAACTCTAGTTGCATTGTCTAGCCATGAGCTCTATCAAAATTAAATACCGCGATTTGTGTAGGTGCTTGTGGGGTGGTACAAACTTCGACGTATTTCTTTTACGAAATCACCCTGAACTTGACGAGGAAAAGATTTCTACAATGGTGACACCTCTAAGTAAGCGTTTTTGCCTCATTTTAATGAAAAAATAATCAAGACAAATCGGGACCGGGCGAGGTTCAGAAAAATATTCAGCGAGTGGATGGAAAATGAATATGTTTTCCACATACCAGACGACAAATCCAGCTACTGGAGACTTCAGATCCTTTTTATAACGAACCAAAGAAAAAGCATCTGGAAATCAGTGATTTAGCTAAGCAACTGTTAATATAATTTCCTGGAATTTGAAATTGAAAGTTTCTTTTCAATTTGAGCAAGCTTTGACTTTGAATCTCTAGTTTAATTATTTACGAAATTCTCCAGTCTTTTAAACTTCCTTGGATTTTAATTCGTGAGTATTATTTCATTTCAATATACATTCAAAATACTTGTTAGAACTGGTTTTCATAAGTGCGACCTATTTCGAAAAATTCCGAAATTTTTATCTTGCCAATAGGCTTTAATTTTCTCATTGGTTATTTAATTGTCTTCAAAATTTCAATAAATACCGTTGAACTTGATGTATTTTTTTATTCTGAGTCGAATGAGACCAGCCCCAGGTTTTTATACTGATCCGTTTTCGAGATATTGAATTGTTTCCGCTTTTTGGCCATTCGGCACCACAGATGACGCCGCTTAAAATACAGATTTAGTTTAACTTAAAGAGCGTAATATCTAGCAAAACTGTATGATATGATGAACACAAAACTGTAGATATGATGACAACAAAACTGTATGATATGATGAACAACAAAACTGTATGATATGATGAACAACAAAACTGTATGATATGATGAACAACAAAACTGTATGATATGATGAACAACAAAACTGTATGATATGATGAACAACAAAACTGTATGATATGATGAACAACAAAACTGTATGATAGTGTAATTTGTAACAAACCTTCAAAAAGAATAGCCGAAATCTAGGATTTAATTACTGCAGAACAATTAATCATTGCTGATGCTTTCATAGTACTTAGCTAAATATGTGTTAAAATGTCTACTTGTCTCTAGTTGATATATTCGTTCACTGTTTATGTGAGATGAGCTAAATTTTGTATGCACATATGTTTATTTGTGTTTTTACTTTCACTTACCCATATATAAATATATAGTAAGGAAAAGTCTTGCGATCATGAAAATTGAGTTTTCAACGGAAATATATGTTTTAGGGCCTTCTGAGTCCAAATGACCAGGTCCCGAAAAAGGTCTATGTGTGTGTGTGTATGAGATAACTCCAGGATAAAAACGAAAAGTCCTGTGAAACTGAAATTTTATATTTGAGACAACTATACGCTGTTACAAGAAACTTTTTCATCAAAATCAGTTCACGGGAAGATCTACTTTATATTGGGTTGTTTCACATGAAATGTCCGTTTTTATAGTTTCTGAAATATATAAAGGATTTTGCAGGTCTCTATTGTGTTCTTAACAGTTACAGTTGTAAGTAAACAGTTACTAATCCTCTACCTTTGTATTATAAACATAAGCTTCCCAATCAATTACCCAATTTTTAGTATACCTCCAAATATGAACATGGAAACACGCGATTTTCGAGTAATATTTTTGTATGAGTTTAAACTCGGCCATTCAACAGCTGAGGCCGCTGCATATTTGCAAGGCGTTTGGGAAAGGGATGTTAATGAACGGACCATTCGCCGTTGGTTTGCTAAGTTTTCAGCTGGGGATAACCGACTTGGAAACCTTGCCCCGAGGAAGACCTCCGTCAGTAATAGACAACAATGTCCTCAAACATACAGTGAAGGAAACCACTACCAAACAGTTAAACGACTCTCAGCACAACTAAATGCAAGTGCATCTACCGTTTCCAGACATTTAAAGTGTATTGGAAAGTAAAAAAGCTCGATACTTGGGTACCTCATGATCTCACTGAGCGGCAGCAAGACCCCATGTTTCAAAACATACCGTGCAATAATTGAAGGAACTGGGCTACGAAGTTCTTCCGCACCCACTATATTCTCCCGACTTGTCTCCAACAGATTCCCACCTGTTCAGGAATTTAGACAACTTCGTCAAAGGAAAACTTTTTGAAAATTATGATCAAGTGAATAGTGCGTTTATCAGATTTTGTTTCACTTCAATGCTCAGAGTTTTTCAGTTCGGGGATAAACAAGTTGGTGTCACGTTGGGAAAAATGTGTAGAAAAATAAGGTAAATACTTCGAACAAAATTATCTTGTTTTCATATCGTATTTTTAATAAAAATCCTTTACCTTGAAAACAGACATTTCATGCGACACAACCCAATACCATGCATTTTGCATCTTTTTGATATTTACTCAAAAACGGCTCTAACTATTTTGATTAAACTTACTATATCGATGTAAAATGTAATGGGCTTTAGTGCTATATAAATTTCATTCTGATTGAAATAGTCTCATAGGGCTTGAATGGCGTATTTTGTAATTATTTTTTTCCTCTAAAGCACCTTTAATTTTATACATCCTAAAAATTTAACCATATCATCTTATCAGCATTGACAAATAACGGCTTAGTGACAATTTGAACGACTTTGATGACTAACTAAAGGATAAAAGAGAAGAATATTTTTTTATCGTAATTTTTGTTTTTTATATACTAAAACAGTAACACAGACGTATAATATACCGTTGGAAATAGAAATTTTTAGAAAAAATATTATCTTATACGCAAAGTTGTAAAAGGTAATGTAAAGTGACGAATAGAGAAAAACATATCACTGATTATTATAAGTAAGAATTTAATATCGGTATATTTAATTTATGTAAATCATATGTTTCCAACAAAACTAAATGCAATTTTTATTTAAATTAACTTAAAATTGTTTTGATAAACTTTAAGTTTATGTAATAGTTTTTAAATTGGATTTAAAAGCATAGGTTATGCTGATGACACTTGTGTGTTATCATTCAATAACGATCCAACTGTTGTCCTCTCGAACCCTTCAATCCCACATCAGAGACCTTGAGATATGGTGTCAGAATTGGAGAATTAAAATAAATTCCAACAAATCCCATCAAATAACCTTTACCCTTCGTCGTAACCAATGACATCCTGTCCCACAGTATCTTTAATAATATTCCACTTGTCCCTGTTGAACAGATCCGCTACCTAGGACTGCTCCTTGACAAACGTCTCACAAGGAATCCACACACAAGACTGAAACGACAAGAAACTGCTCGCCGCTTTCGATTACTTCAACACTTACTAGACAGACGCTCAAACCTTCCACTTAACTACAAAAGGCTCATCTACATGACCATCATAAGGCCTATATGGACTTACGGAGTTGAGCTTTGGGGCTCTACTAAACCATCGAATTCTTCCCGTATCCGATCCTTACAATCCAAAATCCTTCGTAAAATCCTCAACGCTCCTTACTTTGTCACAAATAAAATCATCATAAAGACCTAAATGTTCCATATGTTGCTGATTTGGCCCGAACTAGATATCAATCCTTCTATGACAAACTCCATTCCCACTCCAACCCACAAGTTTCAACCCTTGCTTCCTCTTCGATTCCTGACAATCCTCCGAGGCGTCTGAAAAGAAGATGGCCTCGAGACATTCTTGTTTAAAATAGTTATGGAGTGCTTCCATTGGGTTGCTCCTCAACAAGTCTGTCTCATGTGATTTTTCTTTTAGCATATTTACTTGTTGTAATATAAATTACAATTGTAAATTTCAATTAATAAATATAAAAAAACAAAAAAACAAAAACAGCATAGGTAAGTGAAAGTCGTGTGTTGCCCGCACCAGATTTTTTTATGTTAAAATCGCAACACCTGCGTTCTTTTCCAGACAGCAAAATAGATGAAAAAGATATTTATCTACAGACGTCACAAAGAGAATAAACAAACCATGCAATTACTAATGGAGTGCAGCCATTCAAATTTTAATCAAGTTGGCATTGCGTTATTTATTTCTTTGGGGAGTGGGGTGATATTTTCCAGCTAATTAAGTAAAGGGGGCTGTTTCATTACCGAGTTAGTGGTGGCGGTTGCATGATGTGGTGTGTTCACGAAATTGACTGGCTCACCGCCACTGCTAGATTCATATCTATGCCTACCAGATCCCTCTTAATCCCTACACAGCTGCGATTTTTATAATTTCTTTTGGGATATTAAGATATATAATATAATTATTAGAACAGTACATTGTTATTTGACAAAAGCTAGTGAAAATTAATTATATTCTTCATAATTATCCTTTTATTTTATTATCTAACGTTTCAATATTCTAGTCACCTCTGAAAATAGTTCGTTTAATTTTCTTTTTAAAAGAGAATCGAGAGATGGTGGTTCTTTCCATTTTGAATCGTCTCCTAGTTACCAGATATGTCTATTAATTAAAACCCAATTCAACGAGAATGGCGACTTGAACTTACACTAGAACTAGAATTTTACCTCACGGATTTAAACATTTTAATTTTGACAATTTTATAACAAAAATTGGTGCGGGTGACAAACGACTTTCACTTACCTCCGTTTTTAAAAAATCGATTAAAGAATTTCCAAATACAGTTAGAGATAAAAATGAGTGAAACCATTAAAGAATTAATTAAATTGAATTAAATAGAAACATATGTTTTATTTAAAACTCTATTATATTATCATCCAAAATAATCAGTAAGTTTTATTGGCTTTTTATCACTCTTTATTCAATTTTACAGGCTTGTGTATAAGATAATCTATTTTCTAAAGTCTTATCTTTCAAACGGTATATCATACATTACGTGTATACGTAAACGTATATTACTGTTCTTATGTTCAAAATTGGCGCGCTGTGCTTTATTGACAAGCCGCTAGGTGCAGCACGGTCAACATGAATTTTTCTTTTCGGGAACCCAAAAAACATTTAGTTTTATCGGCTTTTCATTGCCCTTTACAATTCCGTAAATCAGACAATATTTTGTCTAAAAGTCTTTAGCTATCCAACGGTATATTTTACATCTATAGTACTATTGTTGTGTTCAAAAATACATAAAAACATTTTGTTTAGTTTTCTCCTTTAGGTTTTTATTTAATTCGCTCAACGTGCATATTTAGCTGTTTAATTATCAATGGTAACACGATAATATAGTTATTTTTATAGAATTTACAAAATTCAAGGTACTTTAAAAGAAGAAAATTTAAAATATCTGCATTTAAGCCCCATCAGAATATTACAATCAGAATGAAATCTACATGATATTAAAGCCCATTAAATTTTACATCAATATAGCGAGTTTAATCAAAATCGTTAAAGCCGTTTTTGAGAAAATCGTAAAAAGGTGCTAAATACATAATATAAAGTAGGACTTCCGGTGAGCTGATTTTGATGAAAAAGATTCTGTAACATCTCGGACGTATAGTTGTCTTAAATATGTAATTTCAGTTTCATAGGACTTTTCGTTTTCGACCGGGAGTTACCACACAGACACACACACACACACCTTTTTGCGGTCAAAGAAATGCCTTGCGCGTCGCAAGGCATTTCGCACTGTATCGTATAATGCCGTGTGTATCATCGCATAATTCCGATAGATCTACTGACAGAAGAGCGTGGCAGAATCTACGCAGAAAACGTGAAGAACCAGACGCGCATTGGCTAACATTGGCGAAAGACGAGAGACTGGAGACTTTTTGAAGAGTCGCTGGGACTCATCATCATCTAGAAGGTGGAAGAACCGTCTGATATCTGAAATCAGTAGGACTTCCGGTCAGCCGATTTTAGCGAAAAAGTTGCTGTAACATCTCGGGCGTATAGTAGTATATATAATATGAAATTTCAGTTACCTTTTCGTTTTTGCGCTAGAGTTAGCACACACGGACACACAGACCGTTTAGCGGGACTTGGTTATTTGGACTGAAGGGACCCTAAAACGTGTATTCCGTTGAAAACTGGAATTCGAAAATGTTCACGATCGCAATACTTTCCCTTACTATAAATTTCATGTATAGGTAAGTGAAAGTAAAAATATGTTTCACTGTAAACTAACTATGACTCTCATGAAAACTAACTTAAACATTTAAAATGTATAATAAATAATGCATTTTAAATTAAACTACAAAATTAAAGATACTTTAGAAGAAGAAAAGTTTAATAATTGGCATTTAAGCCCTACCACACTGTTTAAATCAAATTAAACCTACATAATATTAAATCCTATTGAATTTTTCATCGATATAGCGTGTTTAATTTAAAATTGTTATAGTCCGTTTTTGATAAAATCGTTAACAAGTGCAAAATGCATGATATAAAGTGGCTCTTCTGGTTTGCCGATCTTGAAGAAAACGTTGATGTAACATCTCTGGCATAAACGCGTCTTAAATAATTTGTGGGACACGTTTGGGATTCTTGTAACTTGTAAGGAGAAATATATTAGATAAAATGCGTTTTTCGCGCGCAAACTTTCCAATTGTTTTACCGACTCCTAGGGAGTGTCGGTCCCTAATGTTTTTCAGAGTCAGATGGTTTAATGCTAGTTTTACCTAAAAAATATTTTTATCAAAATTGGTGAGATCTGTTAGGGATCCTCTCCTTGTTAGTCCGAGGCATGGATTTTTAAGTAAGTACCCTTTTGGAATTAAAAAAAAGACGTGCAAAGATATCGCAATAATTTTATTTTTACATGAAAGCCTGTACCTTAATCTACTTTTCTACATAATTTCCATGAATTTTGAGGCACTTGTCATAACGCGGCACCAGTTTTTGAATACCCTCCTCAAAACATTCTGCCGCCTGACTTGTTAACCCCTGCATCACAAATGTTTTGACCCGACCGCCCAGGGGTTTCTTCAAGTGCAGGAACAAATGGTAAATCGCTGGGCGCCAGATCAGGGCTGTATGGAGGATGATCTAAGGTTTCCCATTTAAATGATTTGATGAGATCTTTGCTCCGATTAGCCACATGTAGACGGACATTGTCATGCAACAAAACGATACCCTTACTCAACTTGCCACGTCTTTTGTTCTGGACTGCACGACGCAGATTTTTCAATGTCTCACAATAAGACGCTGCATTGATTGTCTCATTACGAGGCAGAAATTCCTCTAGCAAAACTCCTTTTCTGTCCCAAAAAACTGTGCATATGATTTTCCGGGCAGAAATTGTTTGCTTAAACTTCACTCTTTCCGGTGATGATGAATGTCGCCATTCCATGGATTTTTGCTTTGATTCTAGGTGACGTAGGCCACCCATGTTTCGCCACCAGTAACAATTTGGTCTAAAAAATCCTCACCTTCATTGTGGTACCGCAGAAATTTTTTGAGGAGGGTATTCAAAAAATGGTGCCGCGTTATGACAAGTGCCTCAAAATTCATGGAAATTATGTAGAAAAGTAGATTAAGGTACAGGCTTTCATGTAAAAATAAAATTATTGCGATATCTTTGCAGGTCTTTTTTAAATTCCAAAACGGTACTTGCTTAAAAAACATGCCTCGTACAATAATTTTTGAATTAATATTTTTCCTCGAATAGCTGCTGGATGTAAAAAATAAATAAATAACACACAGCTTTTATTTATATGTGTTGAAACCTCATGATTTCGTTGACATTTTTATTAAATAGTTTTCCTTAATAATTGGCCACACCCGACTCGGCACATGGCTGAGAGGAAGACACAGTATCTAGAAGGCACTGTTAGCAGAGCTTATAAAATATTAAGGTGGCTGACTTATTCAGGTGGCTGTGGCCCTTGGGAAATGCGGGGAAATTGCACCCCTCACCCCCGCCAAGGAGCCGGAAAATTATTAATTCCTTCATAAAACGGTAGCTTCCTGAGGGCGTTACTTCATCAAGTAACCTGGACTACGGATCCTTCATCGGCACTCTCGCTGCATTTTATTTTTTCTCTTTATGCCCTATATATTTTATTTATCTGCATGGACCTAATACAAATTTATTATTCAATATAAATTAATATAAGCCCACCTTCACTCCTTTAGATTTTAAAAGTCAATAGAGGACTATATAAAGCCTCTATTGACTTTTAAATCGGAAGTAGTAGGTCATCTTAGTAAAACCTTCATTGATACAAATCTATACTAATATTATAAAGCTGAAGAGTTTGTTTCTTTGAACGCGCTAATCTCAGAAACTACTGGCTCCAATAGAAAATTTGTGTGTTGGATAGTCCATTTATCGAGGAACGCTTTAGGCTATATAATAGCACGCTGCGACCAATATGAGGGAAGAAAAATTAAACTGACATCCAATGATTCCGAATTATTTACCTTTTAATTTTAAAATAATTAAATTTCAAGTTAAGTTATCTTTTGCCTCAACAATTAATAAATTAACATTAAACTATTTACGTCTATATGCGTAGAAATAAATGCACCCATTGCAGGGTTACTGTAATGAGGAAAACCGTAAACTATTTACGTCAAGACTGCTTTTCACCGATTTTTTTTATAATCGAATCAAAAATGGTGGTTCTCTTCCATTTTGAACCGTATCCTGGTTACAATAAATGTCAATTGTTACGAATTCTTACAACGAGAATGGAGACTTTAACTTAAAATGAAAAAAAACAAAAATTAAAACAGTCCTAAAATATGAAAATCGGGCATATCCTTTGAAATAGTAAAATTAGTCCTTTTCGGGCTATTGACATGTCGCATTGTCAAGATCGGTTGCGGAGAAAATCAGTATGTTCTTCTGTCACAAGAAAATAAAACTAAAAATATCATTTACGCAGAAGTACTTAAATATACATTCTTTTAAAAACTTCTTAATCGCAATCATAATAACAGAAATTGACGCAGACAGTTATAGAATGAGACTTAACTATTAATTAATAACTTCCTTTTGTATACCTAAGACCAATAAACCAGCTACCTAGAAAGGACTGACCAAGTACCAACAAAGAACACACGCATCTGGAAGCACATGCTTTGTGGTACCCATGCCGCCTCCTCATTCCCTCTACAATCCCTGGCTATTTATACCCTTTGATCCTCAAAACTCATCACTCTAGATGTAACATTGCTTGTGTCACACTCATAGAAGGAGACCTCGGAATGTACACTTGTATCACCCTAACTCCTCAACACAGTTTATTGTCTCCTGAATATCTATTTTGTTCTCATAATAAAAGCAGTATTTTAATATCTTCACTGGTGTGATTCATTATCTTGACGAAGTCGCGGGCAACAGCTCGCACTGAATAGAGTACGAGGTGACGTATTTATATATAATATATAAAAATCTCGTGGTGTTTGTGGTAGTACTCCAAAACGACTCAATCTATTTTTATGAACTTTCTTATGTATATTGGGTAGGTATGAGAATCAGTCCTGAAGTACATTTCTTTCCACTAAGTGATTTATCATCCCTGTGATCCCTATACATATTTTTTTTTTTCACGAAAATATTATTTTGTATTTTTATTTTCATTTGACGTGAAAAAATACCTATACCCCCAAATTTTCACCCTCCTTTTCCCACCCTCGCATTTATTAATAGCAATTTTTGTATGAACAATATCCAAATAATTTAACAGTCGTTCGTATTATAAAAATCTGGTGCTGACAGCACACGACTTTCATATATCTCGGCTGTTAAAATCAATTAAGGTTGAAAAAGTTTATTTAAATAAACTTAACAGTTTATTCAGTTTCGTTGGAAACATATGATATACGATGCATTAAATTATATATAAATTATACAGTAAACAACCATCATTAGAAATAATAATAATAGGCTTACCGACCCGAAGGTTCCACCAAATTCCGCCTACACAGACTCGTCCAATGTTCACCATTCAAGCCCCGGCCCCCGAGCTTTAACGCAATCCTCCCATCGACGCTTCGACCTACCTTTTGGACGCCTGCCAGTCGGATCAGCGAATACCAACTTTTTCGGAATCCGTTCCTCACCAAGCCCAACAACTTTACTCGCCGATTTGAGTATCCGCGATTCTATCAACTCAATTATATTTACAGGGTACAAGTTCCGCAATTCCTTATTTTCGAAAACCTTCAGCCGTCATCCATCAAAGTAAGCGGCCACGTTTCACATCCGTAAAGAACCGTCGGAAGAATAATAGTTTTATAAATTCTAATCTTTCAGTTTTTAGATAGGAGCCGCAAGCTAAGTAATTTAGCAACTGGATAATATTGGGTCGTTTCACATGAAATGGCCGTTTTTATAGTTTCTGAAATACATAAAGGATTTTACAGGTCTCTGTTGTTTTCTTCCGAATGTACACTATTTTAAGTAAACAGTTACTAATCCTCTACCTTTGTATTATAAAGGTATCCAATCATTTTAGTATACCTCCAAATATGAACATGGAAACACTCGATTTTCGGGTAATATTTTTGTACGAGTTTAAACTCGGCCATTCCGCAGCTGAGGCGCTAGAAATAATTGCAAGGCGTTGGAGAAGGAGTGTTAATGAACGGACCATTGGTTGCTAAGATTTCAGCTGGGATACCGAAATGAAAACTTGCCCCAGGAAGACCTCCGTCGTAATAGACAACGATGTCCTCAAACATACAGTAGAAGGAAACCCTACCAAACAGGACTCTCAGCACAACTAAACGCAAGTGCATCTATCGTTTCCAGACATTTAAAGTGTATTGGGAAAGTAAAAAAGCTCGATACATGGGTACCTCATGATCTCACTGAGCGGCAGCAAGACCCCATGTTTCAAAACATACCGTGCAAAAATTGAAAGAACTGGGCTACGAAGTTCTTCCGCATCCACCATATTCTCCCGACTTGTCTCCAACAGATTGCCACCTGTTCAGGGATTGAGACAACTTCGTCAAAGGAGAACTTTTTGAAAATGACGATCAAGTGACAAGTGCGTTTTCAGATTTTGTTTCACTTCAAAACTCAGAGGTTTTTAGTTCGGGGATAAAAAAGTTGGTGTCACGTTGGGAAAAATGTGTAGAAAATGAAGGTAAATACTTCGAATAAATAAAATCTAATCTTCCACTTGACTACAAAAGGCTCATCTACATGACTATTATACGGCCTATATGGACATACGGAGTAGAGCTTTGGGGCCCTACAAAACCATCATATTCTTCACTTATCCAATCCCTACAATCCAGAATCCTTCCTAAAATCCTCAATGCTCCTGACTTTGTAACGAATAAACTCATCCATAAAGACCTTAATGTTCCGTATGTTGCTGATTTGGCCCGAATCAGATTCCAAATCATTCCTTTCATGACAAACTCCACTCCCACTCTAATCCTCGAGTTTCAATCCTTTCTTCCACTTTAATTCCTGATAATCCCCTGAGACGTCTGAAAAGAAGATGGCACCGAGACCTTCTAGAGTATTTTTAGAGTGCTGCCGCTGGGTAGCTCCTCTAAATGTATTGTTCATGTCTATTTTCTTTTAGCCTATTTACTAGATGTGTTGTACAATACAATTGTAAATATCAATAACTAATTTTAAAAAATCGGGTGTGCCCACGACTTTCACTTACCTCAATTTCAGAAGTTTTAAATAGATTTAGAGATTAAAAATAATTGTTAAAGAAATAATTAATTTAGTTTGAAGAGGAACTTGTGTTTTATTAAATAATCAATTATATTATTATCTACGAAAATCAGTTTGTTTTATTAGCTTTTCATCACCCTCCGTTAACTTTCAGAATTTTGTGTATATGATAGTATATATTTCTAACATCTTTAGTTTTGAAACGGTATATTATACATATAGAAATATAGATTTCTGATTAATTTTTAAAAAAAAAAAAAAAATCGCATAAAAAAATATGTTTGCACTTTTTCTCCTTTAGTTGACTATCAAATTCGTTCAGCTTGCATATTTAGCCGTTATTTATCAATTCTAATATTATGATGTGCCTTATTTTTTTAAATCTACAAAATTAAAGATACTTAAGAGGAAGAAAATTAAATTAAGTCCTGTCAGACTATTTCAATCAGAATGAAACCTACATAGTATTAAAGCCCATTCAATTTTTCATCGATATAGCGAGTTTAATCAAAAACTTTAGAGCCGTTTTCTTGTTAAGGCTTTTAAGTTGAATCAAGTAGTTTTATAGGACTTTTCGTTTTCGCTCTGGACTTACCACAAACAGACGGACACACAGACCTTTCTGGGGGGCTTAGGCATTTGGACTCAGGGGACCCTAAAACGAGTATTTCCGTTGAAAACTAGAATTCGAACATTTTCACGATCGCAATACTTTCCTTACTATTGGATTGTGTCACATGAAATTTCCGTTTTCAAGGTAAAGGATTTTTATTAAAAATACTATATGAAAACAAGATAATTTTATTCGAAGTATTTACCTTATTTTTCTACACATTTTTTCCCAACGTGACACCAACTTATCCCCGAACTGAAAAACTCTGAGCTTCGAAGTAAAATAAAATCTGAAAACGCACTTTTCACTTGATCATTATTTTCAAAAAGTTTCCCTTTGACGAAGTTGTCTAAATTCCTGAACAGATGGTAATCTGTTGGAGACAAGTCGGAACAATGTGGTGGTTGCGGAAGAACATCGTAGCCCAGTTCTTTCAATTTTTGCACGGTTTTAAAACAATTTTTGCCGCTCAGTGAGATCATGAGGTACCCATGCATCGAGCTTTTTTACTTTCCCTACAATGCACTTTAAATGTCTGGAAACGGTAGATGCACCTGCATTTAGTTGTGCTGAGAGTCCTTTAACTGTTCGGTAGGGGTTTTCTTCTACTGTATGTTTGAGGAAATCGTTGTCTATTACGGACGGAGGTCTTTTCGGGGCCTTTTTTCAAGTCGGTATCCCCAGCTGAAAACTTAGCAAACCGACGGCGAATGGTCCGTTCATTAACACTCACTTCCCCAAACGCCATGCAATTATTTCTAGCGGCCTCAGCTGCTGAATGGCCGAATTTAAACTCGTACAAAAATATTACTCGAAAATCGCGTGTTTGCATGTTCATATTTGGAGGTATACTAAAAAGTGGGTAATTGATTGGGAAGCTAATGTTCATAATATAAAGGTAGAGGATTAGTAACTGTTTACTTTAAATATGTAAACATTCGGAAGAAAACAACAGAGACCTGCAAAATCCTTTATGTATTTCAGAAACTATAAAAACGAACATTTCATGTGAAACAACCCAATATATATTTCATATATAGGTAATTGAAAGTAGAAAAACAAACAAAAAAACATTAAGAGGGTTTTCAATCTCCACTCTCATTTGAAAGTAATATATTTATAATATGTTTCATTGTTATAACACTTGTTAATAATAAAGGTAGGTGTTATCCGAGCGGAAGGTGTAAGACAATATGGGTGTAACAAGAATAGCCGGCGGCCATCACTCAGGGGCTAATGGTATTGCCGACCACGCCCTTCCTTTGCATGCTATAAGTCATTAATTATCCTCTCCGCTCTGTCCCTTTCTATTACCCTTATAGTCTGAGTAAACCCGCTCTGTGTCCCTTTTAGCCGCTGACCAATCATCTAGTGCACTTTTGGGGGGCGAATACGAGGGTGGGCTCCCGTGACATTGTCCAGCCTTGTCTTGGAAGGTAGCGGGAAGAGGCATTTCTTAAAGATCCCTATCCTGATGAAACCTGGATAGGTAAAATTTAGGACTCCCACTGCAGATCGTCCGATTAGCCATAGTAGCATAAAGTGACGTTAAATAAATAAACAAATATTAACAATTAAATGCAAAACTCTTCAATAGCTTAAAACCTAACCTATACACTCCAAGTGATCCTCTAACCTATACCCTCCTTCTCTCTTCTAGCTTTGCAGTGTAAAAAAGACTTATGATTTGTGTATTAGGAGATTCATTCTGAACCTGTTGGAATATCACCATGAGTAAATGTACTAGTCAATGTCTAGATGTGTATTGTAAAGAATATGATGTGAATCAAACTCAGCTTTAGAAACCTGTCCGAAGTAGTCCAAGCCAACAAAGTACAAAGGCATATTCGGCAGAAGATGCTTAAAATCCAACTTAAAATACTTAATCCAAAAATTTTATTTCCCTTCTAAAAATTGTACTTTCACATTTGTATCCGATAAGAATTATTTTTTTTTTTTTAATTATGAACGATACCTGAGACAATGTAACACTTTAGAAAGCGCAATGAGAGTAGCTAACGGACATTTTAGTGCTGCGTTGAACATGGTTCGTAATTGGAACTTGTGCAGTGTCAGATGCTTTCACTCAACAGAGGGAAGGAGAGTGGCTTAGTGGGTTAGCGTGCGTAGTTCAGCAACCACAGATGATCAGAAACATGGATTAAAAATGATTCTGAGTCCACGTCTCGATGTCAGGGGGCTTTTAACTCGGAATTTATCCCCCACCAGCACCCCCTGGCTTAGGTAGAGGTAGAGGTAGGGAAAAAAAATCAAACCTGCATAGATGGGTAAAGATTCAGCTTGAGCTCAAAGAAAAAGAGACTAAACGTAAGTAAACTAGTCCAACCATCCAAGCTGGAAAATTGAAAACATTGAAGAACCAAGGCTCAAGAATGGCTGCTCAAAGCAGCTCCTGTACTAAGATCTAATAAGTCAGGTTCTGTGATATGGGTCTGAAACACAGACGATGACGAACACCAGCGAGAGTATCCATTTTTCAAAATAAAATTACTTCTAATATGGTTACGCATAACTGGATTGCAAGCTTCAAATGCAGGACACGTTATACGATGGAAGATATCTTAATCATGAAGAAGTTGCTTGGACTGGATGAAGAAAGCAAAGTACACAGCTCAGATGTATAGATGGAATCTGTGTCGATCCCTGGACTCATGGAATCCGGAAAAGTTGTACGGTTGCTCTGAACAGAGGAGAGAAGAACTGTAACCTCTTTCTCTCAGCAACTCTCGAAGACGATACCGGAAATTATAAACAAAACATTTTAGAGCAGAATGAATGAGCAGATGGAACATGAAAACCAATATCAAGAATTAATCCTGTTAAGGTTGGGTGGGGAGATTACTATTTCTTCATGTCTCACAAGTCAAGTTTTATTTATTATTATTATTATTATATTTTATTCTCTCGTCAAGACCATCTTGGAACCTTACTATATTATCAGTTTTTCTTTAATGTTGGTATAGTATCGTTGCATCCATTGCCAATACGTCCCCTATCTATGCGCCTACACATCTACTCAAAGTTATGCCCTAGTATATAAAATATCCTTCAATTGGAGGACATCAATAGAGCGACAGAAGAAATCTTGTAGAAGACCGGCCCAGCTGCTGCTGCACTCTGTAAGCGGCTCATAAAGAATGAATAGTGATGATGATTCTTCCACATTTACTCCTAAAATTTAGCAAAAAAAAAAAAAGTACCTTTACAATTCGTGGAGGGTTTTGGTTTCAGTACATATAGAGATTCGTACTGTTTCTAGGCCAACAACCGTGCAAGGAGGTGTTTAGGCCTTGATCACGCTGAGCCACCTAGTTTTCCCCAATTTCGGGTACACACTTTATAGAGACGAGGTGTGCTCCAGGAAGGTCTCTATACCCAAGGCTGAAATAACAGAATAAATAATTCTACCTCAGACAGGGTTTGATCCCGAAACCCGGAGAACACTGGATTATTATATATCCACTAGACCACGCCGTTCCTTACTCCTAAAATTTAATTTCAAATAATTTTGTAAAAAGACATTTTTTATCATTTCAATTGTTTGGCCACCATTCCAATTCTCCCAAATCCAGCCAGCCATTAATCAAGACTTGGACGTTAATTCTCATTAAGCAAGGGGATATCGTGACGCCTGCGTGAGATGGTTTGATAATAATCGACCAGGAAGTGGATCATATAATATAATTAACACTTTAAAAACTGGGACATGCTAACTCCCAATGGTGCATGACCACGCCACCCTCTTATCGATATATGCCATCGTAGTTTGATAATCCCTTATCCTAATGTTCAACGACCGTGGGAGAAAGCTCTTGATTAAGTATATGATTGAATTTATACTTCCGACAACACCGCTTATCCAACCAAGCCAATAATTAAATACAAGATTCAGGGGTCACCTGTAGCATAGTGACTAAATACATGACGAGTATAACAGCTTTCTATGCCCAAGGTCAAACCCGGTCCTAGGATTTTTTAATGGGAGTAAATAATCCTTAGTTATGCCGTCCTTCCGAGGGTACGTAAAAAGGTGGTCCCGAGCCTGTGCGATGTCAGGTATTCGTTAAAGATCCCTGCCGTAATTAAACCTGGATAGGAAATAAGAAACAAGTAAAAAATTTAACACATATTCAGCAAGTACTGTGAAAGCATTGGCAATGATTGATTGTTCTGCCGTTATTAAATCCTAGATTTCGCTAACTTATTGTTTTTAAAGGTTTGTCACATATTACACTATCATACAATTTTTTTGTTCATCACATCATACGGTTTTGCTAGAAATTACGCTATTTAAGTTAAACTAAAACTGTATTTTAAGCGGAGTCATCTGTGGTATAATGATGATCATAGCAGTATGTACCCATTCAAACCTAGCAGATGACATTAGCATTTTTAATGGAAGTAAAAGAGTCTTGGTTATGCCGTCCTTCGGCGTGTACGTAAAAAATTGGTCCGAGACTGTGCGATGACAAGTACTCGTTAAAGATCCCTACCCTAATTAAACCTGTACCACTGTACCATCGTCTGATTAGCCACAGTAGCATAATGAGATGTTAAATAAATAAACAATCACGTGATTGATACCTGTGATGGATCAACAGGAATAAGGTAGCGTCACTAAAATTTCAGTTAACGGTACAGTATATAATATATAAAGTGAAATTTTTAAAATAAAATTTACCTTATGTTTTTTCTACTAAAAATGAATCACAAAGCTAATGTTTATTTATATTCCTTTAATCCTCATGGAATTAACTATGTTTACCCCTCGGTTATTTTCTACAAGTGAAATCCTACTCTTCAGAAGATGACGTCAGAACGGACCTTTTATTGTTCTTCAGGAGTAAGGACAGTGATTTTTGGAAAAAGACATAATGGACCTTCCAAGCCGTTGGGAAAGAGTAATCGCTAACGGTGGTAACTATTTTGTAGATTAAATAAATAAATTTTAAGCTGTTCAATTTTAATTTGTCCAAATTTTCCTACGAGCTTTCCCGGCAACCCAATATATTCTTTTAAAAACGTCTAATAAGCGATCATAATAACTGAAATAGACGCAGACAAGTCGCGCGCAACAGCTAATCTAAAAATCTAGATGGGTATAAGAAGATATACAATCAATTTTCCATGTAGAACACTTTAAACTCGGACGGAACGGGGTCTGAACAGTCCAGATATATAAGTGTGTGACGAGGACATTATTAGTGAGTGAGTCAGCCTTAAAGACAAGTAAGGTTGTGGAAGGACTTCTTCCCTGTTGACGATTTTCTGCGGGCTTTAGTTAAAAAAATCCCAGAAAAACTATTCCAAAACTTTCAGAGAAAATCGATGTAAGCATAATCGATGGCCATCTTAAAAAAATAGGTCCCATTCAAAAAACAGCACCAAGCTAAACAGCGTTATGAAATTTGTTTTCACTTCTTTGCAAAAAACAATCTATTTTTGTCAATAATTGTTACTTAAAATGAAAATGGATCTTGTACATTAAGGGCATAAATTCTGGATAGTTGCTTGGAGTTTATGAATTCAGAGGTTTTCAAGATTGTATTTAGAGAGTAAGAAAATCCTGCCGACGAATTGGTAGAAATCTATTTAGAGAAAATGGATCTATTTTGATCTATAAAAAGTAGTTTATAACTGTAATCCTACATTATTTTCTGGACAACTCAATAGAATATGTCGGTAGTGGTGTCAAAGCAGAACGACAACCTCCAAAACGGAAAAGTTTTTGATTTGGAAAAGATTTTTAATATGTTTCGCATTTCATCAGGAGAGGCGGAATTATTAGAACTAGACTCAAATGGGCGAGTAAAGTTGTTGGGCTCGGTGAGGAACGGATTCTGAAAAAGGTGGTATTCGCTGATCCGACTGGTAGGCGTCCGAAAGGTATCGCGTTAAGGCTGATCTCGGGGGCTTGGGCTTGAACGCTGAGCATTTGTCGAGTCTATGTAGGCGGAATTAGGTGGTATCGGCATCGAACTTTCGGGTTCGGTATGCCTATTATTATTATTATTATTATTAATGATTTTTTTACTGCCGAAAAGGAAAAACCACTACACAAACGGTTAGCAAAATTTGCAGTGTGTATGGAAATGTCTTAGGATAAAAGGTCTTTTCAGAACCGGAAATTTTGACTTGGAAGACGCAAAGAGTCCTTTAACTGTTGGATATTACAAAATTACATGAAAAATGGCAACATGTATAAAATATTTACAAGAATCTGAAGTTTTTATTGAAATAATCAGTAAAAAAGGCAACGAACTAATTTTAAAACCCAATACAATAATTCCGTAACATGACTACAAAAGGTTCAGTACAAAGTGAAACGTGCAGATTCATTAATAGCGTTAAATTTGCCTTACAAGAAGCGTTAGCATCGTAATTGGAGAAGGAATTTCTAAGCACGTCATCTATGAAGTCATGCACTTCATCACGTTTGAGGCGGAAAACGGATTAAGTACGAATCCTTCCTCGGAGGTTTGACTTATATTTCGTGACAGACCCGCTGAATAATTTACGAAGTTCCGTTCCGGCCAGGGTTATTGGTTACCTGTTGAGCCTTTACTTCTCTTGTTGAGAATACTTTAGAAATATCAAAACCAAGTAATCAGAAAGGAATTTTTTTCATAAACGATCTCTTGATGGAGAAATGGAAGGAAGATCGGAAGCATGGTCTTTGATCAATACGAGTCCTCCAAATTTTTCTTTGTTGTTTGTTCATGGCCATCTTACACGGCGAAATGAGAGACAAGTAAAAGCTGAAAATGTGTGATGAGTCGACGATAATGAATTATCACACATTTTCAAAGTATCATAATAAATATACTTTATTTATATTAGTTATTTATGCTTTCTATATAACTTTATCGTTTGTTTTGAACTTTTATTATAAATAATATTTAATTTCTAAAAAAGGCGTTTCTAAATTTTAAAAATATGTTTCCATAATGTGTATATTTCAGTTGTTTATTTTTATAAAACTTTATATATTTTTTCAAATAATATTAAATGATATAATAGAATTTATTTGAAAGAAATATTTGGTATGTATCGCTGCGTTTTTTCATTTATAATCACATTCTGCTGCAACGGCTAATTGGAGTATGTTACAGCGAGAGTCCTTGAGTTCGCCTATCCAGGTTTACTTTGAATATGAATCTTTAACGAGTGCCTGACATCGCACAGGTTCGGAACTACCATTTTACGTTTCTACCTAAGAACGGCATAACTAATGATTTTTTTACTCCAATTCAAAATTCCTAGGGGCCATCTGCCGAGTTTGAATCCACGACTTTGGGAATAGAAGGCCTTTATGTTAGCCACTACATCATCCTCCCATCCCTTCCGTCCTCCATACGTTATTGCACACTGTGAAGTAATAACTTCTAACATTTGCTTTTTAAACGGAATTATTTAGAATTTATAAGACGTAGAGCATTAACATGAGGGTGTTGTCATTCGAGAGTTGGGATATCTCCAATATAGCCTCTTTTTGAAAAATTACACTCCTAAAATCCCTTGGTATATCATCATTGGAACCTTTTGGGTTCGCTTAACTTAATTATTGCCATTAACATTTATTTCATTTATATTAAAGCGTTTTTTTGGAAATAGATTTAAGGTTATTGTCCTAAAATAAATATATTGGGTAGTTTCATATGAAATGTCCGTTTGTATAGTTTCTGAAATACATAAAGGATTCTGCAGGTCTCTGTTGTTTTCTTCCGAATGTTTACATATTTAAAGTAAACAGTTACTAATCCTCTACCTTTGTATTATAAACATTAGCTTCCCAATCAATTATTCACTTTTTAGTATACCTCCAAATATGAACATGGAAACACGCGATTTTCGAGTAATATTTTTGTACGAGTTTAAACTCGGCCATTCAGCAGCTGAGGCCGCTAGAAATGTTTGCAAGGCGTTTTGGGGAAGGGAGTGTTAATGAACGGACCATTCACCGTTGGTTTGCTAAGTTTTCAGTTGGGGATAACGACTTGGAAAACTTGCCCCGAGGAAGACCTCCGTCCATAATAGACACAATGTCCTCAAACATACAGTAGAAGGAAACCACTACCAAACAGTTAAAGGACTCTCATCACAACTAAATGAAAGTGCATCTACCGTTTCCAGACATTTAAAGTGTATTGGGAAAGTAAAAAAGCTCGATACATGGGTACCTCATGATCTCACTGAGCGGCTGCAAGACCCCATGTTTCAAAACATACCGTGCAAAAATTGAAAGAACTGGGCTACGAAGTTCTTCCGCACCCACCATTTTCTCCCGACTTGTCTCCAACAGATTACCACCTGTTCGGGAATTTAGACAACTTCTTCAAAAGAAAACTTTTTGAAAATGATGATCAAGTAAAAAGTGCGTTTTCAGATTTTGTTTCACTTCAAAGCTCAGAGTTTTTCAGTTCGGGGATAAAAAAGTTGGTCTCACGTTGGGAAAAATGTGTAGAAAAAGAAGGTAAATATTTCGAATAAAATTATCTTGTTTTCATATAGTATTTTTAATAAAAATCCTTTACCTTGAAAACGGACATTTCATGTGACACCCAATATTAAATATTTAAACTTGAAAAAAATATTTTATAACCGTTTCAAATGAATCATATGACTTTATTTTTGTGTAGTTTGTAGGTTACAAAATTTCATCTTCATGAAGTATTTTTATAGCCCATGAAATTTAAAATAAACTAATAATTAACTTTAAAAAATTGTTAAAATAGTGTGACTTTTCGTAAATATCAGTAAAATAGTATATTGCATTAAATGGTGTTGCCTGATTTTAGATATTTTATAACAGTAAGTTTGACCGTTTTTATAAATATATTAAAAAAATAAAAATCACGAATTGTAATATTTCTTTGCAAATACGGTGGCAGGATTACGATTGCGCAAACCTATCACAGATCTTCCCGTCTACGCCTCAATACATCAGCAGATAAGAAGGAAATATTTTGATAAAACTAATTAGGAATAACGTTCAAGTGAAGAGTTTGGAAAATACATCATTGTTTGTAAGAATGAATATCTGATGACAACGAAATAACTTTGGTTTAAATTTAAATAATTCAGAAATTGAACCTAAAAGTTTTTTAATCAATCACTTCACATTTGTAAATAATTGTTTACCTCAAACTAATGTTTTCGCTACCAAGCTTAATTTAGTTTAATTAATGTTGAACAAAAGATGATAAATATTAATAAAACAATATCCCTTTTAGAAATCGACTCATAATCTAACAGAATCGGAACAAAAATCGATTTATGAACGCAAAAAAAAAATTAAAAAATAAGATTAATTCGTTTCATTCATAGAATACTCTTGTAACTAAGATTTAGAATTTTTTTTTTTTTTTTTTCTAAAAGATTCTAAATTTTTGTTGTATTGTAATAAAATAATTTAAAGGGAAAATAAACAAATAGGAAAATGCATTAGCTACTTTGCTTATGAAAAAAATTTAAAACATTTTGACTCGAGTTTTAAGATAATAACATAAAATAAACAAAGATATATATTATTTACAATACTTCATATATAATAATTTTCAGCCAAAAATGTTTAATTTAATGCTAAGACATTTAAGAAAGTTAAAGTGTTTGCAAGATATCCTTATAGTTGATGAAATTAATGTTTTTTAAATTACCTTGCGAATTTTGAGTTCGCTCCTCCTCTTCCCCTGGCGGACTGTTTTATTTATTTAAAAATCATATTTATCTAAAATAAAAATCATTGTTGAAAAAGGTGACTAAAAAATAAAAACTAATATATAAATGCAACAATCCATTTTATTGACAACATGTGAGTATACGATGCATTATATAAAATATATATATTATTATGACAACGACTATGTGCTGGGAGTTGGTGCATGTGCTCATGTGCTGGGTTGTGTCCCTTACCTTGAGCGGCTCGTTCCCGACTGGCTCGCGTTCCTCGGCACAGCTGATCAATAACCAACCCTTAGCAGACTTACTCTCTGTAGTTAATAGGCTATTGTAGGGGGGTAAGGAGCATTGGCGGACCCACGAGGGGTAAATCCTTCCCACTAAAATAAACAACGAGAAAAAAAGAAAGATGAAAGCTAATTTAGAATACTGCAACTCATTCCAATACTTTGTTTACTTATTTAACTTGACGTTATGCTAAATTTTGTCTATCCAGGTTTATTAGGATAGGGATTTTTAACAAGTACCTGACATCGCACAATCTCGGGACACCATTTTACGGCTCATCCGAGAGACGGCGAACCAAATTATTTGTTTACTACCATTAAAACCCTAGGAGCCACCTGACAGGTTTGAACCAACAACGTTGGCCATAGAAGGCTGGTATGCTTACGTTTTTTGTTGTGTTTATTTATTTAACGTCTCTTTATGCTGTTATGGCTAATCGGACGATGCTACAGTATCAGTACTAAATTTTGCATATCCAGGTTTTATTAGGAAAGGGATTTTTAAAGAGTAACTGACATCGCGTAATCTCGGGACACCATTTTACGGCTCATCCGAAAGACGGCGAACCAAATTTTTTTTTTACTACCATTAAAAGCCTAGGAGCCACCTGACAGGTTTGAACCTACAATCTTAGCCATAGAAGGCTGGTATGCTTGCCATTACACCATAGGCGTCCCGTACTACAACTCGTTCTAAATACATACTAGTACCGATAATTTGTTTGTTTGCTCATTTATTGTCACCAGATACGTTTCTTGTTTTTGTTTTTTAAACTTCTTTATTTGAATCAAAATACAGGTATTTTACGATGCAAGTAGAAGTCAATATCCCACTAAGGCGAGCCCGTATGTGGGAAAGGAATTCACCAGCGGCAATTCGATAAAAGTACAATAACAAATAGTAGCAGTACACAGTATGATACAATACAATACTTAAATAATATAACACAATCCATGTTTGAAACCGCAACATTTGCCATTACACTATAGGTGACCCCTACTACATGTTCGAAATACATACTAGCACCCATGCTTAGTTTACTTATTTAATTTATCTTAATGTTACTGTGACTAACCTAACGATGCTACCGTGGATGTCCTAAATTTTGCCTATCCATGTTTAATTAGAATAGGGATCTTTAATTTAACGAGTACCTGATATCGCACCGTCACGGGACCACCATTCACCATCTTAAGTCTCCTCCACAGGGCCAAATATTTTTTACTCCCATTAAAAAAGGTGGAGTCACCTCATGAAAAGTTTGAACCCGCAGCCTTGCGCATAGAAGGCTATTATTATACTTGGCACTACACCACAGGTGACCCATACAACAACACGTTAGTAATACTTACTGGTACCAATACTTTGTTAACTAATTTAAATTAAATTTATGATGTGTGAATGTACTGTTACTAACTGAACGATGCTGCAGTGGTAGTCCTAAATTTTTCCTATCCAGGACTAATTGGGATAGGGGTCTTTAACGAGTATCAGATGGCGCACAGGCTCGGGACCACCTTTTACGTTCCATCTAAAGGACTGCATAACTGCAGAATTTTTACTCATTGAAAAATCCTAGGACCACCTGCCAGGTTTGAACCCTCCAACTTGGGCATAAAAGGCCGCTTGCCATTACACCACAGGCGACCCATACTACAACACATTAGAAATACATACCAGAACCAATACCTTTTTTACTCATTTAACTTAACTTTATGCTGCTGTAGCTAATCGGACGACGCTACTGTGGGAGTCCTAAATTGTGTCCATCCATGTTTAATTAGGACAGGGATCTTTATCGAGTACCTGACATCGCACAGGCTACGAACCACCATTTTACGTCCCCTCCAAAGGACGGCATAACCAAGGATTTTTTAGTCCAATCAAAAAATTCAAGCGTCAATTACCGGCTTTAGTAATCTATGTTTTCGGCTTCAAGTTCAAATGTACGCTGGAGAAAACTAAAAACCAAAAACATTTTTATTTACCTATGTTTCATACTAAATATATATATATATATATATATATATATATATATATATATATATATATATATATATATATATAATTTTTTTTTCTTTAGGTATCCTAAAAACCTTTAGATTCTATTTGTATCAGCTTAATACTTTTTAACACTTTTTTTTTGCAGCTACCGGGCTAACTCAACTTAAAAAATTTCTAAATGAGTAATAATAATAGGCTTAGCGAACCGAAGGTTCGATGCCGATACCACCAAATTCCGCTTACACAGACTTGTCTAATGTTTACCATTTAAGCCCAAACTCCCGAGATCAGCCTTAACGCAATCCTCCCATCTCCGCTTCGGCCTACCTTTCGGACGCCTACCACTAGGATCAGCAAATACCAACTTTCTCGGAATCCGCTCGTCATCGAGCCCAACAACTTTACTCGCCCATTTGAGTCTCCGCGATGCGATCAGCTCAATTATATTCACAGGATACAAGTTCCGCAATTCCGCGTTGTGCAACCTTCTAAACTCCCCAGTGGCCTCATCTCTCTTCGGACCAAATATTTTACGCAATACCTTATTTTCGAAAACCTTAAGCCGTTGTTCATCCCTCAAAGTAAGCGGCCACGTTTCACATCCGTAAAGAACCGTTGGAAGAATAATAGTTTTATAAATTCTAATCTTTAAGTTTTTAGATAGAAGCCGCGAACTAAGTAACTTAGCAACTGAATAATAATACGCATTTCCCACCTTTAACCGGGACTTTATTTCTTCCTGGATTTCATTTTGTCTAGTTATAATTGAACCTAAATACTTGAATTTCTCTACGTGTTCAAATGTTTGCCCTGATACATCAATATCACCAAGATCGACACCGTTTCTGCTACTAATCATATATTTCGTCTTATCGTATTTAGTTGTATGGTTTCCGTGTCTTCACCTAGCAGTACCAGATCATCGGCATACCCCAAAACCGGAATCTTGTCACCCATATATAAGCCTCGGTACACATCACCTTTTCTATGACATATTCTAAAGCTATATTAAATAACACATAGCTTAGTCTTTTTTTTTTTTTTTTATTTAACGTCACTTTATGCTACTATGGCTAATCGGACGATGCTACAGTGGGAGTCCTAAATTTTGCCTATCCAGGTTTTATTAGGATAGGGATCTTTAACGAGTACCTGACATCGCACAGGCTCGGGACCACCTTTTAACGTCCCCTCCGAAGGACGGCGTAGCTAAGGATTTTTTACTCCCATTAAAAAATCCTAGGATCACCTGCGGATTTGAACCCGTGACCATTTGCATAGGAGGCTGTTACGCTAGCCACCCAGCTACAAGTGATCCCTAGCTTAGTCTTTAAACATGTTCAGCGCACTTTTTGTGGTTATCGGTGAATTTTCGTTTTTGCAAGCGATATAGTTATAAAAAAGTATTTAATAAATATCAGATTTGACAAAATTTACGATCATTTATTTTATAAACATAGAGGTAAGTACAAATCGGTAATCAGTAATACATTTTTTCGAGTGTGTAAAATATTTCTTTGTATTTTATCGCAATCATCTATTGATTTTATTGGAGAGACAAATGACCGAAAGAGGACAAGAAGAATAGTCATATATCATTGCATCAAGATGGCGGGGCGATTGTATAAAAATATAGTAGCATTATCTTTCGCGAGCCAAAAATTGATTTACAATGGAGGCCATGATTGGAAAAGGTACAATATCCATTTTGGTGGGAAATTTTACAGGAAACACAAAAATTTCTAGTTCCTTTGTTATTGAGCCAGTTTATTCGATTCCTTTCACAAGGAAATCCGGAAAAGTTGAAAATCCTTAGTTATGCCGTCCTTCGGATGGGACGTAAAGAGGTAGTTCCGAGCTTGTATAATGTCAGGTATGCGTTAAAAATCCCTATCTTAACTAAACCAAATTTATGACTCCCACTGTAGCATCGTCCGATTAGCCACAGTAGCATAAAGTGGCGTTAAATGAATAAACTAACACTCTAAACTTGTTTTTTGTTTTGTTTATTTATTTAACGTAACTTTATGCTACTGCGGCTAATCAGACGATCCTACAGTGGTAATCCTAAATTTTGCCTAAGTTTAATTAGGATAGGGATCTTTTTACGAGTCACCAGAGGCTCGGGACCACCTTTTTACTAGGGGTGGGCATAATCGAGTGACGATTATCGGATCATTCGATTATTTCAATAATTGGAATTAATCGATTATCGGATTAATCGGTTTGGATAAGCGAATGATCATTCGTACTGAACTGTTTGATAATCGAGGGATTATAAGGAGCGCGGATAATCGAACGATTTTTTTTTTTTTTTTTCTCATCACATAAATTATATGTATTGTATATTTACACCTAGGCTCAGCCAGCTCAGCCACTATAGAATTGTGACAAATCGTCTCTCACAATGCATACTAATCATTCGATCATTCGATTATTTAAATCATCGAAGTCCGGTCATCCGATTATGATGATCATTCAATTATGCCCACCCCTACTTTTTAGTTCCCCTTGGAAGGACGGCATAACTACCGGCGACCTTGGGCATAGGAGGCTGTTATGCTAACCACCATGCTACAGGTAACTCCCCCAGACTTGTTTTTTTAATATTATAATCAAATTATTTTAACGTTTTGGATTGCAATATTTTAGTATTATTTTGAACGAAACTAAATAAATGTCTACTTTGCTAGTATCTTTTAAACATAATTTCATTTCCCAAATAAGTTTATTTTATGTCGTGTTTTTTTTTTGTTTTTTTTTTAGATATAATCGGATAACAGATTTATATGCAACAATACAGAATCAGGGTTTGTCGGTTTTTAAAACCGGTTATTCGGAGAAAATTATGAAGTACGAAAACCGGTTTTTTAATAGAAAATTCGATTACATTCGTAAAATAATTACGGGTACTTTTTTAAGCAAACAAAGTACTAAGATTATTTGGTAACTGAAAAAGAATTTTTGAAAACAGAAACTGATAGACACTTCTGTGTCCGTGACATCACACACATTTTCAATAAGTGACATCGTATTGTGTTTCCGAGCAGAATTTCTCTTTCTTTATTTTTTATATATTGGGTTGTGTCAAATGAAAAGTCCGTTTTCAAGGTAAAGGATTTTTATTAAAAATACGATATGAAAATAAGATAATTTTATTCGAAGTATTTACCTTATTTTTCTACACATTTTTCCCAACGTAGCACGAACTTTTTTATCCCCGAGCTTTTTTACTTTCCCAATACACTGTAAATGTCTGGAAACGGTAGATGCACTTGCGTTTAGTTGTGCTGAGAGTTCTTTAACTGTTTGGTAGGGGTTTCCTTCTACTGTATGTTTGAGGACATCGTTGTCTATTACGAACGGAGGTCTTCCTCGGGGCAAGTTTTCCAAGTCGGTATCCCCAGCTGAAAAGTTAGCAAACCAACGGCGAATGGTCCGTTCATTAACACTCCCTTCCCCAAACGCCTTGCAAATATTTCTAGCGGCCTCAGCTGCTGAATGGCCGAGTTTAAACTCGTACTAAAATATTACTCGAAAATCGCGTGTTTCCATGTTCATATTTGGAGGTATACTAAAAAGTGGGTAATTGATTGGGAATCTAATGTTTATAATACAAAGGTAGAGGATTAGTAATTGTTTACTTTAAATATGTAAACATTCGGAAGAAAACAACAGAGACCTGTAAAATCCTTTATGTATTTCAGAAACTATAAAAACGGACATTTCATGTGAAACAACCCAATAGATTCTATCCAATCTGAAATGCTAGTTTATCATTTAAATTGTAAACATTACTATAGGTAAAATAAATCTGTTAAATTTATGGAAAATAAATAACCTACGGAAACACTTTTATAGTTGTATCTCGATCAGGGGCAAGTACTTCACAATGGTTTATCATTTCGAAAAATTATGTCTGACATCAAAATTTCTCAATGCTCCTTATTTTGTCCCAAATAAACTTATCCATAAAGATCTTAATGTTCCCTGTGTTGCTGACCTGGCGCGAACCAGGTACCACTCATTTCATTACAAACTCCATTCCCACTCTAACCCACTAGTTTCAAGCCTTACTTCCTATAAATTCCCTGATAATCCTCCGAGGCGTCGGAAAAGAAGATGGCTTCGAGACCTTCTATTTTAACATAGTTTTTGGAGAGCCGCCAATGGGTAGTATCCCTACATGTGAATCATGACAGTATATCTTGTATCACATTTACGAGATGCATATCACTATACAGTTGTAAGTATCAATAGATATATTAAAAATAATTTTATAAGCCAATTTTTTTCTATTCTTTCCATTGAAGAAATCTCTTTAGGTAACTATACGTTCTACTTTACTAAAAGTGTGGAAATCAATTTACGGTTTTGAGCTTTTGTCCGTAAAAACTAGATACAAAACGAAAATTTGGAAAGCAATTTGCATTTCATTATGTTTTGTATAAATTCAGATATTTACTTCTTTTTTTAAAAGTTTTTATGACATTTTTGAAAATTAAAAAAGTTTTTTAAGTTTTTTTTTTCTTATCTAATAACGATTGTTAGCCAACTATGCGTTCTACTTTACTATAAGAAATCAATTTAAAGTTTTGAAATTTCGTCCGTAAAAACTAGAAACAAAATCAAAATTTTGAAAGAAATGTGCACTTCATTATAATGCTTATATTATAGGTGGAATAATCAGGAATCAGTCATTTTTTGAAATTTTTTAATTTGGCCAACGTTTCGGCTCAAGCTTGTGAGCCATCATCAGGGCATTACTGAGCCATGTCCAAGCATAAATTGTCCCTAATCAGTTTAATAATTAGTTACAGAGACATTATTCTTAAATTATCGGCTCATATAAATATGAGCTTAAAAAAATGCTAATCATACTAATAAACAAACAGACGTTAAAATGGCAGATATGTCTTACATAGAACGAGCAGTGCAGACTTTTGTCCCTAAAAAGTGCGTTTGGAACCACTGTGCGTCAGTATAATTTTGGTAACAGCAGAGCCGCCCCTCAAATTTCTTACTATGATATACCTGGCAGACAGGAGGATTGAGTTGTCAGATCTTTGGTACTAGGGCTTCGACAGCAAATATTTCGGCATTGAATCTTGAGGTATGTTGGAGTACGTTTTGTATCTGTTTCAAGAACTGTAGAAGAGGATTATGGAGTTGCGTAAATGTATGACTTTTATTTTCCCCACTCCTACTTCAGCCGTATGTTTGTGTACCGTACTATTATATAATATAATAGGATATAATGAGATCCTATCCGAATGGGTCGTCCCCGCAGAGTGAGAACGGCAAATCCTGCTCCAATCAAGGAAATCCCATCCGCAAACAACAAATCGGATGGGGTGCATTTTAAAGAATGATAGGACAAAGGCTAACCACTTCCCTAAAACAAATTAAAGTGGATAGATGCGAAGTTCTCCTCGGCCGTTACATTTAAGGTCTTCATCGAAAGATTTTGTTTAGCCATGAGAAAGTTTTTACAACCCAAGGAAAATGTAATCGCAAAAATGATCATGAGTACGCACAAAGCTCTAATGAAGACCAGGAAGTCATTAGAAGAGTGAAAATATATCATCCCCCTATCTCAGTGATGATTTGGTGAGGAGTTTGCTTTGACGGCATCACAAAGCTTAATTTTTGTGAAAAACACAAACAACTAGAAGAACGATATTTGGGAACCTTTTGTCAAGCCCTTAAATGATACTCTGTTTGTTGGAAGTCAGTGGGTTTTTCAGCAGGATTCCGCTCCAGCTCACAAGGCCAGGTCAACTCAGCTGCAAAAGAACATTCCAGCGTTCATCTCCTCTGAACTGGAGAGTATTACATGCCACAGAGCACCCCCCAACTTGGAAAGCCTCAAACAATCTCTGGTCCGAGCAAGTTGAGCGCTTTCCTCAAGAAGAGCTGTAAGCTGCTATTGATGTCTGGCCATGAAGATGAAATGCCTGTGTTAAGAACAAAGGAGGACATTTTAAGTAATTTCTTTTTTATGTTTACTCTCTATATTTCGGGATTACGAGGTATGGGACCGTAACGTAAAGCCAAATAGAAGGGCTGGTTCCTCAAAGATGTCTGGCCACCTCACACTGCTCGGTGGTAAGGAGGACAAGATTAAGTAAGTAAGATATACATTTTATTTCCCAATATAGATTTTGAAAAAATTAATTTTTCTGTTGAAATCTGTAAATATTTCCTTGTAACAATATTTATGGCAGGACTAGGTACAATAATAAGTAGAGTTAGGATAAAAACAACAAATAAAAGTTTTATAAATAAATTTTATTTTAAAGAAATCGATAAGAGTAGAATATAAATGTAAATAATTTAAAATGTCAACTGTATTATCATTTAATATTTACAAATAGGAAAAAATAAAACAATATTTCTTTGAATAATTTTCAAATCTTGTTGCTTAATTTATAGACTTAATGAAACGTTAAAAAAAAGTACATACAAAAATGTAAATAAAAAATCAATTGAAAGAATAATAACATAAGTTTTTATTTCTTCTTGTCTTTTACTGTGTACTTGTCATAGGATTTAGTTGGATCGAACGGCTCCCATCGACTGGCGGGGAAGATATGTTTGTTCCTTTCATACCAAGACCTGAGGAGGACTTTTCCGGCATGTGAATCTTCTTTTTCAATAGAAGCATCAGAAACCAATCTGATGTCATCGCGTGCGTCAAAAACAAACAGCGGACCACTTTTGCCTCTTGCCTGTAAATCAAATAAATGCATAAATATGAACATCTATTTTTCTCTTCAAATAATTTTTAATTAATATTATTATTTGAAGATGTTTTCTCTTTCTTCTTAAAAGTGATAAAACATGGAATGAATTCTGTCGAACATCATTACTCGAACTAAAAACGCTGCAAATCATTACACAATGGTTTATTATTTCCAAATAACTATATTAAGGTATAACTGTTAATAGTAACTTAATTAGTATGAAAAGCAATAAATAATTCAAAGGAAAATGGTCTAGCAGCACTGCTAATTTCAAAACCTGATATCTCCGCTATTTCTGAACCGATTTCAATGATTCTTTTTTCGTTTTGTAGTAAATTTAATTCTCTAATGAATGTCACTAACAATGGAATGTTAGGTATTTATTTATTTGTTCATCCTAATCCTAAAACTCAATACACTTTTTTCTCTACCTTCAAAAATAACTGAATTATGGGAGTATTAATTGGTAAAATTTCAATTTTTTTTCTCTTTTTTATAATTATTCGCTGGTCCTTGGGAAGAAATATATTGTAAAATTTTTCTCTATCTTCAAAAATAACTGAGATTTGAATTATATAATTTTTAATCGGTCTCCATTTTAAAACTAATCGGCTGATATCAACGTATCAGGATCATCTTGGGATGTACTGGTATTTTTGTGCCAAATCTAAAACAAATTGGTCCAGTAGTTTTGGAGAAAAGACCCGTATGGCAAATATCGGACAAACGGATTTTTTTTTATTCAATTATTCGGGTTCTCAGTATCTTGAAATATAAGCTCTCAAATTTTGAGAGGAGCTAACTTTTTTTATCAATTGCAAAGGTTAATTATTGAAAATAACAAACCAAAAATGGCCTATAATAGAATATACATAATTTTATTAAGATGAAACCAATTGAGACGTTGATTTCCAAAAGGTACTAAAGGACATTTTTTACGATATTGATTTTTTTACATATTTGTATTTTCATCATTTAGTTTTATCCAAATATTCTATTTGATGTTATCTAATGAACTCTCAGGTTCTTAAAAAACGCGATTTAGAAATACGGTCCTTTTCTTAATGTACTAATTACGCATTTATTTTCGTTCAAAATCATTCTAAAAAAATTCATTTTATAACTTTAATATGATGTTATTATTATAGTAAAAAAATAATTCTAACTTTTAATGCAAAAAGACCCAAATTAGCTGATTTAATAATATAGTAATGAGAGATTTTCGCGCTTCCTGTAAAATTTCCTAAAATGGATATAGTACCTTTTGGAAATCAACGTTTCAATTTAGTTTTCCTTATCTCTTAAGTCTACAGATTTCATCCAAATCAACATGTAGTAGCACAGCTCTTGGCTTAGAATCAGAACAGAACATTCCTTGAACTATTTACTGAAGACAAGATAGGTAGTGGTGGTACAGGTTTTATTTCTGTATATGTATATGTATATATATATACTTTTTTTTTTTTTTTTTTTTTAAATCATTACAGTTGAAACAAAGTTAGGTTAAAAAGAATGAGATTCAGATTTCTTTTGTTTTTACTATATCATACTTGTCCTCCAAAAACAAAGTTACAGTAACCTTAAAGTAATCAAGAGTTAGAGAAAATTTCATGACTTTCAAGGATTTATAATAAATATAAAACTATTTATACTTTTTATACTAAGGATTTTAGTAAAAACTATTTTGATATCAGGTTATTTTATTCTGGAGAATAGCATGATTATGAGAATAACATTATCAATAATTACAATTTACTGAGGTACTAAAAGTTGGGTACTAAAATGTTTTTCAAACTGATAATTAAAATAAAATTATCATTTACTGAATTCATTAATATTTACCTTAGTAACAATGAAGTCATAAAATGTATAATGATGAGGTAGAATCAAGTCTTCTTTAACATACATCAGCTGGTCAGCAGTGACTGTTTTCAATTCGCTGAACTCTCTACGTAGGACTTCCAGGCAGCGTTGAAGAAACTGATAAATGGAGTTTCCTGGGTACAGAAAAAAAAAATGAATATCATCAACCATAAAATAAAAACATTTCACTAAATTAGTGAAAGCCTAAAAAAAAATTATAAATATTAACCAAGTTAAATATACAATAGTGAAAGTTATAATAAACAAGTACCCTTAAAATGTATAAATAAAAGACCTACCAGCATACTCCCCCTCCACAATAATATCAAATTATAATGGTCAGCTTAATGTCCCAGATAAACTATTACTAGCTAAAGTATTGGAAAATTAAAAAATATTTCTGACAATCAACTACGAAAAGAAGTCTATCATCAACATTAATGATTGTGTTTAAATAGAGCTCATTCTTCAAAAATAACAAAACATTACATAAATAAATGAAAGGACTGATATGACCATATACAGGTTTTTGTATTAAAACAGCAATGGCCACCTATATATGGAATCTGATATGGATATTAAGTCCTATTCTAAAAGTGCCAGCTAAGAGGAAAATGAGATGGTACCAAAAAGGAAAGTGATATACTAAAAAAATAATTGCAGTGAAAACAACCCAAAGAAATTCAGAGAAAAAAAAGCATCCAAATTTCTTAGCTTTATAAAAATAGTGATGTAAAAATAATATAAACTGAAGGTAAAATAAGGGTGTGATATCAGTTGGAAACCACTTGCCGAGGTTGCAATCCCTCTAAAGAAATTTGAGATTTTATTTTTGAAAATCTGGTGAGCACAACACTTGACTTTCACGTATCTCAGTTGTTAAAACCTATTTAAAAACTTTTAAATAAATATAAAGCAGAAAAACGAATGAAGTATTACATTGAGTTTTGATGGAAAAGTTCAATTAATTAATCTAATAATAGAAATTATTAGCTATAATAAATATGTATATTTAACAATTTTTTATCATTGGTAACAATATGAAATGGTTAATTTTTTCTAATCTACAAAATCAAAGACACTAATAACAAATTAATTAGGTACCTTTCTTCATCCTGACAGTTTTTCTATGACCAGAGCCATCCCAGTAACTGAATGTTATGTCAATATCTTCTTCCTTCAATGTACTCTGCTTTGCTACCCATTCCTGTAATTTAATTACAAATTTATTAACCTCAAAAATAATACTTTATATTCATCATCATCATCATCTGGCATTACAACTCGTCATTGAGTCTGGGCCGCCTCTTAGCATCCACCAGTTGGCATCTTGCGCAGCATTTCTCAAGTCCCGAGTAAGGTCCTAGCTTTCATAAGGCCCTCACCCAGCCAACGGATTTCTTGGATAGCTGTTATGTCAGCATTATATTGGTCAAGTTGTGTGAGGAGCACTCGTAGGGCTCCTAGTCTATTGAGCGATAAAATGTTCCAGTAGGCAATACATAGGTTCGGTCAATGGGTCTTTTCCAGTTAAACAACCCGGTTTTAACTACATTTGGAGGTTTTGCGACATAGTTGGTGTTTAAGAGAGAAGTGTAGTCAACCCTCGACCCCCAAGTCTGGTGGAGGGGCTGCCTCCTCAAAGCCACCAGGCTGGGGCAGCTACCTAGGGGAGGTGGTCCTAGGGTGAGTACTGTATATGACCTTGGTCTGTAGCGTATGGGTGTTGTAGTGTGCTGTGCTTGAGTATTGTATGTGTAGGTCAGATGCTGATTGCAGTCTTAAGACTGGCCTATGGGAAAGCCACACCCCTACGCCATGATAATTTATATTGTGTAATAAATTATATTAAATAGAGTTGAAAACTGTGGCAATCAACATACCCACATGAGGACATATCATTGAAAAAAAACTTTTAATAATAAATATACTTGATAAAAGATTCAGCAAACACAAAGATTCAATGGCAAACTCCCTCTGCTCACATATCTCTCTCAAAATCCTATTAAAACTTAATTTTACATGGTCATTCTTGATAACAACCTCCTACCATTACCCAGTTATTGGCCCCATAATTGACTATTCATGATTTGATCATAGTTAACTGTATAGGGATCCACATCATTCTGTCTCCAACAAAACTTACATATACTACCTGCTCGGATGCTAGTAATTTATTGGTATTAACAGGACACTTAATGCAATTCCAGGTCTAATAAAAAAAAAAAAAAAAAAAAACCTATACCTCTACAACACAAAGCGTAATGGGTTCAGAATTTATAGAGATACGCACTGTTTCAGAGCTCAAGGTCGTGCAAGAAAGTGATTAGATCTTGATCACGCTCAGCTACCAGTTTTTTTTCCCTGATCTTAGGGTGTCCACTTTATAGAGGCTGAGTGTGCCCCAGGAGGGTCTCCCTACTCCAAAGTCTCTACATAGCTGAAATAACAAAATAAATAATTCTGTCACAGCCATGGATTGAACACGATACCCAGAGAACAGTAGAACAGTGCTACATCCACAAGACTATGCCGCTCCCTTCCATATCTAATGGCTAACTTAATATTAATAATAATAAAGAATGATTATTACCTGCCTTAATTCTTCTCTAAGGCGAGTCTCCTGTTCTTCACGTTCTCTGTCAGGAAGGAAACTGGTATCAACCTCTGGATTTTTTTTAATTTTTTTAACAATAGGCTTTATATCAATTTCTTCTTCCTCTTCTTCAACGTCCTCCTCTTCAATTCCATCTTCATTCAAAGAAAATGAAAGAGCTTGGATCTGTAAAACTGATTAATTATTAAATATAACGGCTAAATGAAATGAATAATAAGCAAGCTAATTAAATTAGAAAAAAAAAGGATGATGGATTCTTAAAAGTTAAGACTTGGTAGTTATCGCTTCCAGGTTGTGTCTGACGAAAGGATAAAACAGTTCAGGAGATAGTCATAAATTTTAAAGTATATTAAATGGTTTCACAATAAATCATTTGTACTAATTTAAAAAAATATTTATAACCGTAACCTGAACTATCTAATCCTTTTGGTTTATTATTCTCAATAATTAACCTTTGTAATCGACCAAAAAAAAAAAAAAAATTACCCCTGCTCAAAATTTGAGAGCTTTCATTTCAAGACGCATAGAATCCGAATAACGAATAAAAAAAAATCTGTTTGCGTACGCAGCATTTCTCCAAAACTACTGGACCAATTTTTTTGAAATTCGCCACAAAAATACTAGTAGATTCAACGGTGATCCTAACACCTAGACGTTTGGTCAAGCCACAACATATTAGAGAAGTGATTCACTGATAACTTAGTTATTATTGATGATAAAGATAAAATGTAAGGTTTTCTGGAATCAGGAAATTTCATTTGAATTAAAATCGAAAGAAAAGAAAAGGAAATAGTAACACATTCCTGTATAAATGCTTTTGGTTTATTATTTTCAATAATCAACCTTTATAATTGACCAAAAAAAAAATAAAATATCCCTGCTCAAAATTTGAGAGCTAAAGTTTCAAAATGGTTAGAATCCGAATAACGAACAAAAAAAAATCCGTTTCTCCTAATAAATAAATGGATAAATACCAAAAATTGCTTTTAGTGCCATTTGATAGAGAATTAAATTTTGGAGCAAATGAAAAAAGAATCATTGAATTTGGTAAACAATTAGCTTAGATATTGTGTTTTGAAATCAGTGGTAGTATTATATATGATACTTTGAATTAGTACTTTACATATTACTTAATTGCCTATCAACAGCCATATAAAGTTTTATTCTAATATTGTTATTAGGAAATAATAAACCATTGTGTAATAATTTGCAGCGTTTTTTTTTGCTTATATCCCAATACTCCATAAATCAATAATTAATGATAGGCCTTTTGTATTTAAAAAAATTGTTAAAATACCTGTTTCTTTTGCCTATTTTTTTCTGCTTGCTTTTCTTCCAACTGTCTTAACTGTTCTCTTTCTTTTTCTGCTTGTTTTTGAGCAAGCTTTCTTTCTCTTTCTTTAACTATATTTTTTGTTTCGCTTTCATTTCGTCTAACGTAACCAGACCAATAGTCGATGTCTGAGGATGAAAAGAAAATGAATATAAATCCTAATATTAAATGATAAAAATATATATTGTATATAAATATATTAATTTGCCCATGAAATTCTCATGAATAAAAATATTCTAACAAGTTAAATCAAAATTAAATATATATTACTTATCACAGAAAAAATAACAAGAAATCAGTATAGATATTCTATTTTATTTAATAAATTACTCAATTAATAAATCAATTTAATAAATTGATTCAATAAATTAAATCAATTTTGATATCAAGCCTAATTTTAATTAATATTAACAGTCAAATAAAATCTTCACAATAAGATCTAAATGATTAATCATGTAATAATTGAAAACCATAGCAATTGGAAAAAATAATGTAAATAATAAGGATACACAATGTCAGTTTACTAATAGGTCATAAACATGGTCTAACAAATATCATTATCACCAAAAGATTAATATGTAAATCCAGAAAAACATTACGTAATAGAAATATTACAAACCATTTACCATTTTATAGGTAATAATTTATTTGATTTGAAGTATAAGATAAGACAAACCTATAATGGCAGTTTACCTTAAGTTGCTGTTCGACAGCATCATAGTGAGCAGCAAATTTATTTTCTATGTTTGAGATCTTTAAATCTTCTTCAATTTTTTTCTTTCGGAATTCAATTTCCATTTGGGCTTGTTCTCTTTTCTTTATGAGCTGCATTGCTCTGCCAGCCTCACTGGCTGCTCCTTTATAATGTGCCATATTTACAAATCTGCAAGTCAAAAATAAAATAAAGAACAATGAACCACTAAGCATTCATAAGAAACTAAGAAAAACAAACTACTCACAAATACCCACTATTCTGAAGACAAAGTGAAGGGCCGTAACAAAATCACAGTACCTCAATAGATATATTTATAACCTTGCTAAAAACAACCTCCACCAACAACAAATCGATCATAACTAAAATGTATAATCGACAGTAAGCTTAAAATTTGAACTAGATATTTCGAAATTGAGATAAAGAATACATCAAAATTTACCACACTATAATTTAACAAGTCAAATAAAAATAACGGGATCACTTGTAGCTGGGTTGCTAACATAACAGCCTCCTATGCCAAAGGTCACGGTTTCAAACCCGCAGGTGGTCCTAGAATTTTTTAATGGGAGTAAAAAATCCTTAGTTATGCCGTCCTTCGGAGGGGACGTTAAAAGGTGGTCCCGAGCCTGTGTGATGTCAGGTATTCCCTCTTCTAATAAAACCTGGATAGACAAAATTTAGGAATCTCACTGTAGCATCGTCCGATTAGCCATAGTAGCATAAGGTGACGTTAATTAAATGAACAAATAAAAACTCAGTCAGTTAAAAACGTATCAGTACAACTTCTTGTTTATAATCACTTTGCTAACATAATAAATGTAAAAAAAAAAATGTAGGTATTATATAGCTAGAATTATTTCTTTCTATGAGATCATTAATTAAATTTAGTAACAAGTTCTTTCCATCACAGCTTAGAAGTCTGCCTGGACATGCGTAGTACATTTTTTCGTCCCAACACCCACCACATCAGAAATAAAAGATTCATAATAATTGTCGAAAGGAGTAAAATGCAATGACTAACTAAAACTTTTAATTTTTTTTTTTTTGTTTAAACTTTATTAAGAGTAAGAACCTCTTTATTTCTTGATCAAACTTATTACTTTGAAGCTAGAACTCTTGAAGGCTAAAGATTCACTTGCCACCCCCTTTCAAAAATACATACCTTAGAATAATTTAAGCTTTTTATCAAACTATTTTCTCTGAATTCACAGGAAGATTGAAAACACCGAAGAGAGGCAATAATGAGAAGTGCAATGTCGAACCACTTTTAAAGTTTGGTTTTAATTATAATTGCCAAGTAGTTTCATTTAAAATATTTATGACTCATAATGAATTACCGCATCTAAATTATAAATTACCGCATCTAAATTATAAATTAAATAAATCTGAGAAATATAACGAAATATTTTTGATAATGTTTTGATGTCTTTCTTTGGAAGCCAAGTAACGTTCAAGAAAGATACAGCAATTCTGTCAAAAACAGCTGGTTACTCAGCTTTCGCAGCAAGCTCAAGAAGCTACATTAAAGTCACAGAATAAATACAAGTTATCTTTCTGATAAGGGAGTCAAGTGTACAAGAATTTGATACTTCAAAATTTTCAGTTAAAAATTATTAAAAATGTTTAGGTCAACTTCATCACAATTTGATAAATTATTAGGTAATTTACATAAATTGTGTTTTCATCTACATATTTTAACTGTTATAATTATTTGTAACTTTTTTGTATGTTTAATTTAGAGTTGATTATTTTCATTTCGTCTATTTTTGATTGATCTGTCAACCTTTATGAATTCCACTTAAGTGTATAATTTCAACCTTGTTTGATATACAAAAATAATTGTTTAAATTATTTTGTTTACGTTTTTATGTGCAATGCTTCTGTTTTCAGAACATACTTTAAGCATTGGCTCAATCCAAACAATTTTCAGCTGTGAATTTGTTGTGATAGTGTTTTTCAATATTAAGGTTGTGTGATATTAAAATAATTTTGTGATTACTTTAACTGAGATTGTGTTGTTTTTACCAAGTAGATGATTTGAACATTAGGATATTTCTCCACACCAACTGTGTAGTCCTTTTTCTTTTTATATAAATGTATTGTGTCGGTAGTTTTTTAGGTTATACATATATATCTTTTCTTTAAACATTATTGAAACATTTCATTTTAATTGTTAACAGATAAAGCTACTAGCAATTTAAAGCTAGAACCTGATTGGCCGCTTATACTTCAAATTTGTGATTTGATTCGGCAGGGTGATGTTCAGTAAGTTATTATATTTTATCCATGTCAATATATATGATGTGTGATAATGTTATATTTCTTATATTAAATGAATTTTGTTGCTAGGCCAAAGTATGCACTCGCATCGATCAAGAAGAAGATGACTAATAGCAATCCTCATGTAGCAATGTTTGCTCTGAATGTTTGTAACTTTATTATCTTTAATATTGCATTGTTTTTGTTTATTACTGGATAAAAAAATTATTAGTTACTGTGATTAGTCACAACTTATAATTACACCATGTTATGTAACATTTTCATTTTTAAAGGTTCTAGAATCTTGTGTGAAAAACTGTGGGAGTTTAGTTCATGATGAAATTGGCACAAAAAATTTTATGGAACAGTTGAAAGATACTATAAAGACAACAACTCATGAGAATGTAAAAACAAAGATTCTTGAGCTCATTCAAGCTTGGGCCTATGCCTTTCGGAACACACCAAAATATCGTGCTGTTCAGGTATTTTTCTTGTTATTTCCAAAACCTTTAATTTTTATATCCTTACATAAAATTACATTTATTTTTAAATGTTTTGTAGAATGAATATCAGTTTATATTATAGTCCACATAAACTTCAACTATTTAGGTCATTCATTGTCAACAATTTTTGTACATTTGTTATAGTATTGGTTAGGATGTTAATTACATAATTTCATATTTTTCTATCCTTAGTTTTCAAGATATAGATTTTTTCAAACCATTTATTGAAATGTTTGACAAATTTTAAAGTTCATAGTCTATTGGTCTAAAAAGTTCAAACTTTCAAGGGCTTTGAATTTATATCTTATTTCTCCCATCAAACTAATCTTAAAATATCCAATTACTTGTTTAGTTTTTTACTCATATAAATAAAGAAATGTACATTATATTTTCATATTATAACAATATATTGGAAAAATCCATTATGGTGTTTCTATGAATTCAAAGTGGCATTTAAACACAAAAAAAAAAAAAAAAAATTAAAAACATTTGAAAATTATTATTTTTTTTTATTTATAAAACATAATAAAATTTACCTAAATATAATCTTTAACTATAAACTTTATTTAAGTTATAACCTTTTCTGTTTATGTAACTTTTTCCATAACTGAAATGGAGAAACACTGTATACTTCAAATCTTAAACTGAAAAAATTACTATGCTAAACGTTAGTAAATATATGGCAGTATTACAGTATTGCATACGATACCCGACACCATCCTTTAACCAGTAATTTGTGACTGACAAATAAATCTTTTTATCCAATCATTTAATCTTTTTATAACTTCACGAGGTTTGGTTTCTGCATTATTGAATTATTTTTTTAACATTAAATATGTTAAATTAAACTAAACTTTTTGGCTATTTAGTTTTTAAAGTATATTTGAGTAATGTGTAAAAGTAAATCCCTTCTAATTTTAAAGAGGTTGGTGAAAGTTTAATCTTTGTAGTACAATGAGATTGAGTTTCAGCCTGATATTTAAAATATATTTATACATAACTCAAAAACTAAAAGTAAAAGAAAAAATAAAAACAATTTTTTTTTTTTCTCCATATTATTCCAATTTCAAATTCAACTTATCTATTGAAAAAAAAATCTAAGTTACTAATTTTTTAAAACCTTGAGAATGAAATTATTTTTTTATTATTTGACCTTGGTGTGGAATTCATTTCTTAAATTGTTTTAATGTTTATCATGAACTGATTAGAGAATTTTTTTATGGTTTTGCATTGATTTCTGTTGTATTTAGTTGGTGTATTGCATGCATATATTTATGATTTTAAAGCTATTAGGTAATCATAAAAGTTTTTTTAAAGAAAGAAGGCAAAATTAAAATTGTATTGTCCAAATGTTTTAAGAATTTTATTGATGAATTATATTTTTAAAAGTATCAAAGATTAAAATAAATTACCTTTTATGTTTGAGTAAGTGCTGTGCGTTGGCAGTTATAGTTTAATAGAACTCTCAGGTAGGTGGGAGAAGATGGGATTTTAATGAAGGCGTATAATAACATTAAATATTTCTTTTAAAAAAATAGTATATCATTAAATACCATATTAAATAGAAGATATAAAAACTGAATGGTAAAGTTATATCTTAACAAACTGTTTATATACATTATTAAATTAAAAAAATGTATGGGTTTAATCTAAAATCAAAATTTTTAAAAATTAAATATTGTTATGAATAGAATTTAAAAAAAGTATATATTCATGTAAAAAATTGGTTATTTTATATTTATTTTAAATATGTTGATAGTTCAGGGAGGTGTTATATATAGACTCAATATAAACATCTTAATATTCGAGTGCTATCGCAGTAGGGACTTATCTTTTACTACCAGTACCGATTGGTTTATCACTATCATCATGTAATGTACCCTTTAGATTTCAACTAAAAATATGTTCAAACTTATCAAATGTTTTGAAGATAAAACCATACAGTAATTATTTGCTCCTCTAGTTATTTGGACATGAATGAAATTGGCTTTTAAAAATTGAATCTTTCAATTTCTACAAAAAAAATTTGTATTCTAATCTTGTTTTTTTTTTCCAAAATATTTTATTTTTATCATTAAAAATCTGGTGCGTTGCAGTTATGCAACACATAACTTTCATTTACCTCCATTTTTAAAATCAATTTTAAATACATTTAGAGATAAAAATAAATTATTAAAGAATTAATTACATTGTGTTTCAATAGAATTATGTATTTTATTAAATTATCTATTATAGGTTTTTTAGTCAAATCCATAATTTTTTTCAGGCAAATTCATAATTTTTTCAATCTAATTCATAATTTTTTTTTAATCAAATTCATAATTTTTTCAGTCAATTTCATAATTTCTTGAATCCATTTTATACAGTTTAGTTCTTCTATCAAGAACAATAGATTTTTATTAAATATTGTTGTTTTTTATCAATTTAACGCCACCTTATGTTACTGTGGATAATCAGGTATTAGAAGTCCTAAATTTTTTCTATACAGGTTTACTAGGATAGAGATCTTAAATGAGTATCGGACATCGCTAAGGCTTGGGACTAACATTTTACGTCCCCTCCATAATGAATTGACATTGATTACATAATGAAGGATTTTTTGCTCTCTTAAAAAACCCTTGTACTATCTGCCATATTTGAAATTGTGCATGTTAACTTAACTTCCTATTAAATCTATTAATGATCGCCTGTGGTGTCGTGGCATAGCAGCATTCTATGCCCTAAGTCGCGGGTTCAATTCTGGCATTTTCTTTTTTTTTTACATCCAAATTCATAATTTTTTACATCCCTTTAGAAGGATAAAGTAACCAAGAATTTTTTACTCCATTACAAAATCCTTGGACCACCAGCTGGGTATGAATCCCCAATTTTTAGTGATACATAATAAATTCTTTAATTATTAAATTATGGGTCACCTGTTGTTCAGTGGCTTGCTAAACAACCTTTTATGTCCAAGGTCATCGGTTCAAACCCAGTAGATGGTCTAGGATTTTTCAATGGAGAAAAAAATAGTTGGTTATGCCGTTCTTTGAAGGGGATGTAAAAAAAAATATTAATCAGGTTGAGAAATATAGTAAGGCCATCTACTGGCTTTGCCTCCAGAAACATGTATTTTATTAAATTATCTATTATAGCTTTAACGAGTACCTGACATCGCAAAGACTAATACTGAGAAGATCCTAGGGCCATCAGCCAGGTATGAACCCGTGATCTTAGAAATATATATTAAAGCTTTAACTCCTTATTAAATTATGGGTCACCTGTAGATCAGTGGCTAGCATAACTTCATAAATTTTAAATATAAAAGTTTTCTTTTAACCTATCTCTGTGATAGTCTGGTATCTTTTAATAGAAATTATACTGTATTTTATTTTTTATGCTTTTAAAGTCTTATTTAAACTCAGTAAAAATGTTTTATTTTGTTTAAGTATGGTTACCTATAAATCGATCTGAATTTATCATAGTACTTTTTCATATATATTATGAATTAGTACAGAGTTGCTTAATGATGTGGGTACAATCGTAGGACCTATAATAATACTTTCAAAATTTATGTTTTTCTTTTTTACTTCTCTTTGCATATATTCTGCACGACCAGATAGCTATTCATTTATTTCACTTTGTTTGTTTATTTTAGGTACCCTTCCGCTTTTAATATTACATTTTTTATACATAAATGCCTAATCTTATCACAAGATTACCGCTATTTTGTATTTTATAGGAATAATTTCCATTTTTATTATCTTATGTTTGCAATTTTGTATTAATTAATATATCAACTAATTGAGGAATAGAATACTCCACAGTCTTATTACAGTTAATTTTCTTTTTCATGTTTCTTCTTCTTTGTTATCCAGATGATGACTTTTAATTTTAACCACTACCAGAGAAAAATCATTTTTCCGAATTTTTAGGCTCTTCTTTTTAAATGTTTAAAATAATGTTAATTCAACTTTATTAGTTAATTTCCAAATATTCCCAACCCATCCTAACGCATTCCTTTCTACCTATGCCGATGCACTTGCGTGTTATCAGTTAATAATGATCCTACAATCGTCTCTCAAACTCGCCAATCCCACATCAGAGATCTTGAGTTATGGTGTCAGAATTAAAGAATTAAAATCAATTCCAATAACTTACTTTACATTACTTTACCATTCGTCAAAAACGTATTACATACTGCCCTACAGTTTGTTTTAATGATATTCCGCTTGTCCTGGTTGAACAGATCCGCTATTTAGGACTCCTGCTTGATAGACGCCTTACATGGAATCTGCTTACTAGACTGAAAAGACAAAAGCTGCTCGACATTTTCGGCTACTTCAATACTTACTAGACAGACGCTCTAACTTTTCATTTAACTACAAAAGACTCATTTACATGACAATCAGAAGGCCTATCTGGATCTGCGGAGTTGAGCTTTGGGGCTCTACTAAAGCATCCAATTCTTCCTGTATCCAATCCTTCATAAATCCTCAATGCTCCTTAATTTGTCACGAATAAAATCATTCATAAAGACCTCCATGTTCCATATGTAGCTGATTTGCCAAATAGTCAGTAGTTACCGTACCAGGTAGCATTCCTTCCATGACAAATTCCATTCTCACTCTAATCCACTAGTTTCAATCCTTGATTCCTCTACCATTCCTGATAATCCTCTGAGGCGTCTGAAGAGAAGATGGCCTCGAGACCTTCTTGTTTAGACTGACTACTAGAGTGCTGCCAATGGGCAGTTTCTCTTCATTTCATGTACACTATATTTTATCAGCATATTTACTTGATGTATTATAAAATACAGTTGTAAATTTCAATAAAATATTTAAAAAAGAAAAAAAAATTCAAATATTAAAATTGGCTCTTAATGAATAAGTTTGTATGGCAAAAATATAGAATTAAATTTAAAAATTATCGTTATAAAAACAGAAATAAATAACTAATATCAATTAGCTAGGCACAAAATGACAAAAAGTCATTGCCATAATCTAGAATGACTTTGAGAGATATCAACTATCAAAATCGCTAAAATCTCGCATACCTAACTAAAATACTTAAAATATTCTCTTCTTCACAACGATTGAAATCCCACTAGAATTTTTTATTATTACTCACTTCACTACTGATGTCTTAGGAATAAGTGTTTTCATATAAACACATTTTACACTTAAGCTTTACAAAGTACCACTGACAGCCCAATTCTTTCTCTTTAAACAAATACATTTTATGTTTATTTACTTTATGTTTAATTTTAAAGCCCCAAAGTTAGGTTTTTGTTCTTTGTTTTTATATATATATTTTTTTTTTTTTAGCGTGACTTAAGGAAGTTTTTCTGATCCATATTAAAACAAGCACAATTGTTTTCTTCCATCATCTTTTTTATTATCATTATTATACAATTCGTCAGTTTCAGTCAACGTTTCGGGGCTTTGTCCCCATTATCAAGACTAAAAAGGTTTTTCAAACAATTTTGCTTTTAGTTACATTTATTAATTTTTTCTATATCTATATATACTAATTTTCATGAAGTCTCTTATTAATTAAAATTTTCATAATATACAACTAACTATAATTACCTTTTTTATTGATATATATATTTTATGTCGCTAACTGCTACATCCACTTATAAGGTTGACTATTGGCTCACTGTTAAATTTTGTTTTTACTATTGAAAACTTTGTACTTAGCTAGCTAGATATATTGTTACATTAATCTAATTCCTGAGGTCTATATTTATTTTTACTTTGATGTTTTTATTTATTTTGTTTTTCATTTTTTAATTGTTCTATTTTTTTTATTAAAATTTTATATTATTTATTATGACAGCGTAAGCAGTACCATGATTTTTGGTATCTGTTTTATAATTAACTGCTTTATTGTTATTTTTGGCTATATAAATTGATTTTAGTATTTTTCTATTTCTATTATTTTTAGATGTATCTAATATTCTTATATTTTCAAAATAAAGTTTATGTTGATTTTTTATGGTGTGTTGATAACGCTGTTGCATTTGAATTCTCTATACTTTTTCAATTTGAAATGTGTAAAACAATAGTAAAGTTTGTAATAGTAAAAACAAATTTTAACAGTGAGCAAATAGTCAACTTTTATAAGTGGATGTAGCAGTTAGCTAAAGGAAATAATATGTATCAATAAAAAAGGTAATTATAGTTAATTGTATATTATGAAAATTTTAATTAATAAGATACTTCATGAAAATTAGTTTATATAGATATAGAAAAAAATTATTAAATGTAACTAAAAGCAAAATTGTTTGAAAAACATTTTTAGTCTTGATAATGGGGACAAAGCCCCAAAACGTTGACTGAAACTGACGAAATTGTATAATAATGATAATAAAAAAGATGATGGAAGAAAACAATTGTGCTTGTTTTAATATAAAATATTTCTCTTTTTTATTTTATTAGAAAAATTACGTGTTTTTTTTTTAGTTATTAAAGAAATCTGAAACCAATTAATAATCATACTTACCATGCTTACAGCAAAGTCTGTTTTACCATTATTTTCTTCTTTACTATAACAATTTTAAAAATGACTAATTCTTTACCTAAAACAAAAATTAGTGGCATGATTAATTAATAAGAATGTTTTTTCTACATATTTTAAGGGATTATAATTCTTAAAAATGTGATCTGTGTTTATTTCAAATTTGTGATCATTATTAATTAATGTTTTTATTGATTACAAAGTTTTAATAATTTCATTTTCCTAAAATGCCACAGCTTTCACTGATGATACCCTTCAACTAACTGAGATTCAATTAGACATCTTATTATCTTTTAACATGAATAGTGCTGAAGGGTGGGGATAATTAAGTTAGCTGCTAGGGAAGACTTTCAATACTTATTGAATTTTTCTTTCTTCATCTATTTTAAATCTCGTTTTTACATTCTTTTTTTTTTTTATCATCGATAGTGGTTTTAATAATGTTATTCATTCCAGGACACTGTGAATATTATGAAAACTGAAGGTTATAAATTCCCAGCTTTGAAAGAGAGCGACGCAATGTTTTCAGCCGACACTGCTCCCGAATGGGCAGATGGAGACTGCTGCCATAGGTGTAGAGTTGTCTTCTCTCTAATGCAACGCAAGGTAAACTAATTCATTTTTAAAAGTGGAAATAACGTTGACCCAAGATACAAAATATAATTTTGTTATGGGTACAATCTAACTGTCACCCATTAAAAGAAAATCGCTCTCACTTTCTCTCTTTTGACTAAACCCTTTACCATATTTTTTAATTGACTTTTAAGTGATGTAATTTTCCTCCACTGATTATCCTTAGACTTATACTATGATAAATCTTAATTGTTTTTTGTGTCTAGTTTTGTCTTATCCATCTTAAAATATTAACTCTTTTTCCTGATATTAATAAGAAAAACTTGTAATTTTTTACTCATATACAGGGTGTTTAAGGGTTAAGTTGCCAGACTTCAGGATTGGTTTGAGGCCCTCAAAACAAAAAGTAAAGTTCTCTAGAGATGTGTCTGGAAATGTACAGTTAAGGAACTAGAGTCGAAGATGTTTTTTAGGCATTTTCAGCTTCTAGTATCTAAGGAATCTAGTATCTAGAATAATGTTTTTAATAAAAATAATACTTTTTTTTTCTGATTCTCTCCCTCCACTCTACAAAACCCGACACAGAACTCTGGGACTTTCTACCATTTAATAAGGGAAGGGTACTAAAGAATTTCTGAAAAGTTTTATTTTGAGATCCTTTATTCGAATTTAAACCCTGCACATATCCTTACATACTAACATCCCTTTAGCACATATTGGTTTTCTTAACATTTTAACTTTCTCAACTCTCATAAATCCATTCCCCATGATTACATTTAAATTGTACTGTTGGATCATAGGAAAAAAATATAATTTATATAATTAATTTTAGGATTTCAACAGTTACTTGTTGTATTACTTGTTATACAGTTGTAAATTCCAATAAATATTAAAAAAAAAAAAAATTTCAACTGAGTTTTCTCCGGGCTCAAGGATACTAAGTCCAATAGTTTGTCAAATTTAATGCTCTACAATTTTTATTCCAGAGAATTTGCTGAAAAAATCGATTCCTGATAAGCCAGAAGTTGATCATTCCTGAAAAACATTGGATTTTTGACTCTAGCTCCTTAACTGGGCATTTCTGGATATATCTCCGTAGGACTTTTTTTCTTGTTTTGAGGATCTTAATCTATTTCTGAAGTCTGGCCAATTATCCCTGAAATATCATGTATATTTTGATACTATGAAAGCGAGGTATCTCAATACTGTCCTTGCACTGTACTACTGTTCTGTTATATACTATATTCTTGGTCCTGCATTCGCACCCAACTGTGGTAGGATGATTATTTATAATTAGTTATATTACTTCAGCTAATCCTTAATTCAGGAGACCACCCATCGTCTCTAAAGTTGGTTTCTGAAAATTAAGATAAAAACCTGATGGTTGAGTGTGATCTTGGCCAAGTTACTTAGTGCACCCATTGGCCTTGAAATAGTATAGACCCTTACTACAAAACTTAAATCCTTCTTGGGCCATTTTACAGTTTTTTTAATTTGTATTAATTATACTACATGAATTAAGGTTCCAATATAATATGTGTTCTGGATGTGGATGTCTTGAAAGAAATATAGGGGATGCATAATGAATTGCAAATGATCTCTCTTTTATTATATTTTACCATTAAATAATGGTACTATTTCAATTGAAAATTTATGTTTTGTTTTATTTATTATTTAATTGTAAATTGATTTTTATTATTTCACATTTTGATATTATTGTATATGTTTTTTAGCACCATTGCAGAGCTTGTGGTCAAGTATTCTGTAGTCAGTGTACCAACAAAACTTGTACTTTGCCTAAATTTGGAATCGAGAAAGAAGTTAGAGTCTGTGAGGCCTGCTTTGAAAAAGTTACCAAGTAAGTATTACTTATTTAAAACTTTTTTTTTTTTTTTTCAGAACATAGTTATTTGATGATCTAATCAAAATTTAATGATGAACTCTGATCTTGTTTCATATTAGTATTATTTGAGAATCAGTTGATTGCAGAAAGGTTTTTGGAATTTCCCATTTTTTTACCAGGTTTATAAAGTGTGTATATTGGAGCATGAAACCGGAATTTTCATATAGATATTACTCGCTATCAGTTTAAAGAGCGTAAGACCACTTCTGTAGCCCCATCTTCTCCCTCTAACAGCTGATGGAGTTTGTCAACACACAATAACCTAAGTTTCATACACCGGTATATTTTTCTATAACCTCAAACATGTCGGGTTTTGTGCCTAAGAACCATGATTTGAGGACAGCATTGGTTTTCTACTGAATTGTTGCAGAAGAATGCTTGTCAAAGCATATGGTGAACATGCTCTAGACAAAACTCAATGCTTTGAGTGGTTTAAAAGTTTGAAGACAAGGACTTGCAAGCCTTATACTTATATTAGACAATACTGAGACTCAACAAGAACTCGCGGAACAATTAAATGTGACAGCAAAGCAGCATCTCTTCGTCTGAAAGCTATGGGAAAGATTCAGAAAGTGGGAAAATGGGTACCACATGAACTGAAAGATAGCAAGAAAATCGACAAACCACTTGTCAAATGCTGCTCATCAGATTTAAAAGAAAATCATTTCTTCATCTAATAGTGACAGATGATGAAAAGTGGTGTCATAAATCATGGGTGAATCCATACGAACCATCAACATCCACTGCAAGACCAAATCATTTTGGAAAGAAAACAGTGCTGTGTGTTTGGTGGGATCAAAAGGGTATAATACATTATGAGCTACTAAAACCTAGCAAAACAGTTAACACTGATCATTACCAACTACAAATCATCGATTTGAATCGAGCATTATGTGAAAAATGACCGGAATATACAAAAAGGCAACATAAAGTCATTTTGCTTCATGATAATGCCCCCTCACACACAGCAAAACAAGTCACGGATACGATCAAGGCGTTCAATTTGGAAATACTAGCACATGCGGCTTATACTCCAGACTTTGCTCTGTCTGATTACCATCTGTTCTCATCATTGAGACATGCACTTGCCAAAAACAACACTTCGATTCGTATGAAAATGGGTCCGACAAGTGGTTCTTTTCAAAGGAAGAATTGCTTTTTTGGCTTGGCATTCGTGACCTGCCGAAGAGGTGGGGAAAATCTATAAATTCCAATGAAGACTATTTTGAATAATATATTTTTTATAATTTTCAAATAACAGACATGCAATTTTTACAACAAAAAAAATCCGGTTTCATACTTCTAGACCTGGTATATAATACCTTATAATAATAATGATATAGCTTTATTGGCATAATTTTCATGACAAAAGCCTCTCCCGAAGGAGATGCAAAAGAATTCAGCTCTCATAAAGATTCGTTCCTTTCAAGTATAGATAAAACAAATAAAATATAATTTTTATTTAAAAAATACAAAAAGAACTTTGAAAAATCACTAGTCTTATCCTCTCTGTGCCCCGGGTTCAAACCTTGCCTGTGGCAGCATTATTTATTCTGTTATTTTAGCTGTGTAGGGTACATTGACCCTCCTGGGATACGCCCAGCCTCTATAAACTGGGAATCCAAAAATTGGGTAAAAAATCTGGTGGCTTAGCATGATCTCGTCCTAATCACCTCCTTGCATGGTTGTTGGCCACGAAACAGTACAAATGTCTAGTACTGAACCCAAGACCCTTCATGGGTTGTAGAACTAATTTTTTTTTATTGTGAATGTAATTAGTTGACCGTTGAGAATTACTGGAAGGAATTAGTCCGGGTGGCGGTCATTAAATGAAACAACTAAATAGTTTCAACTATTTTATTGTTTGCCAACGTTTCGACCCCCTTTGTGGGTCATCATCAGGGCGCATGGTGGGAGAATGGAAACTGAAGAGAATGGAAACAGTTTCCATTCTCCCACCATGCGCCCTGATGATGACCCACAAAGGGGGTCGAAACGTTGGCAAACAATAAAATAGTTGAAACTATTTAGTTGTTTCATTTAATGACCGCCACCCGGACTAATTCCTTCCAGTAATTTTTTTTTACTTTAAAAAACACAAAACTTGAGTGTATAAGTTCCTGAGTATTATAATACTTATTGCTATATACAATATAATTGTTTTTTTTGTTCTTTTTTAGGCCGTCAGCTGCTAACAAGGCGGATGACTTACCTATAGAATATATTAAAAGTTCTTTGGCTCAACAGAGTCAGGTAAATCCTCACTTCTTTTATCACTATTCTCAGTAGTAGTGATAATATTTAAAAATGGTTATTATATGATTAAATTTATTATTACTCTTTCGTTTTATTGAAGTTTTTTCTATAAATTATTACAGGCACCTCCACCAAGAAAATCAGAGGCAGAACTAAAAGAAGAAGAAGAACTTCAGCTGGCGATCGCCTTGTCACAATCTGAAGCTGAACAGAAGAGCGTATGTATATTATAAAATATTCTTGGTTAGGAAACTATCTTGTGTCCTTATTATTAATTTCTCTGATAAATCATGATTTATTTTATTTAAGGGTATTTTTTAAAAATTAATAATTAGTTTTAATTTAATATAAATAAAGTTTCAAATAAAATAATCACACAATTTATTTGTTGTTTTAGAAACCATCTAGGAGTAGTGCTATTCCTGCAACAAGGACCAAGTCATATTCGCCTCCACCAAAGGTAGTTAAAAAAATATGTACATGTTAATTTTATTAATTTTTTTTGGGCTTTTTTGGATTACCTTATAGATATATCTGCATTATTAATTTCACTTACTTACATATGAAATATGGGGGAGCCTGTGGCTGAGTGGCTAGCGCGCTAGTCTCTCATGCTACAGGTTCTGAGTTCGAATCCCAGTCCCGGTGGGGCTTTTATAAAGATTAAAAAAATGTGGATTCACTCACAACCTCTCCCCCGGGTATGTGAGACCCGTCAGCCGAGGGGTGGCCACTCACAAAATTAGTCGTAGGGAGTGATGACCCTACACTAAAAATTGCATCATGAAACGTGAGTGTAAACTCGCAGGAGTTTACACCGCGAGGCCCAGGGCCTAAACGGCCAGTCGCGCCACTGGAAGAGAAAGAACATATGAAATATATAGTAAGGAAAAGTATTGTGATCGTGAAAATTTTTGAATTACAGTTTTCAACAGAAATACACGTTTTAGGGGACCCTGAATCCTAATAACCAAGTCCCGCAAAAAGTGGTGTGTGTGTGTGTGTGTGGTGTGTGTGGTAAGTCTAGAGCAAAAATGAAAAGTTGTATGAAACTGAATTTTCATATTTAAGACAACTATATGCCCGAGATGTTTCAGCAACTTTTTCATAAAAATCCGCTAATCATAAAAGCCACTTTATACCATGCATTTTACCTTTTTTCATCAAAAACGGCTCTAACAATTTTGTATTAAACTCGCTATATCAATGTAAAATTTAATGGGCTTTAATATCATGTAGGTTTCATTCTGATTGACTGACTGGGCTTAACAGCCGATATTTTAAATTTTCTTCTCCTAAAGTACCTTTCATTTTGTAAATTTCATAAAATTTACCATATCAGCTGATTAGCATTGCTAGAAAACATCTAAAATACAAGTTGAACAAATTTGATGATCAACTAAAGGAGAAAAGAGCAAAAATATTTTGTTATGCAATTTTTTATTTTTGAACATAAGAACAGTAATATAGATGTATAATATAGCGTTGGAAAGCTAAAGATTTAACGAAAAACATTATCTTATACAAACGATTGTAAAAGTTAATGGAGAGTGATGAAAAGCCGATAAAACAAACTGATTGTCGTAGATAATAATATAATAGATTATTTAATAAAACACATGTTTCTATTAGAACTCTAGATAATTAATCATTAAAAGTTTATTTTTCTTTTAATGTATTTAAATATTCTTAAATTTATAATAACAACGGAGGTAAGTGAAAGTCGTGTGTTGCGACCACCAGATTTTTCGTAGCACATGTTCCATGGGTAAGCTAAATCAATGTTGTAAATTCAACACTTGAAATATAAATATGAACTACTGTTACAAAAATAGAGTGGAATCTGAAACTTCTTTTCTTAAGTTTGCCAAAGTTAGTTATGAAAATTTGCTTCTGACATATATTGGGCGTATAGTTGTCTCAAATATGAAATTTTAGTTTCATAGGACTTGTCGTTTTCGTACTGGAGTTACCACACACGGGTACATACAGAGACCTTTTTGCGGGACTTGGTCATTTGGACTTAGAGAAAAAACGTGTATTTCCGTTTAAAACTGGAATTCAAAAATTTTCACGATCGCAATACTTCCCCTTACTATATATTTTATATGTAGGTAAGTGAAAGTTAAAATATTCTGGGACTGGGAGCCTTAAGAATAACAGTTATGTACAATTGAAATATATAATATGTCTGGCCAATAGACAAAATAAACATGATTAATTATTATTTACAATGGTAAAATAAGGTGAAATACTATACATCAAAAATTAACAAAGAAATTTTTAAAAATATACATCTTTTAATATAATATATTATATTATTTTATTTATTATATTATATATCTTAAAAATTTCCATCACTCTCCATATATAATGAGATAGCTTGTTCAGGTGCCTTTCAATGAATTTAAAGTTTTTTAATTAAGTGTTATACACATTTAAATAGAGTTATGAAATCTTTCATTTTCTCTATTGTCCAAAAAATACAGGTTTTTAAGTTGTTTTTTTTAACTTAAGGCATAAATCATAAATGTAACACCATTACTTGAATGGACAAAGGAGAGTCTTATCTTTAACAGAAAAATTTATCATAGTTTTTAAAACTAATTTAGTTTATTAATACAGCAATTTGTGCATTACATTGTCAGATTTATACTTTTCAGGAATATAGTTTGTATTATACTAAACTGTTATCCACTTAATGCAATATTGCATAGCCTCATTTCAGTTTTGAACTAAGCAGTCTTTTATTGGGATTTTACCGCATTACTTGTACTCGAGTGCTTTGAATAAAACATTATAAGATTTTTTTATTATTATTATTATTTTTTTTTACAGTATATAACCTGTACCGCTACAACCCATGAACAGTTTTGGGCTCAGTACATGTAGAGATTCGTACTGTTTCTAGGCCAACGGGCGTGCAATGACGTGATTTGGCCAAGATCACGCTCTGCCGCCAGGTTTTTTCCCCTTTTTGGGGTACCCACTTTATAGAGGCTGGGTGTGCCCCATGAGGGTCTCCATGCCCCAGGATCACCCCCGGCTGAAATAACAGAATAAATAATATTCCGCCACAGCCGCTCTACCCACTAGACCACGCCGTCCAAACAGTATATATATTTCTTAATAATAATCCAGTTTGTCAAATACAAAAAAAAAAAATTATTTATTGTTACATAGATTCATTATTACAACTCATTTTGGATTAATTTCTTAAAATAGGTCTAATATTTAGTTGCATTTTCTAACAAAAAAAAAAAAAAAAAAAAAAAAAAAAGAGATAGCTTGTTTAGGTACCTTTCAATGAATTTAAAGTTTTTCAAATCAAATGTTTTTTTGTTTTCTTTTATTTGCTTATGCGCCTCTACCATTAAGGATCATAGGCATGATCGGAATAACTATATTCGATGTTAGAATCCTGTATTTTTTTTTTTTTTTTTTTTATGAATTTTATTAATGTGGTCATACTCTCTTCCTTATCTTGAAGTTAATTAGGTTATGTTATGCACATTTAAATAGTTATCAATATGTTTTGAAATCTTTTATTTTATACTATAATATCTTTTTATAATATACAGTTGGTCCACTATTAAAAATTCATTTTATTTTCTCACAATTGTAACAAACTTCAAGTCGTGCATGTAAATAGCGAAGGGTATTTTTATAAATTTATCAAGTAAATTCAAGAACTCAAAGTATTAATGTTTTAGCATCTTTATAAATAAATTTGTTTAAATATGTACAGTACAAATTATTAAGCTGACAAAGGAGAATGAAAGGTTTATTTAAATATTTGTTGTTTAATTTGTCCCAACTATGATGGTTATTTGATAAGTAACATCTGTGCAATGGTAATGTTGTGTATCTAATTAATTTTCAACTTGTTTGTTCTATTTTATGGTTATAGCTCCATTCATATCTGTGCTTCCTTTGGGAATTGAATGAATTATTTACAGACCATGACTCTGTTTACACTGTCGAACAAAGAAGTTTTGCTAACAGTGTTTGTTTTTGTTTTTTTATTTTGTCAATAATGACCTTTTTTTTTTTTTTTTACCAGCTGAGTACTTCCCCAGAGGCAGATCCAGAACTGGCTAGATATCTCAACAGAGGTTATTGGCAGCAGCAGAGTACAGAGTACAGCAATGCTTCAGCTCCAGCTTTGGCTACAACTTCAACGCCTCCTAAACAGGTAATCTGCTTTTGTTTGTTGTAAAATCATAATGGCCTATCAGCTGCCCCAGTCTCATACAATAATATTATTTGTATACTAAACTAAAAGGATTCCTTTCGATTTTATACAATGTATTAATTATTGATAAACAATTATTTTTAACACCATTAGCAACATTTTTCTCCTTAAGACATGTTCTTCTTATCATTTAATAAATATTTATATTGTGTTGTTGGTTAGTCAGGAATATGACTGACTGATAAAGTCGGCAGTGATTAATGACTTGAGAAAATTCCAAAAAGTTCCTTAACCTTATAAGGCAGGCATTATTAGTTGATCTTAAGTCCAAGTGAATGTAAATCAGTGCTGGCAGTGAAGTAGTGTTGAGGTTTATTTATTTTATTTTTTTAAATAGCAAATGGAAAGTGAAAGTATAAATGGTGTTTTATATGCTTTGGTTATTGTAGTAGTGTAGTTGGTTATTGTAGGTTATAGTATTGTTTTTAGGCTCTGTGTGCACTTATTTATTGTTTATTTACATATTTTGTAAATAAATCATACATCTATAAAATTGCTTTGCTTTTTTTGTTTTTTTTTATCGAAAAATGAATGACGACATTTCATTACATTCTTAAATGCAATAATTTTTTTTTCTTTTTTGGGGGGGGAGGGGACAAGGCAGGATTCTTTGGATGAAATATAAAATACCTTCTGTGCGAAAGGTCACAGGTTCTAACCCGCAGGTGGTCCTAGGATTTTTTAATGAGAGTAAAAAATCTTTAGTTATGCCGCCCTTCGGAGGACGTAAAACAGTGGCCCCGAGCCTGTGCGATGTCAGTTTCTCCCTTAAAGATCCCTATCCTAATTAAGTCTGGATAGGCAAAATTTAGGACTCCCTCCGATAAATAAACAAACAAATATAAAATACTAATTGGATTTTTTTAGTACTGTTCATTTATATTCAAGGAAAACTAGCTATCACGACTTTGAAGTTCAAAATGCTATATTTTCCACTATTCACCAAAATAATTTCAATGATCCTTCTTTTGTTTTGTAATGATAATAATAGGCTCAACGAACCCGAAGGTTCAATGCTAATACCAATAAATATTGACTACACAGATTTTTCCAATGACCACCGTTCAAGCACAAGCCCCCAAGATCAGACTTAAACATAATCCTCCCACCGACGCTTTGACCTACCTGGTGGACAGGTGTTTTTAATGTATCTAGAAACAGGGAATCTCAATTTTGAGAGAGGGATAGTATTATTTTTTTCTTTGTTGATTACAAAGATTTATTATTTTCATTAATGAATTATTTTTCCGAAAAATACAACCAGAGAGAAAATGCTTTATTAGATAATAAAATTGTTTAAATACTTTTTATTACCACAGATGAAACTATTTGGTATACATAAAAAGAGAAAAACATGTGATCTTGAATCGGAACAAAATAAAATGTTTGTTTCCTATCAGTTAATGAAGTCCCTGCATATATTTACTTTCACTTACCAATATTTGAAATATATAGTTAGGGAAAAAGTATTGTGATCGTGAAAATTTTTAATTCCAGTTTTCAACAAAAATACGCATTTTATGGTCCCCTGAGTCCAAATGACTAAGTCCCGCAAAAAGTTCTTGTGTGTGTGTGGTAAGTCTCGCTCAAAAAGAAAAGTTGTATGAAACTGAAATATATTTTAAAAGTGTATATGCCAAAGATATTTCAGCTACATTTTTACCAAAATCGGCTAACAGGATGTGCTATTTTATACAATGAATTTTGCAATTTTCTCGAAAACGGCTCTAATGATTTTGATTAAACTTGCTGTATATATGTGAAGTTAAATGGGATTTAATATTTTGTAGGTTTCATTTGGATTGAAAGAGTCTGACAGGGTGTAAATGCTGATATTTTAAATTTCCTTACTCTTAAATACCTTTAATTTTGTAGATTATATAATAATAACCACATCATCTTGTTAGAATTGATAAAAAAATGCTTAAATATATAAGTTGAACAAATTTTATATCCAACAAAAGGAGGAAAGAGCAAAAATTGTCATGCGTTTTGTTTCACATAACATTATACAGATGTGTAATCCATTAAAAGGTAAGTTTAGAAAAAAAATATTATCTTATTCACAAAATTGTAAAAGTCAACAGAGAGTGATGAAAAGCCTATAAAAGTAACTGATTATTTAATATAACACATGTTTCTATCGAAACTCAATGTAATTAATTCTTTAGCAATTTATTTTCATCTCTAAATGTATTTAAAAATACTTATATTGATTTTAACAAAGGAGGTAAGTAAAAGTAGTGTGTTGGGCGCACCAGATTTTAAAAAATTAATTTGCTGATATTTAAGTAAGTAGATTTAATTTTATTATTAGTCGCTTAGGACTTATCCTGACAAACTGCCTACTGCCTTCACTACAATATGCATATTACAAAAAAGGGTGACGGAACCACTGCTCTTTAAACCTTCCAAGGTTGTAGGGATGGCATTTTTTTATCGCCACTACTTTGGTGTTTGGTGATTGATCCTCTCATCAAGAAACTAAACTCCCAAGGCTTCTATACACAGGGCTACGCAGACGATGTTGCAATTTATTTATAGGTGGACAAACATCAATGCTTTGTGTTTACCTCTCTTACTTAAACTTAACATCAATCCACACAAGATTAATGTCTGCACTTTTACAACACAAAAGAAAGGTAAACGTGAACTTACCTAATATTAATGGCACAGAACTCACCAACTCAAAAGAAGTTGAGCATTTAGGGGTCATTCTTGACCACAAACTGCGGTGGGACACTCATATTCTTACATTGCTGGTAAAGCTCTAAAATGCCTTTGGGCGTGTAAAGGCGCTATTAATAATGTTTAGGGACTCAAACCCCAAATCATCTATTGGCTCTACACTACAGCCATTGACCAATGCTCACTTACTTCCTCTGTTATGTGGTGGCACAGGGCTCACATAGGGAACAATAAAAAGGTACTTTGTAAACTGCAAAGGCTTGCTTGCCTCATGATAACTGGGGCAATTAAGACTACTCCAACAGCTGCGATGGAGACAATGCTGAACATCATGCCTCCAAATTTGGAGGCGAAGCGCACGCGCTGAGAACCTATCTACGCTTTACCAAATTAGGTAAGTGTTCCAAAGTTTACCATCAAGGTCATTGCAACTTCTTAGCAGGCTCAATGAAAACAATATCCTAGCTATGCCCTCAGATTTACAAATCCGGAAGTTTATCAGTGCCAACTATAATGTCAACATTGATAAATCAAGGAAGCACAGACCCAATCATGGTATTAACTGCTTCACGGATGGCTCACTAATGGACAGCGGCTCAGGTGCTGTGTTGGAGAAAGACAAACCGAACTCTGGAGCTATTATTCCACTAGGCAAACACACAACAGTTTTCCAAGCTGAACTTGTCTGTTTGTATGGACTACATGACTATGAACGCGAACTACAGTGGAGTCTAAATTGCTATCTTTTATTATATCTTTCGAGTACTACATGCAAGGCAACTTACAACAAACTAGTTTCTTTCCCCCAAAAGCTGAACGCTTGAGCTACTGCTAATTCTCGCTACTCCTGTGCTACTGACCTATGCGCTGAAATACTAGTGGCAAAAAGATATATACTATACTGATAGTCACGGCCCTGGGCTTAACTTACACAACTACCTCAAAAGTCGTTGAAGCATGCAATCTGACCCTAATAATCTTGCTAGGATAAATATCGTTAGCATGAATGGGTACCTGGACACACTGGTTTCAGTGGAAAAGAAAGAGCTGATGAATTAGCTAGGAAGGGATCAGCATAATTCCCTCACACCAGAACTCCTAAGTGGAATCAGCTTAAGTTATGCCTTTAGGAATATCAATCAATCCTATTTGATTAAATTTAAACAACTTTGGTTAAATAAAGGACTTAAACAATCACTCAAGTTCTTAGATGGTCCTAGCATTAGCAGAAGGAATGTGTCTTCTCGGTATGAGTAGGCCATGCCTAAAAACCTTAACTGCTATCTAACAGGACACGATAAACTTAATTACCACATGTTTAAACTTGGTATTTCTAACACTCCTTTATGCAGACTATGTGGAATGGAGGACGAACATCGTTCCATATAGTCTGCCACTGTGACAGGCTAGTTAAGTTAAGGTTCACTCTATTTGGTGAAGTCCGCCTAGAACATCCTATAAACAACAAACTTGTAAACCTAACAACCTTTTGAAATTTGCTTTTGCAACTAAACTCATGTTTTAAATCTACCACCGTATGATTCTATGGCGCACAATAGACCATCTGGTCGCGGTGCAATCCTATGCCAGCATAAAAAAAAAAAAAAAAAAAAAAAAAAGGGATGGTAGGGATGGTTAGGGATTGTAGGAATAGGTTAGGATTGTAGGGATTGTAGGGATGGTAGTAGTATATACATTTAGTATATATATTTTATTTTTAAATATTACTAATGTTAATTTAGGGGACGGCGTGGTTAGTGATAGAGCATAGTTGCTGTGCTCCGGTCCTGGGTTCGAATCCGGCTGTGGCAGAAATATTATTTATTTGTTAATTCAGTCGGAGGCGCACCCTAGGTAATGAGACCCTGGGCAGACCCAGCCTCTATAAAGTGGGTACCCAAATTAATTGGGAAAACCTGGCGGCTGAGCGTGATTAAGGCCTAATCATCTCACTGCAACTGACCGTTGGCTAGAAACAGTACGAATCTCTATATGTACTGAGCCCAAGACCTTCATGAGTTGTAGTGGTACAGGGAAAAAAAAAAATAAAAAAAAAAAATGTTAATTTTAATAATATGGAAAATTCAGTTTTGTTAATTTATTTTATTTTTTTGTTACTTAGCCTAGTGTACCAGAACAGAACGGGGGAGAAGATAGTGAAATGGAAGACTTTGCTTCAACCCTGCAGACCCAAGTTGAAATATTCGTCAACAGAATGAAGTCAAACTCTAGTCGTGGGAGGTCGATCGCTAATGATTCATCTGTTCAAACATTATTTATGAACATCACAGCTATGCATTCAAAACTTCTAAGATACATACAGCAACAGGATGATCGCAGAGGTATGAAAGATCTTCCTATATACCTAGGAGTGTAGCTATTTATATTAAAATATAAAGTGGGCAAAATGATTCTGTAATGGATAATTTTTACAATAAAATGCTATTGATAAATTGAAATGTGTATAAATAATATATAAATGTATTCTATCCTGAATTAGGAAAAATTATAAAATTACTCAACTTAGTTGACAACTCCTACTGTTATCTGTTTTATAAAATCTTCAAACCTTCTTCAGTTGATTTGCTAAATCCAGTCTTAACTATAAAAACATTAAAAATTAATGTATTTTTAGACAGACTTATGCTATATAGTACCGATTCTTGCATCGGGAAGAGAGTTTATTAATCGAAAAGTGTTGTTTTTAGTGTGGTAATCTTAGTTACTACTGAAACATTTCAATTCGTATCCTTTTAAAAGGAGAATCAAGGAAAAAATGGTGGTTCTCTTTTTTTAATTGTATCGAAGTTACAAGATATGTCTATTGTTAAGAATCCTTTTAAGTTTCAAGTTTTCATTTAAAAATTTATGTATTAAAATTTTTTTTCAGTTTATTTTGAGGGCTTGCAAGATAAATTAACTCAGGTTAAAGATGCAAGAGCTGCCTTAGATGCTTTGAGAGATGAACATAGAGAGAAGTTGAGGCGTGAAGCTGAGATTGCCGAAAGACAGCGTCAGATGCAAATGGCTCATAAACTGGATATCATGAGGAAGAAAAAACAAGAATATTTACAGGTACATATATTTGTTTAAGTATATTTTACCTGATAAACCTAACAGGTACCATATATTTTCAACTTGATGCTTAAGTACTTCAATTTTGTTTTCGCAAAATTTTTTTTTTAAAATTCTACCGTTGTAAACCTATGACATCCTGCCCTACAGTGTCCTTTAATGATATCCCGCTTGTCCCTGTTGAACAGATCCGTTATTTAGGCCTCTTGCTTGACAAACGTCTTACATGGAATCCGCATACAAGACCGAAAAGACAAGAAACTGCTCACCGATTTCGGTTACTTCAACATTTATCTGACAGACACTCTAACCTTTCACTTAACTGCAAAAGACTCATTTACATGACAATCATAAGGCCTATCTGGACTTATGGAGTTGAGCTTTGGGGCTCTACTAAAGCATCAAACTCTTCCTGTATCCAATCGTTACAATCCAAAATCCTTAACGCTCCTTACTTTGTCACCAATAAAATCATCCACAAAGACCTTAATGTTCCATATGTTGCTGATTTGGCCCGTACCAGGTACCAACTCCTTCCATGAAAAACTCCACTCCCACTCTAATCCACTAGTTTCAATCCTTGCTTCCACTTCAATTCCTGACAATCCTCCAAGGCGTCTGAAAAGAAGATGGCCTCGAGACTTTCTTGTGTATATTCACCACTACAGTGCTGCCAATGGGCAGTTTCTCTTCATGTTTTTTTTTTCATGTGTTTTATCATTGTAGCATATTTTCTTGATGTATGAACATACAGTTGTAAATTTCAATAAATAAATTTAAAAAAATCTAATGATAATAGCTTGTTCAAAAATTTAATTTGTCTATTGTAAAAATGAGCTCCCTATCTCATTTGTTTAGAATATAATATGAAATATGTATTAAGTTGGTACTCTCTATAATTTAAATGATTTTTTTTTCACAGTATCAAAGACAGTTGGCGCTTCAACGCATTCAGGAGCAAGAACGAGAAATGCAAATAAGACAGGAACAACAGAAACAGCAATACTTAATGGGATCACAATTTGCCACTCTTCCTTACATGCGGCAAGGTTTGTACTTTATTATTAGTTTAAAATGTTATTCGATTTTTTAAAATTAATTTGAAGGATCTGCATAACCGTATTTTGGTATTTTACTGTCTTTTACCTTATCAAATGTCAGTATATTAATAGCATATTAGTGATAAATTAGCAAATATTGAATTGTACATTATTATTTGTTGAATATGTGTTGCAGGATATGATATGCAAGGCAGATACACTGTTGCCAATCAAGTACCTCCGCAACAGTCAGCTCCACCGTTTCCCCACTTTCCACCACCTCCTGGTAAAGCTATATTTTATTAAATCTAATCTAATTACTTTAATTTAATATTTTAACAATAAGTAGTTTCATTTTATGGAAACAAATTTAATTTTAATTCTACAATCAACTACCAAAAAAAAAAATGCTTAGGTATTCTTATTACTGATTTTATTTTTAAATAAAAATTTCTATATATGATTATCACTGTCCAAAGAAATTTCCACAATATCTTTGTTTTTCTCTTTCAGTGTATTTATACATATCTTAATCAGGCCAGCTTAATAATTTGTTGTACTAGTTTCCTAAAAACTTTACCATATATATATTGGTAATTCATTATATTGAATGTAATTAAAACATTTTTTAAAGCAATTCACCTAAAAAAACTTTAATCCTTTTTAAAGACTCTTCATTCCTAGGTTTTTGTAACCAAATCTTGCTATTAATAAGAATAGAGATATCATTAGAGGCTGGTAAAGATTCTGCAGTCCTCCCTTACTTACCTGCCTTCTTAATGTTACTGTATTTTTATTTTTAGGTACATCACTTCCAATCGATCCTTCAATGTCAGGACCAGCAGGGCCAATGATGATGGGACAGTCTCGACCACAAATAGATCAACAGGGAATGATGATGAGAAATCAGCAAGGTATGATGCCAGGCGGGATGGTTCCACAAGGAATGATGACCATGGGGCCACATGGAACGCTTCCAATGGGTCATCATATGCCAATGATGGGTCAGCATAACCCTTCACAACCTCCCACAGGCTCACTAGGCCCTCAATCTTTACAAGGACCACCGTCTCATCCTAGTCAGTTACCTTCAGGACCACAGCACATGCAAGGACCTGCTAGCATGGGCAGCCAAACTTTGCCAAGGAATTTAGGGCAGTCGTCGATCAGCACACCTCAATCTATGCAGCCACCCTCTTCAATTAGTGGACCTCAGGCCCTCTCAGAGTCCACTATCAGCATGGCACAGCCAATGCAAGGGCAGCTCCCTATGGGTGGTCCCCAGAGGATCCAAGGACCAGCTCCAATGAGCGGCCAGCCACCGATGAGTGCCCCCCAACCTATGCAAGGCCAGCCTCCAATGAGTGCTCCACAGCCTATGCCGGGCCAGCCACCAATGAGTGGAGCACAATCCTGCCAAGCCAATCCCAGATGGGTATCCCAGGACAGCCCGCTATGAATGGCCCACAATCTGTCCATGGGCCTCCAGGTATGGTTCCGCCCATGCAGATGCCAGGCCCATCACTAAGCCAGACTTCTCTTCCGACCATACCACAGGGCCCACTTCCGCAGCACATGCCACAGAATATGCCAGGCATGATGGGTAATCAGCAGCAAGTTATGCCTGTCATGGGTCAGCAATCTTTTCACCAGCAGCCACCCCCACCACAACCTCCACAAGATGATAAAACAGCAGAACTTATTAGCTTTGATTGAATTTACTCTAATGTTTTATAGATAATGCTTTACAAAACTAGTTTTTAACTTTCATTCCTGAGCCTGCTCAAATGGAAATGTTTTTTATATTAAATTAGGTAAATATAATTCTATATAAATACCTTGTAAATATAACACTTATTGTATACTTTGTTTTTTAATGAGTATTAAACAGCTTCTTTATGTATGCGTAAACAATTGTTCTGATTAAAAAATGTTTACCCTTTCTAAGAGAAAAAAAAATCATTCTTAATCCTTTTCCCAACATTCTAAAATAAATGGATTGTTGAAAATTCAATGTTTTTTGTATTACTTATTTAAAAAATTGTGATTTTTATTTTCTTACTTTACCCCTTATTAAATTGTTTACATTAAAAATAAAGAAACAGAAAAAACATAGCAGAGGTGATTGTTTATATCAAATAAACTTATGTTTTGTGTATGGAAACCTTTTTGGAGAAGACACTATATTCCATCGGGTGATACAGCCATATAACAAAACACTCCTTTTCCTCCAATCTTCTTTATAGATAGATATGCCTTTCCATCTGGTGACTGGTATTTCATGTATGGTGCAATAGGTCCCACATCTGACAGGCTAGGTATACGTTTAACTATTTCATGTCCCTACAAAAAAATTTAATAATGGCTTTTTCATTTTAACTCTATTAATTTGGATTCATTGATGTTAAATTTTTGTAACTGTTTGTTGGAAAGTTAATTAAAAAAAAATTGGTATATGTATAATATAAAGTGGAATATCCATAGCAAGGATGGTTAGGAAAGGAATTGATCTACTGGCTGTGCGAGTTCCTTTCAGACAGCAAAGTCCAATTTTGTCTCTAATGAAAAGGTCTACTAGTGGGATAGATAGATACTTGTAACCTGACAAGCCTGAGAATAAGTGTGAATTCTAGAAACTCACAGAGAGTTAGTCCAATCAAAAATTTGATAGTGCATAATCCACTGAACTCAAGAACAAAGATACTATTCTATCATTTGAAGCACAATACCTTTTCTATCCTTCCTCGGATGCAATGGAAACTGTTTTCATGTTATTTTAAGGTTTGTGGAACCTCTATGAAGTTAACCCTTAAAATGCAAAAATTGAATTATTTAAAATATGATATTATACCCACAAATAATTCTTGAGTTTCCAAACATTTTTGGGTATGTCTGGTTTTTAAATCTTGAAAAATTCCGAAAAATTTTAAATTCCGTAAAATTCAGATTATGAAACCTATAATGTTTTGCTCTACTCCATACATTCTAGGTCAGTGGACTGGATAAATTTTAATTTAATCTAGAATCCAAAGTAACTCTTACCTCATTTTTTGGGGGGGAGGGGGAACTGAGAAGTTAGATTAGGCAAGCTATGGATCATGCAAAAATTATTTGTTTTGGCAATCTTATACTGTTTTTTTTTTTTTTGTGTGTAATCGTATGATTTAGATATAAGGTAAGAGAAAAGCCAACACTGCCTTCACATATTAATTTTTCAAACGTTTTCGGACAATTCGAGTTATTTCTTAAAGAACTACCTGCTGAAAGTCTATCCCTTAGCGCCACCGTTTTTTTAGGAACCATACTATTCTTCTATGTTATGGTTAGTGTTCCGAAGTAGAAAAATTATCTCTGTTTCCCTTAGCTTTTATTGATGAGGTGATTGTTTGAAGACCTCAGGTTCCAATACAGTTTGGCCATAAAACTTTTACAGTGAATCAGCAAACTATGGATGTCTTCTTCATCCATGGAAGACTATTTATCTTATCCACTAATCCTTCTTTGTTCATTTTTTGTTAATATAATAATAAATTTAAAGTACATTAAAAAAAAAAATTAATTTAGTTTAACCACCACATGAAGTTTTTTCGTAAAAATAAAAATCTAAGTACCATCATCCAAACAATGATACATTGAATGCACATTATTGTTCTTTTAATCCCGACACATCAAACAATATTTAATGGATAACTTCTTACATTGAAAACTTAATTTTATAAAATAATTGTTTTTATTTATTTAACGTCACTTTATGCTGCTGTGACTAATAATACGATACTACAGTGGTAGTCCTAAATTTGCTATTCCTGTTAAATTAGGATAGACATTTAAATACAATAATCTTTTAAAGTATCCTCATCGAGTTCTGCAGCTAAAATTAAGATACGGCGAAAAATTGCACGTTATACCGGCTAATTGTACACTACTACTATAATACTCAAAACATATCGCTTGAATTTTTAAAATTACCAAGTGTTCAGCAAGCGGTTTTCAAATCTCCATCTGGCGGAAGATGCATAAAAATGCCATGGAGTAAACCAGACCTTAAAGTAATCCTCAAATATTGCATATAATCATTTCTAACTTTGCATGCTTCCAAGTTATCCCGTGGCTATGCCACACAATTTTCTCACCCATTCCGCACACCTTACACGGTCTGAAATAAAAACGAAACATCATAAAGTTACTAATGCCTTAAATGAGTCATTATTCTTGTTAAAAATATGTTTTTTTCTTACCATATTCTGATGCTAGATTTAAAGATGTGTAAGCTATTTCTTTCAATGCAATTTTGAATTCTTCAATGTCTTTGCAAGACATGGGTGTTCCTAATTTTGTTTTATTCTAGTAGAAGAGAAAACAGCTGGTATGTAAACAAATTAAGTAATTATTTACCAACTAAAACCAGTTCAAAGGCGTATCAACTTGATCTTGGAATTTTGTTCGTCGGTCAGTTTGTTATCGCATTATAACATAATGAATTGTATATCAATAACATAGAACAGTGTGAAATCGTGTGAATATTATAAAAATTGTTAATCGAAAGTGTTTGAAATCAAATGTTTGTTGCTTTGAACAAAGAGTAAATTTGAAATATTTTTGCAAAGGTTTACTTTTCACTGAAAAATTGCTTTAACAGGGGTTTAAAAAGCAATTCAATTTGGGTTATGGTAATAGCCAGTTACAGGTCTTGAAAATGTCAAACATTCGAGTTGAATTACATTTTGCATAGTCTTAACATTTATTGCTCTGATGATGACCTACAATGTGGGTCGAAACTTTGGTCAATTTTCCTTCTGCACTTTATAACTACATATAATATAACAAGTTTCTTATCCGCACCATCTAAACTGAAATAATATATGAAGCATTTCATTTATTTTTTGATATATGCTTAATCCCACATAACATAGAATATATTCTATATTCTTAGCTTAATCCAAATAGAAATCTTGAAACACTACTGTTTATATCTCGTTGTTTTGAAGATAATAATTAATATTAATATGAATAATAAATAATAATTGAAAGGCATCAAGGTATAAAACAATAAAGGGCTAAAACAAAATATTAAAAGAGTAATTCACACAAGAATAACATCATTTGTACAAATAAAATATATTGGGGTATCTATAGTTATTGTATTGTTGGTATCATTGAACAACCCATGAAAAACAATTTAAAATTGAATTTATATAAGAATGCGCTTTTTGAATTACAAATAAAGTTTAATATGTTTTTATAAATTTTAAATGCTATAAATAACATTTATTTTTTATAGTAATGCGTGAAAAAGAAACTGAATAGTCTGACAATGGAATGTCTTGGTCGCCATAACATGAAGATGACAAGGCAAATTTTTCTTGTCTCCTACTTACCTTCGTTTGGGACTTCTGTAACGTGATCTGACATAAAATCAAGTGAATATAATGCCTTCAGAAAATAATAGAAGGAGCGAGAGGCATGGACGTGGCAATGCTGTAAGTTGTTTTTAAAGTAGGTTTCGGTAAAGGTTATATTTAGAGAAAAATCATCTGCCCAAGTTCGATGTTAAGCAATTACTACATACTTTACTAACGCTTTTCTGTATTAATGAAATGCGATTTTTATTCCAAATCTGACTTGAAGAAGGCTTGTAGCGAAAGTATTATGTATCTGAGAAAGTATTATTATTTCAGCTAAGACAATGTTTTTTATTAGACAAAATTCATTACAATTGTTTATAAATGGTTTAAAAAAAAAGTTATAGTCCCTTCACTGAAACCTTTGGTTACCTTTATTCTATTAAGATAAAATACTTAAAACTCTTCTCTTAATTTTATGATCTGAGTAAACATTTCTCTTTCTCCTGCTCATTTATACTATTAGTAGTGGAGGTAAGGAGTACCCCTGAGTCATGATTGTCATACATCTTTAACAATCGAAAGTGTAATGACTAAACTATCAACCCAATTACTATTAGTACAACCTAATATCACAGTTAATAAGTCAATGGACACTTCTGATCTTTACATATCCCACAAGCATGTAAAGATAGCATTTTTTGGCTGTCAATTAACTAGTTATTATGATCCATCAATACATCTTCATAGTTCCATTAGTAATAGGCCTATCCTTGGCATCGACCATAATAATAATAACTACCCCTTTATGTTTGAATAAATAAAATATATTTTAAATATTGATTTAATGTTGATATTGTTTTTTAAGTAGAAGAATTATATTAATTACATGGGGTTGAAATTTTTTTTTTAATACTTCCAAAGTTTTTTATAAAATTATTGATCTACGTTTCTGAGAGAAGAACCCTTAAAGGTTGATCAAAAAGTTTATAATAAATTTTGGAAGAATTAAGAAAAGTCTTTTTTTTTTTTTACCCTTATTTATTATTTAATATGTATTGATAACTAAGCATTTAAGATATTTTTTAACATTTATCCTTATTAATATGCTCATCATTATTAATAATATCAAAGTTTATAAGAAACATGAATTTATTATGTCAGTTTTTTTTATTTGTACTTTAGTATATCACTATTTTGGTAAGGCTCTCTTTCAGCTGCCACTTTCCCCTGGCCCTGTACTTGACATCAGTGATGATGAGCTGGTGACTATTTCGGTGCGAGATTTAAACCGGCAATTGAAGTTGAGAGGTCTTTCCCGAGAGGATATTATTAAAATGAAACAAAGGAGGAGGACATTAAAAAATAGAGGATATGCTGCCAGGTATTTAATTTATCTCATTAAAATTAATTTCCTCATTTTTTAAAATTTGGTACATTTAATTAAATCTATGTTGTTGTTTTTTCAATAATAGATTAATAATTCTTTCAAATTTTAGTTGCCGAATAAAGCGAATTGAACAAAAAGATGAACTTGAAACAGAGAAATCTCAAGAATACCGAGACATGGAAATGATGCAGGAAAACAACAATATGATGAGAGAAGAGTTAGAAGCACTTTATGGAAAATATGAAGCTCTAAAAAAATTTGCCACCCTCAAGAAGATTCCTATCCCACATGAGTTAGAGTCACCAAATTGATTGTAACGAATGTGAGAAAGAGGTATTTAAATGTTTTAATTAATGAAAATATTAATAAGATTGCATGTGCAAAGATCTGAACTTGTCTTTTAAAGTTCTAAATGTTTATGTTGGTATAATAGCTGTGTTTAAGTTCATAAGTTAGAACAATAACATTTTCTTGAATATGTTCATGAATTTTGAGAAAAATCTTTCTTCTTCTGACATTTGTCTTCAATTTTTATTCATACAGTTATTATAACTTTCTTACACATATTAGACAAATGTAACACTTTTTTTTAGAAATTTATTTATTATTACTACTGTTTTGTTTTTATAGTTCATAAATTAATCGTATTTACCTTTTTTTTTTTTAATTTTTTAGATAACATTTAAAAAAGACATTGCCGGAATATAAGAAAGAACCAGACATTTGTAGAAGTGTAATGTTATCTCAGTTAATTATTGCCTCTTGCTACTTACTCTGAAATTAATTTAATCACTATGTCCATAGAGTTACAAAATGAGATTAGTTATTGAATGTTCAGAACAGTGCATTCCTGGATAATACTGTTATATACAATTAAACTTATTAAATTATGTCTTTCAATGGTTTATAATATTTCAACATGTTTTATGGAACCTTATTTTGTTGAACATTTGTCATACAGTGAAATAGGAGCTGCTTGAGATGAAGTTTAAAGTAGAATAAAAAGTTTAAAAGTAGATGAATGTATTTGAAATGTGTTCTATTCGAACGGGAAAATCATGGCTCAATTCCCAAGCCTAATTGTTTTTATTTTTCTATTTTACTTATATTATACTCAGTTATTATATTTATGTTTATAATTTTTTTCTACATTTATTTAAAAAGCCTGCTTATAATGTAAATTTAGAAAAAAAACTTGTTTTATTTAAGTATTATTAAGAAATATTATATTTTTGATGCTTGTAAATATTTATTTATTGAAATAAAATCCTTTTTTTAAGATAGCTATTGTGTTAATATTCTCTAAAATAAATATTTCCATCATTAAATCCATAAAAGGGATTGGATCACCAGTAGCAGGGTGGCTAGCATAACAGCCTTCAATGCTTAGTTGGCCATCCTTCAGAGGGGACGTAAAAAGGTAGTCCTGAGCCAGTGCAATGTCAGGTACTCATTAAAGATCCCTTTCCTCTAATAGGCAAACTTTAGGACTCCCACTGTAGCATCCTCAGATTAGCCACAGTTGCACAAATGACAACATATAAAATGAACAAACAAACCCATAAAATACTATTAAACAATTATTATATATATTTAAGATAGAAATTATATTGTAGTTAAAAATGTGGATTTTTTTTTCAGTGTGGTTTTTATGGTATAAATTAATAATTAAAATTTTAGCGTATAATTAAATAATAAATTATAGTTAACTTGGACTGTAATTTAAATCAAATTTTGTTGACTGCCGATTTTTAGTCACAATTCATGGTTGATGTTTAGGTTTATTATTGTCCATTGAGTAAATCTACTTAACTTTTTTTGTTAATTATCAAACTATCATGCAAATTATGGATTTTACTTTCGATCAAATTCATTGAAGTTATTTTCAATAACGTAAAAGTGTAAAATCGCTAGTATTATGATATATTTCTGGTTTTATGACTTACTTTTGGTTTTAACAAAAAAACAAAAACAAAAAAAACAGCTCTAACATTCCTGGCATAACTGTCTTCAATAGATACATTCATAGTCATACAATGTTTGTTCTTGAGTGAAGCTGTTCATATATTTTGTAACAGAATTCTCAGAAATAAAAACTCTGAACCGAAATACTTCACCATGTTTGAAGTTTCTAATCTAAGCAAATAATCCATTATCTATTTAGGTAAGTAAAAGTAAACATATATTTTTATAGCTAGTATTGATTTATAAATTGTTTTTGATGTCAAGAAATTTTAAATAAACTAATAACATTTTTTTGATTATATAAGAAATGAAAGTATTAACCTTGCATCAACTGAAGTATCAAGCAAAAAAGTGTAAATTGAATTGATTTAGTTGCATTTATTTGAAGTTTGATGTTATATTAAATAAATGCGTGATGATATGAGGGGATAATTTTGGAAGAGTATTACTTTATGCTAGAAATAAAAGGGTATGCAAGAGACACTTCAAAACTATCTTGTGGGAGGCTTGCATGGTGAGGAATAAGGGTGAAAATAAAAGATACTTGGTTTAAAAATAAAGTAAAAATATAAATCTTTATTCAATAAATTATGGATTTGTTGTCATGAAGTTAATTAACTTTGAAACAACAAATACGTTAATGCTGTTTCCAAGTAGTTTATATTTTTGTCTTAAAGTGATGTCCTGAGGAAATGCAAAATTTTCAGGAAAGCACATAAGCCTAGAGACTTCTTTGGGTGTGAAAAATCTTAAACGAAGATCTTCTAACAATTTTAAATTCACTTCTGATTCGCATAAATTTTTTATGTTTGAAATTTTTTCGATTACTGATTCATCATGGGGGCAGTAAACTGATCCTGTACCTTCAGTAAATCGACTGTATGCTTTTGTAAAGCAACAAGAACGATTTGATGTCTTTGTAACAATATCCATTACTTTAATCCTTTTTCTCAGTACATCTATGGGTACCAAATATTTGTTATATTCATCAGAGTCATCATTGAACTCTAAAATATCTTTTATTGTCTGCTTTTTGGTTTCATTATCGATTAATAATTTTGTATCAGTTATCTATAAAAACAAATAAACAAGAAATTTAGTAATAAAATTAAAGTAAGTAACTATGTATTAAAAAAAAAAAAAAAATCAAAGTACCAATGCCTGATCAGGATTCTTAAAAAATGAAGATGGGTTACGTTTAGCCAGAGATAGTATCTTTCTCTGCTATTTGGGATACCAAACTGTGATGGATTCAAAATGAATTCCAGAAATGAGAATGAATTTTTAAGAACTTCAGTTAAAAGATTTCTTGCTTCAGAAACCTCAAAACCAGTCACGTTTTCTAATAAAATCAATTTCAATGTTTTGAGTTGTGGAAATATATTAATCAAACTCAGTAATGAATCACTCCTTTTATCATTAATATCTCTTTTTTTCCCCACTCTAAAATAAAATTTTAGTTAATGTATAGCATTATTCAGACAACTTGAAATAGAAGCATTTTATACTGAACATAAGGTGTATATCTCAGTTACCTCTTACAGTTAATAATTATTGCAATTTTCAAAAATTAAAAAAAAAATCTAAAGCACTACATAAATGATTGGCCTGTATATACAGTCTTACAGAAATAGTAAGGACGCACACTGTTTTATAAGCCATGATTACACTGAGGGACCAGGTTTTTCTCACAAACTTAAGGCTACCCACTTTATAGAGGCTGAGATTAGCTCATCTTTATTTTATGCACAATGTTTCCCAATCTTTATTTATATATTTATGTGTGAAACAGTAAGTATCAAGCAGATGTCTGAAATTTTTATAGAAAAAAGTAATTCTTGCTAACCTGTTAATATTAACCAGATCTATAATAGGACTCGAACAAGAGCCATATTGATATAAAATTATGAAAGATGCTTAAGACTATATTTAAATAACTTTATTTCTTCCCATTTAGGATATGATTTTAAAAAATAAGTAAGAAATATTTCAAATTTATTTGATCCTCCAGTAATTCTTCCTTAGTGTAAAATTCATATTACAAAAATGTTGGATCTAAGCGAATTACCTGGTAAAAGGTTGACATGGAGGGCTCATAAGGATAACATCAATTTCAAGTTTATCAATAAAATCTGCAGTTAAAGACTGAATATTTTTTCCAATAAGTCGGCTACTAGGAAAATTGTATTTATATACTGAGTTAGCAACAGTGTTTATGTCGGCGGCTGCAATTACTTCAGCTGGAATCCTGCTTTCTGACATAAAAATTAGGTTCTTCATTATATCTATAAAACTACCCATTGATCACACTTATACAATTATTTATGTACCTTTAGGGCAAAATGCATGCCACCTATACCACTATATAACTCTAACACTTTCCAACTGTTCATAATGTTATATTTTAAATTAAACAATTAGGTTCTCTTTATTCTCAATATATACGGAAAAATAAAACATACATATTAAAACTTTTATGTACATTGAATTTCCCATGTTTTGCTTAAGGAAGGTTACATTTCCTGCTTATTACCTTTCCCTTTCTCTACATTCGCTCATGAGTGTTCTAACTTGAAACAAGGAGGTTGTAATAGTATTACAACTATTAATACTATTACTACCTACTTGACTTAAAATATGAGATGTTATGTATTTAAAACAAAATTAATAGTTGTATAAATTGATTTATTAATTTATACGATTAGGCTCGCATTACAGTCTCCTATGTGCAAGGTCACGAATTCAAACCCAGCAGATAGCCCTAGAACATTTTGAAGGAAATAAAAATCCTTCGATGTAAGAATCGTTGACTGTGTGTAGGTATATAGGAGAAGTAAATTGGGAATGCATTCATCAAAACATTAGCAACACTTAATAGTTAATAAATAATTTAAATAAATAAATAACAACACTTAATAAATTAAGTTTCTTAAAATTAACTTCTCAATAAAAAATCCTTGATTATGCTGTCCTTCTGAAAGGATGTAAAATGGTGGTCCCGATCCTGAAGAAAGTCAAGTACCTGTCAAAGATCCCTATCCTAATTAACCATGGATAGACACGGGTTTTACGCATCAAACCCGAAACATTAACATCAATTGGCAAAATTTAGGATCCTCAAAGTGGCATAAATTAAAGTACTATTTCATCAAATTTCAGCCCAATTTACGCAATAAACGTTCTACCTTATTTATGCTGTTTATTAAGTATAGTGTTATGTTATGCAGCTCGTATGCCATAGTGTAATTCAATAAATCTTCTTAACTGTATAACATAAGGCATTTCATTAAACCATGTGGTAATTAAATCATGTGTTTGAATAAAATAAATGTTGATTATAAAAAAGTTGGATTTTGGAATAAAAGGACGAGAAGTCATTTTGATATCTGTAGAAAACAATTTTGAGATTAATCTACTACAGTGACCATTATATTAGTATTTTGTATGATCATAGCTGTAATTACAAGGAAAAGCTATAACTTAGTCATAGATTTTATCAACAGAGGCCCCTAAATTGAAGAAAGAATGGCGGATCAGAGGAAGAAGAATACCATGAGCTTTTCCCACACTCTACAAAATTTCAACACTAGACCTTGTAATCCAATGATTGCAGATCTGCGATTTTATCAGTGCAGAAGAATAGGTTATTTTAGACGGAAATACTCTTAGTTGTTAAATAGGATCCTGGGGGAAAAAATACTGGTATTGAATTTTGGGAAAAGCGCTTAATGGAATTATAGAGACCGCATCGCTCTAATCCCAAAAGAGGGCAATATGACCGGCGATGGACTGTCCAGAAGAAAGAGACAGAGTGCATGTAACACAACACAACATTCTCTCTTAGGCGTCTATTTCCAGAGGGAACTAATTAGCGACTTGATATTTGGGTCGTCCATTTTGCGAAGTGTTCATTGGCTTAGCAAGAAAGCCACTTTGGAAGAACACTTTGGAATGTAAGAACGAGAAGTGCTGACGCGTGTTTGTACTGTAACTTTCAGAAACAGAATTTCAACCCAATAAATTAAATTAAAACAAGTAATTAATAGTATAAAATTATAGTTATCCAGAGTTATAATCGGATTATTTTGGTAGTGTCGTATTGAAATAAGTAACAAAAAATATTAACCATTTCTTCTTCACCATTCACTAGAACTCATGTTTAATTATAAACTTCTCTTCTATATTTTCCATGGATTTGTGTTCTTTCATATCTTTGTTTTACTTAACTATATTTTTCCAAGAGGGTTATGGTAGACGTCTAGGAAAACTGCATATGCATGGATTAAAACTAGAAATACGTCAAATGTATTGTTCCTATAAAATATCCCTTCAAATTCAGATTTAACATTAATGAACATAAGTAGGTTATGATCACGACTTTTTAGCTTAACACTGTACAAATTATTATTTGCAAACCCAACAACATAAGGAAGACTCTAGACGGGCAGTTATTATACCTTGTGTTAATGCATTAAAATATATGATTATTAAGTGAAACAGAAAATATATATCTTGCACTAATATATGAAAAATTAATTTCAAAAAGATTAATGTGTGATTCATGTAATCATTTTGAGGTTATTTGAACAAAAATTTCAATGAAATCCTGAAACATAATCCTCGGCACTGCAAATCAGTTCTCGTCCTGGTCTCCTTTGTCGATGGATACTAGGGTAAGAGAATTTTCCTACCTTTGGTGAAAACGATCTGCTTTCTGATTAAATTCCTAGGGATTTTCATAGCTATGTCTAGAGTAGGCACAGTCATCTAGTCCATAGCTGAGGTTTATTAAAAGTATTTTAGCAAATAATAACGATCTTAACGAAAAGAAATAATCTGAAACATTAAATTGTATGGTCTTACTCAGACTATAAATACAAACATACTAAGTATAAATATAACACTATTTGACAATGATTATTGATTTCCATTATTTACTGCTCATTTTTTTACTCTACATTTGTTTTTGAACCTCTATTAAGAACAAAGGAAGGTCTTCAGTTACTACTAAGAATTGAGTGTGTAGTCTTCTTAAATCTTGCCATCAACACAAGCGTTGAAATTAACACCATGACCAAAAAAAGAGTCAGGGTCTCACGACAACGCACATGTGTATGAACCATATGACCAAACGTGTCTATCCTCTTCCCTCGAGATTATTTTCATATCTTTAAATTCTGTTATCTTGTTACTCAAAGAAGAGCTCATGTACCCGCATCTAAAATGTTCTATACTGATAATGAAATATTTCACACTTCACACAACTATCGAAAAGCTTGATGAAGTTCATTTGAGCCATGTACCAAAAGTTTTCTATTTAGGAAAATTTGATTTTAGGTCAGTTAAAGTATTTGTAGGAGTGGTTTCGGAAAATGACTATTGGGACTTCCATTCTTATGAGAATAGTGTGGCAACATGTAAATAGCAATGGAAATATTGAGATAGGCGAGATATATAAAAGTAAGTAAAAATTATACTAATTATGTATTATAGAACAATAATTGATTGTTTATTATAATAAAATTGATTCTCTATACATTTCTAAAAATTTCTTCCATTTAAAAGCCATTGATTATAACAACAAAAAAAAACATTTTAAGTTACAAGCAATCAATTCTTACTTCGTTGCTCCATCTGTGAGAACTTTAAATGTGGAAGATTCAATGAAAGTCAACAGTTATTTATTGTTTATGTTTGTTGGCATTTTCAATTCTCAGAATCATTGGTAAATTTATCAGTTGGGCAGACTGTTCCACTGATTCCCGCCGACATCTTATTGTTGTCATGTTTGGGATGGAAGTTTTTGCTATATGTTTAACGTGGTGGTAATCTTGAATTGAACATTCACTAATGCTACATTTAAGATAACTGCTCCATGTTCATTTTTATAACAGTCAAATTTTGTATGCGCAAATTTGTTTGCTATAGTTTGTAACTGTGATTTGAATTCTATGGTCGTGGAATAGAAGACAAATGATTTTTGAAGTCATGTGTAAGTGATGATAGTTGTATATCAATCATTTAATAGTTAATTAGTTTATTTTTTATATTTTATCAAACAACTCATGTTTCAGTAATGTTACCCAGGTTATCTTTTAAGTATTTGAGTAAATTACAAATTTAAAATTATTTGGTTTTACTTCAGAAATGTTTATTATTAGTTGTTGGTCAGTTTTGAAATTGATTATATCCCACGACTGATATCTTTTAGCTTATGAGTTCTATCTTAATAATGTGAATACTTGACTAACATCAGACTTCATAACAGATGTTTGTATGTTTATTATTTAATGTTACTGTGGCTGATCGGACGATGCTACAGTGGGATTCCTAAATTTTGCCTATCTAGGTTTAATTGGGATATGGGTCTTTAATGAATACCTGACACCTCACAGGCTCGAGGCCACATTTTTATGTCCTCTCCAAAGGGCAGCATAACTAACGATTTTTTACTCTCTTTAAAAAATCCTAGGACCCCCTGTGGGTTTGAACCCATGATCTCTGCGATAGAAGGCTGTTATGCTAGCCACCATGCTACAGGTGATCCTCCCATAACAGATGTAAAGTTAATTTCTTTTATTTAATCAAAACATACTGGTGGGAATCCTAATTGCTTTTTAAACTTTTTGATACTCTTTTTAGCATTGTAATATTTATTGGTTGATATGTAGTTTTAAGTGAATTAATTATGGCTATTGACAATGTCTAATCAGATACATCATTGAAGCATCCGATGTGCGAGCTTCCATGCTTTTACCGTACCATGGATGAGTGTATTTTTATTTTGAGGTTCAGAAAAGAATGTAACTTCATAGATCTTATATTCAGACTGTATCTTCAATGCTTTGAGTGTATTAAAAATTATGAAGCAAAAATTGTTTATCTCATTTCAAATACTACCTTTTTTCAGTCTCATACTCTAGTGTGGTCAAGACTGTGTGAACATACTATGAATTTGATAAATACACGCTCGGTGTGTTCTTGGAAATTTGGGGAATACCATAAGTAATTTTGATGCATGAAAGGATTTCTTCATGTTGGTTCAAAGTGGAACTACAGGGTTGAATGATCATAAGTTGAATGATCATTTATTGAAAAAATTGTCCCTCTTTTCAATCCTAGTGTATTTATAATTTTAAATTATATTAATTAGGTTAGTTTAGTTCCTGCAACTTAGGTGTGATTTTCAGTGGGATATTTCAAATCATCCTTTTAAGCATTTCAATCTCTCCATTCCATTGCTAAATTTGAAGGATGGGGTGCTTAGACAAAGGAAGGCTCTGAAAGAACCTCATTGAAAACCTGTTCATCTATTTTGCCTGTTTTGACCAATTGGTAGTTCAAGATAAACATATAACACAATGTCCTTTATTTTGTAATTATTACAGATATTCCAATATAAATTGTTCGAATTGATGAATGATCATTATTGTACTCCTTTGAGGAAAGTTTAAAGATTGTTTGATTCTGTCTATATTTAGCATTCATGATTTTTGTGGATCTTGGTCTAGGTCCACTGAATTCCTTAGTACAGCTAAATGGTTGTTATGCTCTTTTCAGAATTATTAAGCTGAATAACTTTAAAAATAATGATTATAACCTCCTGAGCCTGTAGGATGTCAGATACTTAAAGATCCCTATCCTAATTAAACTTACGACAGGCAAAATTTAGGAGTCCCATTGTACCATCATCCGATTACCCTCAGTTGCATAAAGTGACATTAAATAAACAAACAAACAATGATTATAAAGCTAGAAGTTCTATTAGAATAAAAATGATCAAATTAAGAAAACAAATGAACAGTTACGGTCTCAATAAAAGTTTATTATGCAACAAAACAAATTTAATACCTTAATAAAATGATCAAGTCAAAAGATAAATGATAAACTATATCCATTAATGCCAGATATTTGTATTGACTTCTGTGGAATTTACCTGATGAATTAAACTTCTTACAATAATTATTACTTAAATCTTTACCTACTATCTTATCTCTGTTCATTCGTTGTTATAATCCGGTTTTATTTAATTAAACATTGATCTATAAATGCATGCACCATGTCTGTTGTCTATAGATGCTCTTATCAATGGTCTGTGTTGGCTTGTGAACATGATTGTTAATAATATATCTTGGCTATCATTTGTCCCCTAAATAATTCAATGAGACTGTATTTATTCAAGCAAAATATTAAGATTCTTAAAAGTGGTAGTTAATTTGAATTTCAAAACTCAAACTTTTCTTAATTGGAGTGCTTGGTCAAAGGTCTGGAGTTTGGCTGCTTCCATTCATGGTTACTTTTGGCGATTTTTGTATTTTCAGGCTCCAAGATCTTTAGTGATATCATGCACAATACGTAACAGCATTATTCCATTAAGATAGTAAGGGAGTATTATCTTTCTCTACTTAGGTACTATAACCTAAATATTTTTTCATTGTTTAAATGTTTTAAAAACAATTTTGAAGTTTAAATTGTTTATTCATATTTTTACTTGAGAAAAATATTTTTGCATTCTTTGTTAGTTATTTTAATTATAAAAAAAAAAAAAAAAATCTGTGCCACTACAACCCATGAAGAGTCTTAGGCTCAGTACATATAGAGATGTGTACTGTTTCAAGGCCAATGGCCCTGCAATGAGGTGAATCGGCCGAGATCACGCTCTGCTGCCAGGGTTTTCCCCACTTTTGGGTACCCACTTTATAGAGGCTTGGTCTGCCCCAGGAGGGTCTCCACACCTCAGGATCGCTCCCCGGCTGAAATACCAGAATAAATAATATTCCGTCACAACCGGGATTCGAACCCCGGACCCAGAGCACAGTAGACTAGCGCTCTATCCACTATACCACGCTGCTCCCTTATATTAATTATAAGTTGTAAAAAATTATCTATTTGTGATTACAAACTTATAAATACAAAGTATAAAGCTATATATACCTTTACAGTTCAGCCAGAACTTAGTAAGAGACATTAAACAATTATTTAAATATAAATGGAAGACTCCTATAGTCTCTGGAGTATTAACAAATAATGAATCAGTGGGCATTTCTCTGATTTAGGCATGCTAAAACAAAACAGGACTACAAATATACATCAGCTATAAAAATAAAGACAGATCATTAAGATAATGATCAATAGAAAATTTTTAAGACCATAGAGTAAGCTGATGTTCTGTCTAATTGATTTGTATTTATATCTTCTGATGTGAGGTACACTTTAATTCACCAGTATGTATTTGATTTTACTTTTTTTTTCTGTCTTCACAATGCCTTAATCAGCTTTATGTCGCCTGGTTAGTTGTTTACTGGTATTATATATACTCCAGGCTTTGTATTTGGAATCTTCTGTTTATATTATAAGTAAACAAAATATTATTAATTATAAATGTTTATAATTTTTTTGTTTTCAGCTTTCTTTAGTCTGCCGGAACTTGAGGAGGGATTTTTTTATCTGTTAGATTTGATTTTTACAGTCTAACCTAACCATTCAGTATGTGAAGCATTTCATCAAATTCTATATTTGTATTATGGTACATATACTACAATAGAAAATTTTTAATATTTTATTTTCAGATATTTATGATATTTGAAATTTATATTAATTGTTGTCATTTTGTAGAAGTCCACTCTTTTCTGATATCATTTTGGAAAATTAATCATGGCTCCTTTTGAAGAGGATGTATTCGAAGAAAAATTATTGCATTTAAAAGACACCCAAGATAGCATTGGCAGTCTATCATCTTGGTGCTTGATGCACAAAGAATATCATGAAAAAATTGTATCAACATGGCTAAATGTATTAAAAAAAGGTATTGTATAAATATAGTGATTAATAAATTTATATGATTTTACAATAACTGCAATATTTTCTTTTTTAAGATGTTCATTTGTTGATTGGGTTCAAATTTGTTGTTTGATACACGTTTCTTAATGGATGATGTCTTTCTGTAAATCTTTCGTATTTCATTACACTCTTTGTGATAAAGAATCAAACTTCACCACTAACTGGATGTCTAAATATGACCTTCTCAACAATACATTATGTGCTTATGACTGAGTGTGATCTTCTTACTGTTGTGCCGGAACATTACATGTAATGTATTGTAAGGCATATAGCAGTATTTCGTCACATGTTTTTTTTTTTATTGTTACTTACCTATATATGAAATATTTGGTAGTGATGGGAAAGTATTGAATTCATGAAAATTTTTATATTTAAGTTTTCCTATTGATAAAAACATATCCAATTAGAAATATTTTTTTTTTTAGAAAAATTAAAATGTAACAAATAAATTTAATGGAGTGTGAATAAAAACCAATAAACTTAAGTTATTGTTATAATTAATGGTGTGTAGATTTAGGTTATTTACAGATGTTTTCTTGGAAATTAAAAATAATTAATTTGTATGAAAATGTTTCTACTTCTTTGTGAAGATAGTGATGAATGCAGCAGATTTTTTAAATTTATTATGAATTGTATGGTTACAGTATAAAGGCCTGATGTATAATTATAAATTTGATATATTTTAAGTACGCTAACATACCCCCTGCAATTTTTTAAAAAACTCTAGTTTGTCCAAATACACAGCAAGACATGATGAATAAGGTAAAACAATTCTTCTTGATAAGGGATAAACTCCTAGGCCTCGCTTATCCAACTGTGGGCGATGATTGGCTAGAAACCAACTGATTCATCATTCTGAAAATTCTGTGGATCATGCAATTCTAAACAAGGCTCATCTCAAATATCTGTGGGATCACTTGTAGCTGGGTGGCTAGCGTAACAGCCTCCCATGCTAAAGGTCACGGGTTCAAACCCGCAGGTGGTCCTAGGATTTTTTAATGGGAATAAAAAATCCTTTGTTACGCAGTCCTTCGGAGGGAACGTTAAAAGGTGGTCCCGAGCCTGTGCGATGTCAGGTACTCGTTAAAGATCCCTATCCTAATAAAACCTGGATAGGCAAAATTTAGGACTCCCACTGTAGCATCGTCCGATTAGCCATAGTAGCATAGAGTGACGTTAAATAAATAAATCAATCAAATATCTGTACACTGAAGGCAGCATAATGCATGATCATTTTGTTGGGTTGTCTGAAAAATAATGTATATATATATTTAAGTTTCTTTTAAACTGATTTTATTAATCTGTAAAGATTAATTAAATTACACGTTATTCTATAACAGTCAATAATACAATAAGTCACCAGCTGAAAATTACACCTACCCCCCTGAGCTGGCTTTTCTTGGAGAGAAAAGAGACAGTTTGAAAGACATTGGATATTTTTTTCTTTTTTCCACAGCCGACTTCATACATCGAAGAAGATATCCTCTTGAGAATTTTGAACGGTCCGATTCTTACTTTATCGGTCTTCCTCCTGTTCATCTTACTTCCATTCTCAATGTAGACAGAATCTCCAACTTTGAATTCGAACTCCCTTCTGTTTTTGTCCACTCTAGCTTTGTTTTTCTCAAAACTTTTCATCGAATTTCGAAATACTTTTACTCTATCTTCGGCAAGATTGCCTTTTTTATCCATGTATATTTTTGTTTACCTCTTTGGCATTCTTCTGCTTAGAATTAATTCAGTTTTTACTAAGACGGCTAATATTCATATAATTTAGTGTTATGAGTCAAAACTCTGTAGGAATGGGGCCCAGATAGACAGAAACGTCAATCCAGTCTGGTACAAACATAGCATTAATGAGTGCACTGTTCAATGGTGGTTCAAAAAATTTCGTGAGGGATAATTCTGCCTTGAAAGCAAAGAAGGTTGTGGAAGGACTTCCTCTCTTGATAATGATTTTCTGCGGGTTTTGGTGGGAGAAAACCCCAGAAAAACTGTTAAAGAACTTGCTGGTAAACTTGACCACCACATTAAATCAACTATCGATGGAATATTTTTCAAATTGAAGTATATTTAATAGTTTTTAACAGTCGAGGTAAGTAAAAGTCGTGTGTTGCCCGCACCAGATTAAAAAAAAAAATTTAATGATATCATAGGATTTAAAAAAAAAAAGTAATATTTAATGCTATAATCCGATTTTTTTTTTTTAAATATTCCTTCCTCCTCTCCCGCTACTTTCATGAACTCTTACATTACCTAGTGCTCATGAATTTTCACCAACCTCTTCTCTCACTGTGTAAAGTGGCCTTAATTTAAAAGGAGACAAGCTTAGAGCAACTAACTATCAAAAAAGGTGCTAGATACCACTCGTGAGAGTGACACTGTTTCACAGGTTTTAGGCGCTAGTCTTTGTGCTGGGCTCAGTCTTAAAATGGTATTGGTTTTATTTTTTAACAATGTTATAATGTTACAGTTAAAATAGAGCATCGCTTGGTATTATTTTATCTGGCAAATGATGTTATTCAGTACAGTAGAAGGAAATCGTTACCATTTGTTGATTCCTTTGCACCTGCTCTTCAGAAAGCTACAAAAATGGTCCGGTAAGTACTATCATTTCAAATTCCCAAGATATTTTAAAGAGTTTAATAAAATTAATTTAAAAAATAATTCTACAACAAAATATAGCAGAACTAGTATACAGAACAAAATAGATGCCTGAGAAATGTCATATAATAATTAACTTTTTTTCTCTCTGTATATTTATTTTAAAAAAATACAATACATTCATTAATACAATTAGTCAATAAAGTAAATTAATTTCACTCACTGTGCATAAAATGGTGTACCAAAATATACCATCATAATTTAAATTATACAACTTAAACATAAAATACAAACATTCTCACTAAAGTGGAAAAAAAATAAACATAAAAACTTCCTTATTTCTTTGGAAAAAAACAAACAATGATCTATCTCACAGTAATAGGTGATTAGTTCTTCTATGAACACATAATCTTGTGTTTTTTTTATTTATTGCCAAATTTTGTACAAGATGATTCTTAAGCACTTATTCTGGGATATTTGTGGTTTTTTATAATAAGATTTGCACATATATCTAAATTTTAGGCAAGAATAACTTAAGGTTGTGGTAGGCAAACTTTATATAATAATAATCGATTTGATACATTTAATTTGGAATCTCTATTATAATATGATTATAATTGTAAAGCTCTCCCTCAAGTTTTTATGATGTTATAATGATTTTTATTACTTAATGTTGTTTTTCTAGAGAGGATAACAATATTCGCAATAAAGTTATGAGGTTATTTAAAATTTGGAGTGAAAGAGGATTTATGAAGAAAACTTTTTGGTGGATCTGAGTAATGTGCTGAATCGCATACACAAAAACATCCAGAGTGTTGATGTCCAGGAATTTCAGGTTGATTAAATGATCTCTTCTGTTTTATTTTTTGACTAACATTATTTTAATACATTTGCAAATTTTTAGTCCTCCATAATGTTTTCAAAAATTCGAAGATGCAAAGAATTGGAAGAGGATACAGATACTAAACTGAATACTCTAAACAAAAATCATATCTCGTTCACCGATGTTGATAAGTTTAGAAGCTCTCTAAAAGGCAAGTTTATTGTGGTTTTATAAAAAACAAAACAAAAAACTATCACCATTGTAGCTATGTTGATTTTCTAGGGTCATATTAGAATGATTAGTTATTATTCTTAATAAAAGATTCCTTGCTAAATTGTTCAATATCTTTTAATTTATTTAAGGAATAAAAAACAAACTACTGTGTTTTTTTTTATAGCATCAAAGGTGCAAAAATTACCTTTAATGATCTTTTTTTTCCAGATAGAGAACACGGTGATGAACTTTTGTATGAAATAGACGGTGGTGCGGCATCTTGCAATGCATACATCACTTCACTTGAAACCGAGATCAATGAACGCCAAAGCCTTATTGATTACCTTGAAATAGCTGAAGAATATTATGAAAGAGAATTTCAGGAAGCTAAAATAGTTGTGAATGTAATTTGCTTAGATTAATTATGCTTTGGGTTAATGTAATCAGCGATTCGTAAAAGATTCGATCATACATCTCTTTGTTTCTCTATCTTGGAGGCATGGTTTCTCTTCTCTAGACTTCTTTATTCGGATTATGATTTAAAATGTGATAAACGCTAGAAAGTATTTCTAAGTGTTTTATTATTTTCAAGTAGTAAAATGCACACACCATTTTCCTTATAACTCAAAATATTTTTATTTTATTATATTTAGTTATGTAGGCAGTTAAACTATTGGTTTATTATTTTCAATAATCAACCTTAGTAATCAAACAAAAAAAAAAAATAAATTACCCTTTTTGAGGGTTTACGTTTCAAGATGTGTAGAATCCGAATAACGAATAAATAAAAAAATAAAAAATCCGTTTGTCCGCCGTCCACGGCATATCAACGAAAATACTGGACCAATTTTTTGAAATTCTCCACAAAAATACTAGTCCATCAATGATGATCCTAACACCTAGACAGTTGATATCAGCTGGTTAGTTTTAAAACGGCGGCCGATTAAAAGGATTTTATTCAATAACTCAGTTATTTTTGAAGATATAAAAAAAATTTATCAGTGTTTTTAACCAACAAAACGCGAATAATTATATAAAAGAGAAAAAAGAAAAGGAAAAAAATTGATATTTTTCACAAAAATATGCTCATAACTCAGTTATATTTGACGATAGAGAAAAGTATGTATAGAGTTTTAGAATCAGTAAAGCGCAATAAATAAATAAAAGGAAAAATAAAAAATTGAGATCTCACTTATATATACGCTTATAACTACGTTATTTTCGAAGATAGAAAAAAAAAATTCATAATTGTTTTTTAACAAAAAAACTGCAAATAATTATATAAAAGAGAAAAAAGAAACGAAAAAAATTGAAACCTCGCTTATAAATACGCTTGTTACTACCTTATTTTTGAAGATAGAAAAAAAATTCATTATTGTTTTTTAATAAAAAAACCATGAATAATTATATAAAAGAGAAAAAAGAAAAGAAAAAAATTGATATTTTTCACATAAATACTAGCTTAGATATTGCATTTTGAAATCAGCGGTAGTGTTATGATATGATGCTTTGAATTAGTGCTTTTCATATTACTTAATTGCCGATCAACAGCCTTATAAACAGTGATATCCCCATATTGTTATTTGGAAATAATAAACCATTGTGTAATAATTTGCAGCATTTTTTTTTTTTTTTAAATGAGGAACACATATTTTTAATGGGATATATAGTTATTCATAAAATAATTAAAGAAAGGCGAACCGATAACAAGGTTGATGTGTCGAGAAGAATAAATTATGAATTATGACTAATAAGTTCAAAACACAATGTGTAACTAATACTTATTCAATTTCAATTATTTAGTCTTTTTTTTAAAGATTTAGTTAGTTTATTGTTTATTTATTTGATGTCCCTTTAAGCTGCTGTGGCTAATCAGAAGATGCTACAGTGGGAGCCCTAAATTTTGCCTATCCAGGTTTTATCAGGATAGGGATCTTTAACGATTACCTGACTTTGCACAGGTTCAGGACCACCTTTTAATGTCCCTCTGAAGGACGGCATAACTAAGGATTTTTTACTCCCATTTAAAAATCCTAGGGCCACCTGTGGGTTTGAACGCAGGACCTTGGGCATAGGAGGCTGTTATGCTAACCACCATGCTACAGGTAACCCCAGATTCAGTTAGTATTTGTTGATAATTACCAAAATTCCTAAAAAATGTTTGCGTTATTCTTTTGGTGTTTTAACGTGAACACCAAAATAAAACCTTGAGGTAATGGTGGCCTAGTGGGCTAAAGCTACCTCCAATTCACACAGCACGAATTCAAATCCGGTATGAGCTGGTTGAATTTTATTTTATGTCAGGCAGGCCCTCAGAATAAATTACAACCAATCCTTTCTGGTTAGAATTGGTTAGATACTTCTATACTGAGAACTGTCCTGTATGTCATTGAGGACAAGAAATGGCATAACACGCAGGAGGAAAACATAACTCCTAAAAAACTACCACATTACTTCCATAATGATTGTCAAGTACATCTAAAAAATGGTTGAAATAAATTCTCATAATAATTTTCAAGAACTTTATAGTTATGCCTATAAAATACACCCTTCTGGTAAAGTGTTAAATTTATTTGATAATTTACTAGATTGTCATGGGTTTGATGTGGTATTCCTGAGACACTATACATTCACTTTTTTACAAGTCATAATTAAAATTTTATGTAATAAAAAAGTGTTCCTGACATCTCCAGAATGATTTATTATTAAAACAGAAGTACTTATTAAGCTTTTTATATTGGTTAAAAACAACAATAATTCTATTTCTTTATTTAACAGGCCTATAAGTGCTTTGCGACAAGGGTTAGGGGAGTGAAGAGGAAATTGGAAGAGAAAATTGAATCGATGCCCAGCCCTATTCCCTTCCCTGATGAAAATGCTCCCTCTCCATCGCCCGAACCAAAGGATAGTATATGTGAGCAAATATGAAATTATTGTTTATAAAAAACATGATGACTTTGGTTCTTGAAGCGCATTATATTATAACCTTGAATAAGTTCTTGCCATTTCATAAATGTAGTAGCACCTGTAATTTGTGCATTTCATTCAGTTGGTAATGCAATTCTCGAAGAACTGCTGTCAGCTTAAGTGCTTGTTAGTTCGCCCCTGTGTAAATAACCTTTTTTTATGTACTTCTGAAAAGTCTATTTTTGTGCTTTTTTTTTAAGTTTTCGGAGAACTTTATTGCACTATTGATTCAAAAGAAATCTGGAGCGGAAGCACATGGGCATTCTCTATCCAAAATAACATCTAGAGACAGGTTTTGATGTTTAAAAAGTGATGATTTTAAAGATAATTTAATATTTGAAGATATAGAACACTTAGACCAACTGAAAAATTTTAAGACGAATAATTAAAGAATTAACTTTCTAAAGACCCATGTCAAAGGCAAGTTGGACTTTAAAAATCATTATTAGTAGATGACACAATGGCTTAAATGTTTGAAAGTATTAGGAATGATCAAGATGCCAGGACATAGGGTGCCTTTATGAATTGAACCCGAAAGATATTTTCTGATGTGTGAACTGCTGCTTTGTCGACGGTTTTTTGAAAAGGAACAGTTTGTGCCAATGTAACTTGCCTGGAAATGAAAAATGGATGCAGTATGATAATCCTAAGCTTAAAAATCATGGGGTGAGTCTGGCTACGCTTCAAAATCATCCTTAAAGCGAAATATTCATGCTTCAAAGCTTCTCATCTCTGTTTGGTGGGACATTACGTATTTTATTACGAATATTAGCTAAAAATTAATTAAGCTATCTCATCGGAGATAATTATTGACTAAAATTGATTTTTTGAGCTGAGTCCTGAAAGAATAACGGACACCATATGAGGAGGCATGTCAATGCTCAGCCACGTGTTGCATAACTGTTTTAACAGTCTACCTGGAAACGTGTGATTGAGAAGTTCTACATTATGAGCTGTATTTATCAGTTAAAGTCCCTTCTGATTATCATTTACTTCTTTTGATGGCATGGAGCCTGGCTGAGGGGCACTTCCATTCTTCAAAGAAGATAAATAAAATAGGTCAATGCTTGGATAGAACTAAAAAAGAAAAAAAATGTTGTTTATCCAACATGGAATTCATATAGAGAAAAGTAGTGGATAGTGGTGCCCATAACTTAAGTTATGTGATTTTAACATTTACTTTAAATGAAGCATTAATGTTCACGAAAAAAACAGTAAGAACTTATTCAAGGTCTCAATACATTGTGCATTATTTTAAACATTTTTGTTTTTTATTTATTTGTTCTATTAAATGCATTAATTAATAATTTGATCGCTACTTTTACTACGAAATTTATGGATAGGTGCATGCCTACTAAAAGATTTTTCCTTAAATAATTTACTTATAATTATAATAATATATTTTTTTATTGGTAATGTTCCTATAAAGGAGCTGTTTTTTTTTCTTTCTCTGTTGTCAATTATTAATTAATCTAAACAAAAATTACTAAGAAAATTATGCCGCTGACCCTCCTAATTTTTTTTCTAGATAATGACTTGAGGTATCCTGTGGATTCCGGAACAGTTACCTACTTTCCTCCAGCTGAAACACAGAAGGAAAATGTCGACATTTCGCCTTACAGCCCAAATTCTGATTTCGATTCAGAACCAATCAATTCCTCTTTAACAGAAGAGGAGCATGGAGAGTATGATATGAAATCTACGATAGAAAAAAATGGCATTAACAGTAATTCCTCTGATTCTAAAACTGCCCAGTCTATTGATCTTTCTGCAAGTTTTTCAAATGATTCATTTCATCGTGACCAAAGTTTTTTAAGTGGACTGACTGGTGGACAAAATTTTAATATATTTCAGGTACATTTTTTTCTTTGATGAATTTTAGGTTTGTTTTGAACATTAAAAGTTGTTCGGAGATAGGGTGATAAAAAACACTAAACTATTATTGTGTTGTAAAATAAGTTCATAGCGTTTTTTATTGGTGATTTTAATAAAAAATAAAGATTCTTGTAAAATATTATTAATCAACTATAATGGCCCATTTTTCATCCCATCTATTTCATGTTGCCATCTTTCAGGTAATTTTTGGAATTTGTTCATCCTCAACCATTGAAGGACGAACCCAGGCTCTTTGTTTCTTCGAATTCCAAATTTTCTGAACCGAGCAAAAATGAATTTTTTTCTTTTCCATTTTGAGCTAAAATACCACTTAAAGATAAGGAATTTCAGTTGAAACTGGTGCATAAAAACACCTTAACTAATCCTTTTTTAGAATGTGTAAACATGATTTTATAAATACAGAGAGAATTAAATGGAGATATTAAAAACGCTGTGAATTTATTTTATAACCCAATAAATATATTTATTTTAAATAAATTTAAATACTTATTCAGTTAAAACAAGTTTTCTTGTTGTGAGATTTTTTTTAATGACCGCACCCTCAACCAACTTCTAATATTCCATACATGGCCAAAGATTCTCCCATCATTAGTACTGTATTAATTATAATCAATTACAAAATTAACAGTACAGCAGGAAATATTTATAGTGCTAATCTTAATTTCATTATTTTTTATGGTTATGCTGAAATCACTGAAAGTCAATATTACATTAAAATTAACTAATATCGAAAATATTTATAATAAAAAAATTGGCTGAACTAAATTCACGAATTATTAAATAATACTTTTTTGTAAAAAATATTCTTACTTTTTAGTAGAGATCTTAGCAATTTTACTTTGTATAATTTTGGGTAACTTAGTTCTCTTATAAAAACAATTAAAAACTGATAGTTAATTAGGTTCAGTTGTGAAAATTAATTAAACTATTTAAAGTATTTTATAAATAACACTATTGGTTAGAGTCATAATTTCAGTTAAATAAGTTCAGTTTCTTACTTAAAACAATTAAGAACTTTTTTTTGTACAGGAATCTCCTTGCATTAGGAATATAGGTAGAATTATCTAGACAAAAAAAAATTTTTTTTTCACCATTATAAGTCTTATAGTATCATTATGGTTTTATATTTTTGTTATTTTTATTTAATCTTTAATTTTATTTGTGTAGGGTAAAAGTAGCGACACTCCTTCTTCAGAATGGAAGCAGTTATCCTTATCGGCATTATTGCAAACATTAATGCCTTCAGAAGGACCTGCTGAATCGTCTAGCTCTAAAATTGAAACACCGCTAAGTCCGAAACCTGAGAAAAGTGCCAAAGAGGAAGAAACATGGGAGTCTCCTGAATCTCCTCCACTTTATGAAAAAGCAAATTATCCGACTATAGCTGATGAGCAAATTTTGAGTCACGATACTGATATGAGGTTTGCTGATGTAGACGACAGGAATCTCCTGGATTTTAATGATACAGCAAATCCGAGCTGGCCAGGTGATGACATAGATTACAGGACTGAAGGAAGGTTTAAGAAAAATACTTCTGTTTGTTCTCAAAATCAAGACAATGTTGAAAATGTAGATATGGAGATGAGCGACGATGAAGAGAAAACAACCAAAACCAAAGAAACTGATCCAAGACTTTCAGCGCCCTCTGCTGTTATTTCGAGTGATGTCTCAATTGTCTCTCATGAAACTGCTAAGTCTGCTCCAAAGGAAGAATTTTTGAATTCTAAAGAAACTGTTACAAGTCCTCTGATCCTTAATCCGAATGTCCCTTCATTGTGCAATCCTAATCCTGCCCCTTTCAATAGCAGTATACCTTATAATGATAGTTCTTATAACTTTTCCAAACCTGGTGTTTATGCTATTGGAAGTTCTTATAGTAATAACAACCTGCCACATTACGGTTCTGGTAAGGGTGACGCTTCTAATATGCTCCCACTCCTTCCGCCTCCTCCCCCACCCACCACCTCCGCCCCACCCTCCTCAGCTGTGGTCATCGCCATTTGCTGCACCGCCGCCCCCTCAGTTTGGCAACTCTCCAAATTTTGTTCAACAGGGTGCTATGTTTTTTCAAAGGCCTCCTCCACCTGTTATACCAAACCCTAATCAAATGCCAGTTCCTAACCGACCTTATAGAGGGAATTTTAGACCATTTCAGCGAGTTTCATCACGTTTCCAAAGGTGGTAAATGTGGCTGAAGATTTGTTAAAGTTTTAAAATTATATTCATGTATATAAACATATATGTATAAATAAACATGCGGAATTCTTTTAAAAAGAAATCCAAAAAGCTGCTAGTCTATTTTTGAGACTTGAAAATCTTATTCTTACTACTATCGTTTAGTAAATACATTATACATTCTTATTTATTCAGTTGTTAGTTTTCCACCGGACTTGTAAGGTTGAGTTAGTATTAACTAATTTTGTAATTGAATTTTAAAATTGTGATATATGTTTAAACATGGTTCTTAATATTTTGAAGAATTAAAGCATTTTTATGAAAAATAAAAGACTCAAATAGTATCTTATCATTTATAGATAAGATTTATGTATATAAAGTTTTTTTTTTCTGTTAACGTTTTTTCATTCCTATCAAAATATTTTTTAAATAAAATCAGTATTACATTTTGCAAATAATTTTTAAACTAAAAGACCTGTTAGGTTTTGTTAATAAAGGTTGATAAAAATATCATTTTAGTCATTTAAAAAATATATTAATAGTTGGAAAATTATTTCTGTTTTTTATTATTTTGATACAGCTGACTACAGATAGCATATGATATTTGACATAATTTAAACAGATGTTATTTCATTTAAATTTTATTTTTATGTTTTATAAAACTTAGACGTATTGTGCCACTTTAGATATTTATGTGAATTGACTAAAAAATATTTTATATTTTTTTTTAATGGAGATATTTTTCTTTTTTAACAATTTGTCACTAAATTTACCAATTGAATCATTAGCTTATTTCTACTCTGAGCATACATATTATTCTATCTTAGTATTTTGGATAATGTTACTTACAGAGAAAATGAGGCAATTTTATTATTATTTATTTAGTTTGAGAGAATGAATGTTTTGAGTAGATAAATCTCTTGACTCAACAACCAGCTCTAAATGTTAACCAAAAATATATACTCTCATCTTTAACTTTTCTTGAAGTCTAATGTGGGTAATCATTTCTTTTTGAATATTGTATATGTCAACAAAGGGATTAAAAAAAAAAAAATTTGATAATAGCTTTCTGAATAGCTCTGTTAGCAGACATTTAAGTCATAAACATTGTCATTAATGTCTAAAAATATCCTATTATTTTTAATAAATATTGTATATTTAAAAAAAAAAATTAGAAAAATGATCTCTAATTAATAAATCAAAAATCCTTACCTGTATCAATTGTTGATGAGCTTCAAGATTATGAGTAATTAAAGCGTTGAGAAGAAAACTTTTTTTTAGTTTGTCAAGTTACAGATGAGGCACTGATCGTTAAATATGGTATTTTCAATTTTTGTGAATTAATGTTTTTGCAAAAATTGATCCTTATACATAGATAGTTAAAGGAATTTTGAGGACATTTATTTTTTAAATTATAATGTAGGTAAGTTAATGAAATTTAATACTGGTGGAATTTAAAGATTTGTTACCATCAAACATTAAAGGAATGTAATAGTTCTGATTTTTTCAGTTACCATATTGTATACCCGGGTGTCTCAAAAAGTAATCTGTATGTGTAATTTTATTTTTAAAAAATTAGAAAATCTTGAATCTATGTAATTGGAAAGTAAGATAATGTCTTTAGAGCTGCCTCATAAATAAGAAAAAAATTATTGTTATGGTTATTTCAAAGTTTTGTGCTCATAGTAAAACTTGTTATGCACGAACTTAGCTTAAAAAGTTAATGTTTCTTGTTTCAGTTATGAAATATAATCTGAGTTGTGATAATATGGGCTATGCAATATTGATTTATATAAATTTATTTTTTTGTGTATATTGCACAACTTATACAAAGATTAAGGAGTTATATGTTCTATTCAAAGCAGCTAAAAATGAGTTCTCTGCAAAATTGGCACAATAAATCAACTGCCGTTTCGCACATGTCACCTTAATTGTCAAATGAAATTAATGCTTCAGTGGCACACTATATCATTATAAAAGTTTTTACCCTTAAATGTTTTGAACCCAATTTTGAATTATTTAAATTACAGCTGATTTTAGTGGAAATATTAATTTTTTTAGTCAGGTGATACTGAATTGTAATTCAATGTTTCAGGACCCGCATTTTATGTTTTATAGGTTTATTTAAATGTAACAATTCTAATTAATAAGACTGAAATAAATAAAATGTCTAGGATTATCATTTCTTTTTAAGAAAAACTTTCTAAGTTTTGTTGTATTGGTAACTATTTTCCTCAGCACTTTTGGATTACTAATGCTATGTGCTATTACATATATATATATTTTTGAAAAAAAAAAATGTATTCACTATATTTTTTTAAGGGTTTTATATTGTATATGAATGTTACTGAAGAAATAATTGTGTACCTGACATTTGTGATTATTAATAAAGAGAATTCATTCCTTGTTTATTTTGTTTAATTTATTCGTTTCAATTTTTTAAATGTATTTATTATTTATGAAGGACTCATAATTTGCTAAATATGTTGAATTAAATTTTGTGAATCCAGGTGAAGTATAGGCTTAATACAATATCAATACATTTTTTTTTTATTTGTAAGAAATATAAATTTTGGATATTTATTATAGAGGACACCCATTGTGATGCCATGTTTGATTGAAAGTAGAGATTAATCAATCTAATGATTTGATATCTTTATAAGTGGGTCAGCAGGTTATTCTCTTCAAATTATTTAATTTTAAACTTACCTGTAAATCTTCCTTTCTACTTAAAATTTAAATAATATTCTCCTGTGATTATTCATTTCTTCATTAATTGGCAACCTGAAAATAATTTATGAAAAGAAAAAAAACAATGAAATATATTTATTAGGTGTACAAAATAATCATTCCATAATTTAATATTGTTTTGTACTCATTTTGTTTCCAAGTTCCAGAAACAGAAATATAAACTAAATTCAAATAATAACAAATGGTACTAATTATAATTATGGGTAAATTGCCCACATTTCTTTTTCATATTAAGAAATTTCTTTTAATTAAATAAAACAATTTACTTGTGAGAGAAGTTGGTTGAGGGTGCCGTCAATTTAACACACAATTAAGCGTAAACTTAATTTATTGGTGCTGACTTTTCGGCCTAAATTATAGGCCTTCTTCAGGGTGGTTGTGTGAGCTGAGAAGGCCTATAATTTAGGCCGAAACGTCGGCACCAACAAATTAAGTTTACGCTTAATTGTGTGTTAAATTGACTGCACCCTCAACCAACTTCTCTCATATATACACACAGTCAACCATTGTCACATCATAAAAACAATTTACTAATTATTTTTGTCTTGTTTACAAGTAATATTTTTATAATATGTTTTAGAATCACTGAAAACAATCAATAATTACATAGAGGAAGAAAATTTTTATTATAGTTTTTTTTTTTGACGCAAATATTGTAATAACGAAGTTGTAAATCATAAATTCCAATATTTTTAATAGTTGAAAGTGTGTCTCAAGAAGTGTAGCATGGCTGCTTTTTATGAATAAGATATTTCATTCAGTAGAGGGGAATAAAAAGTGTTTATATCTAAAGATGTTGAATGGCAACATGGCAATGTTTTAATGATGGTGAAAGAAATGTATGGATAAAGTTGCCTTTACTCTGCCATGAATTATATTTTCTCAAAAAATTTAAAATTCTTCAGCTTTATAAATTTAACTGATATAGAGCAATAAATTTTCATTGATTATACAATGTTTCTTGACAACTTGATCCCCTTGTAAGTACAGGGTGGCACACTTTTCTGCTGTTCCTGTAAAGGTCAAATCTATAATCCAATTTTTAGATAAATTTTACAATTTAAACTCCTCTGTTTAGTGTGAATCGGTTTTAAAATATCATGGGCTCTCATAAACTACTACACAGTTATAAATGTAAGGAGGATTTGGTGGAGGTGAGGTTTAGAGATAATTTTTTTTTTTTTAGAGAAAATGTATAATAGCAGCTTTAAAGGCAACCTTGAACAGCTTTCAAGCTTCAGCTCAGACTTCCATTCTGTATTTCTGATTCTTCCTCTTATTCTTTTCATTCTCATCTATGATGGCTCCTTCTACATACATGATCCTTGTCATTTTTTTTCTCCTGCATTCTGTGGAGTTGGCTTCAATGTAAATGTTTAAATATAAAAAATGATTGTGGAGAAGTTGATTCTGGGTGCAGTCATTAAAACACTTAATTAAGTCTTCTACTTAATTTAGTGTTTGGATGACTGCACCAAGAATCAACTTCTCGACTAAATAAACACACAGTCAACCATTCTCAAATCATAAAAAATATTGTTTAGTCTATTGTGTTTTGCATTTTTATTTTCAACTAATTTGCGCCCACTAATAATATACTATCCTCTGTGCCTATAAATCTCGTTTTAGTAATCATTCTCATAATTATTTGTTTTATAATTGTTTAACTATTCTATTAGTACACTGCATCAAATTAGCTCTATATAGGGAGATGAGCGGTATTGTTCTTGACATAACATAAAAATGTTGAATTTTTTATAACTATATGAAGAATATTCTCAACGCGATAATTTCCAAAAAAAATCTAGAAATAGAATTTTCATGTAATATATGTATATTATTTTATAAGTATTCAAAATTATGAAACATTATAGTAACATTTTTTACCTATTTTATTGGTTCTAATTGATACTTCATGATAGTATTATATATTAATACAATTATTTATATTAAATTGTAGTAACATTCATGTGTCTATTGATTTATGCATCTTTATAATTCAAGAGGCAGTGGCAGAATTTTAACCACTACTGGCGTACGTGTTGTAGATTTTGTTCAGTATTTATTACTGTTCATAATTTTGTCTATTTCCCAGGGTTGTTAGCGATTCACTGAAATGGCTACTATTCACAACTTTTCCATGATGAATGGTGGAATGGGAATCGTAAGTACTTATATTATTTAACAAGTTAAAGGGAGTGGTACTCAATATGGCGTAGATTTATTATGCGGTGTTTAGCAATATCTAGATGAAAACCATGTAATTAATGAATATAAGGTCTTTTAATTGTCCTTTCCTTGATTATATTTATTTTTGTTTTCACAAAACTAAAATTTTTCATGCTACTGTGGATCCTGAATATTACAGTAAATAATTTGATATCTATTCTTAATTACACTAGTTTGAGGTTATTGTCACCTGTTTTGAATATTACAAGGTGAAGCTAATTTATGGATTTTATGCGTTAATAATTTATAGTTTACAATACTTCAATTAGTATGTTTGTTGATAGTTTAAGCTTTATAAATTGACTTAATTGATTAATTATTAGATTCTGTTCAGGTTAAGTCTATTATAGTTCATTGATTATTCTATCATATTTAAAAAGTTATATTCATTCACACTCACTTCCCATCTGCTTGTTTAACTTTTGATTTATTTAATTGAGTCAATTGAAGGTAACTATGAAATAAAAAATGAATTGTTGAACGTGGTACAATTTAACACCAATCCCTGTTTTTTTTCATACTTTTAAAGAATATTTTGCTATAATTTGTTCATGAAGATAAATTATTTTGATAAATGTTATAGTTTTTGATTTTCATTTTGGAATCATGCTGTTAAAGTTTTTAACGTTTTTGTTATTTTTGTCACTAAGAATTACCATTTTACTATACTTGTAGCAATGATATCTGATCTGAAGTTAAGTTATATATGTATCAAAGCAAGCAGTATTCAAATTAATAGATTTGATGCCAAAATACTTTTATAAAAAAAACAAGGAAACACTAGTAGCTCTTTAGCTTCTTGTTCAGGTTTTAAATTAGTATTTTGACTTTTAGAATAACATTGAAAGGAAAAATCAGACAATTAATTGAAATGCGTGCCTTGTAATATTTGATTTTAGATATATTTTTCATTAATTTTAAGTAGGCATTTTATATACTAGTTCATGTTGTCATAATTGTTTTTTGTTTATGTTTTAGGAATTTATGAACATTAAAAATTCAATTAATTTTTAATTGTTTAACTCAAGATTAAAATTATTTTGTTTTTTATAAGCCTTATAGATAAGTCCATTTCCTAATTTATTAATAATCTGACAATTCATTTTATTATTATATTTGTTGTAAAATGTTTTTATCTCAACAATTGATTTATTCTTTATTTTAACAAAGAATATAGGGTGTGTTGATAATAGATTTTTTTTTTTCATCATTTTTCCTTATTACATTCTAGTAATGGTGGTACCGGAAAATTATAATTTGTTACACTTCTTTGAAAGATTCTATTTGCACTAATTATTTGCAATCGTAATGCTTAGTATTGGTTGATGTATACGTTTTAATTGATTATTTTTTATTTTTAACTTATTTAATATTTATTGTTAATAATATAAATTTTATTAAAAGAAAAAGAGGTAATGAAAATTCGGTTTTAATTTTTTTGTTGTTATTTGTTATAATGAATCACTACAGTTTCATTTTAATTTTTTGTTTAAAACCTTAAAGCAGTTTATGCTTGGACATGGCTCAGTAATGCCCTGATGATGGCTCACTAGCTTGAGCCGAAACGTCGGCAAAATTAAAATATTTAGAAAAAAAACTGACCCCTGATTATTCCACCTATAATAGTTTCTACAATCGACGATACATCCTCAATATAGTGAAACTGTTTACATAGTTTACAATAAATTTCATTGCCTTTGTCTGAAAATTCTAAGTATGTTAATTGAATTTAAATTTGTTTCTCTAATTACTTATTTTCGTTTCAGATGCAGCCTCAGACTGTACCCATTCTAACCCAGGATATAACAATGCAGGCAAATGTCCAGCCGCAAGCTGTACCAACTGCTTTGCCGACACCAGAACCAAAAAAATATAATTCAACTTCTGGTCCTGAAGGTAATTACTTCAAAATAGTTTAATTATATTTTTTTGCTATGCAGGATTAATGGTTACAGAATTGAAAAAAAAAAAAGTTTTTTGATTTTAATGTGTATTTCTGAACCATTCAATTATTAATGAAGAAAAGGGTAATTATGTGAAATGTTTACATTCTGGTTGCAAAATCACAGCTCTGTACATTTTATTTTGTTTTGTTTTTTTATTTGAAAAATACATTTAATCTGTCATATCTTTTTTTATTTAATTTATTCTTTGTTATTATTATTTTTTTTTTGGTTTAATTTATGACAGATTTTAATCATACCCTTGATATAAAGTAACTACATTAACTGTTATCACAATTAATAATTTGTAATGAAACGGGATTATTTATTAAATCTTATCTACTTGAGAAACGATGAAGATGATCTTGGAACTAATGGAGTGCTTTCGTTTGTTTGAGATGTTCCAGGAGTACTATGGCCTTGTCCCATGCCAACTTAGGATTTGGCTCTCAAATGAAGATATTGTACCTAAACGTTTTTATTTCTAGACTGGCATATGTCCTTTGCCTCTCAAGGAAACAAATTTGTATTGAAATTAAATTATTTTTGTTTAAGTTACAACTGATGAGTTTTAAACACTAAATAGATTAGGTATTCATATTCTGAAAAGAAAAAAAAAAATATCGTTAAAAAGTATGACTAGAGATGAATTCTCAAGAGTGGTCTTGTCTGGTTATGTTTACAGATTGCCTCCTCTCGCACTTCCCCACTAATGTCGTTTGATGAAGACTCAACTACAGTAGCTTTATGCATTGATTTAATCTCATTTTAGAACCTAGTTGTTATATGTATACTGTCCCATCCTTTAGTGATCATCATGTCAGTCAAGAGTTAGTATTATTTTAATTTTTATTTATTTCTTTTGAAAATTTTAATTTGTTTTAGTCATGTTAGGTTTTAGAAAGTAGAGAGAAACAAATTTTATAATTCTTTTTTTCTTTTCTTTTAAAGTTTCCATTTTTGTTCACATACATACCTTTCTCCATCCAAATTTGTTGAGCCATAACTAACCTAAAAATTTATTTCGCTTACATGTCAATCCAATTTGGAGTAATAACAGTTCTCATCACAAACATTTGAACTTAATGCCAGTTCTCAATATTGATGGAACTGATAAAAGTTCTTCGAAAATTATTAGAGGACATAATTTTTCTTCTTTAATGTCTATTTCTTTTTATTTTATTTAATTTTTACATTTTGAGTCAAAAACTTCTTAGCTATGGCTCTAGTCACTAACTCTGGATTTATTATTCCGCTTAACCTGATGTCATGATCACGCCCAACCACTTTCACAATGACTCTCGGCCTGTTCATTTTTAATTAGGAATTTTATTTAATCATATAAATCAGCGAAAAGGAATTGTTCATTTTTTAATATTTGAAATTAACATAGTATAAGTGACTCTGTTTCAAACAATTATGGTTTATTTAAATAATGGAACCATTATTGTTATGAAACATTACTTTATTCTAGATTTTTTTCTGTTATTTAAAATCCTTAATCCTAATCCTTAATCCTCATTATTCTTGTCTTTTTTCTTTGCTTTCAGGGACTGAGAATCTCCGAGCGCTTTTTTTTTTTCTTTTTTTTATTAGTTATAGTTAAATAGTGTGTTTACATATTGTATGCACACCTATTAACAAAACAATGTTAAAGTTAGACATGTTTGATTGGTTCTGTTGTTTCAGATACAATTTTTTTTAAATATACAAACTTAATCCATAGTAATCGGAGGCGCCCATTGATGAACACCGTGATATATACACTATCATCTGCACTATTTTAAGAAAAGTTATTTTGGGAAGTAATTCCCTATTTTATTATTATTATTTTTTAAAAAAATTTATTCATTCATCATTTATTAGGAATTATTTAAGAAATCGAAAGAAAAAAAAATTGACAACTTAAAATATATGCTTATTTTTTTTTTTTTTACTCTTATGTGTTGTTACATGGGTGATAGAAGGTGAATGACGCTAGGTGGAGCCAGAGTATCTGTTCTCTCACTCTTGCCGACTCAAACCATCGGTAAAGGTCAATAATCAACTGTTTCATCGACGATCATCTCACAACGACTTTTCCTCCTTTGTAATGTTAAATACTTTCAATTAAATATAAACGATTAAATTCAATAATAATTATTTAATGGCAGTCAATACAGGGTTATGTAGGTTTATTTACATTATAACAAAATATGTATTTCCTTATCGCCAACCCTTTCGATCATTTTTAATCTAAACATTATAGACCAAATATTTATTATTCAATACTAAGGAATGAAAATATGGCTAAAGACCATTTTAATTAATTGTTATTAAAAAAAATATATTTTTTTCTATTTATAGCTTGGGATAGTATATTTATGTTTGATTATACCAAAGAAAATTTGTGTTTTATTAAAAGATAATTGAAAAATACGTAGATGTGTGTATGCTTGTGGCTAATAATAGTTGTGTCGAAATTAAGTAAACATTAAATTTATCAATTCATCGATTTACTCTGCCATTTAAGATGGCCATATAGCTTAAGTTTCTGTTTACTACATACTTTATTAATGATGACGAGTATAATTTCATCAACCTGATACGTTTATTAGAATGTCATTTCTATAATTACTTGAGTTTGCTACTGTTATAGGAGCACCCATTTTCTTTTGTTGGATTATTAATTTTAATTTTCATTGTTTTTTTATTTAAAAAAAAATAAAATAATAAGTCATTCTAGCTGCTATTTTTTATTGATCATGTTATTTTATCTAGTATCAAATTCTCTCAATACTAGAGAGAAATGCAATTATTATTTACAGTTAACTATGTATTTTAGGTACAACATATTCTTGATGATAAACAAAGTTTGTAAGACCATTTTTTTTATACCTGCATTATAAGTTTATTGAGCATTTCCTACGTAATACAAGAGCTATCACATTTTTGTGAATTATTACTATAGACATCTAAAAACCTATGAAACCCTGATATTTTGTTTATTTTAATTTTTTGTTATCACTTTTGTGCAATAATCGATTAACAAAGGAGGATTAGTTTTATTATTAGATTTTTATTTTTTATTTAGGGCAATATGTCTTCCTTGTTTATTTTTTTCTATATTTTTTTTCTTTATTATTCACATGCAACTTACCTCGTGCTAAGTCATAGCGTAACAGGTTGGTAATCAATTTAGTATTAATATTTTTTAATTTTTTTTTAATTATGGAGGATAAAAAAGAAAGCAACCTGTTAGCTATGGTAATCTTAGCATGAGGCACATCTTTTCTTAGACCTAATATATTTTGTTGTTGCAGGGTGTCCATTACCTCCGCCAATGCAAAACTTTACCCAGATCGGGACCCTGACTCCAGGTGAGTTTCAGTTTTTGTAATATATATAATCGTAAGTAATAAGTAATATAATAATTGTAATAAGCTTAGCTAACCCGAAGATTTGGATTCCAATAACAATAGTTTCTGGATACTTAATTCCATCCAAAGACCACCGTCCAAGCCCGATCCCCTTAGATCAGATTTAACCCAAACCTTCCATATGTCAACCACTCAAACGACTACCAGTTGTTGGTTCAGCTTTTATTAACTGTTTTGGTTTATTTTCAATTTTCAATTTCAACCTATGTAATCATGGGACTCTACTAAACCATCAACATCTTCCCGCATCCAATCCTTACAATCCAAAATCCTTCATAAAATCCTCAACCCTCCTTACTTTGTCACGAATAAACTCATCCATAAAGACCTTAATGTTCCTTATGTTACTGATTTGGCCCGGACCAGGTGTCAATCCTTTCATGACAAACTCCATTCTTACTCTAACCCACTAGTTTCAATCCTTTCTTCAATTCCTGATAATCCTCCGAGGCGCCTGAATGGAGATGGGCGGCCCGGGATCTTCTAGTTTAGAATATTTTTAGAGTGCTTCCAATGGGAAGCTTCTCTATTTGTATTTCATGTCATTGTATTATATAGCTATTACATTTTCTTGATGTATTTTTTTATTTATCAGCTCATCTAACTAGAAAAGAGGAAAAAATGTCTGTTCTGCTACGGCTCTTTACCATCCTCTGCGTCCACCATTGTTATAGAGTTTCTGTGAGAAGGAACCTATATTAATGTGTTGTTTCCACCTAAAGGATTTCAGAAAATAAATCCAATACAAAATAAAGTAGCTAATTCTGATTTATGCATCATTTTTAAGTTCTTTTCTGTCGACAAAAAAGCTGTTCATAGGCAATTAAGTAATATGAATATAGATTAATTAATCAAAACAAACTGCTAATTTCAAGATGCTGCTATATCTGCTCTTTCTTATCCGATTTGATGAATGATTCAAATTTTTGGTATTCATAAATTTATGCGGCAGACAGACAGATTTTATTAATTTGTCATTCGGGCTCTCTGTATCTTGAAAATTAAGACCTTAAATTTTGAGGAGGGCTAATTTTTTTGTTTGTTTGTCAATTACGTAGATTCATTATTAAAAGTAATACACAAAAAAAGAAAATAATTAAATGACAACTGAGAAAAAAATTGAGAAAATAAAACCCTCATGGAACTAAAATTATTGTTTATTGAATATAACTTGTTACTAAGAGCAAGTTCGCATGAGGTAATGTTCTTTTCTAATCTCATCTTTGCTTTAATTGAATATGTGGTTGATGTATGAATCAGACGTGCATCCCATATATCAAGAGACAAAATGTTTATTCTGAATTAACACTGCTTGAATGCATCTAATTGTTAAACAGTAGCCCAAGACTGATGCTAATGACATTTGATTAAAATTCTCAGTCTCAAATTCTATCTCATTCAATTGTTGTAATACAGTGATGTTCTCGACGTGTCATTCTGATATAATTTCAAATTACTTTAATGTAAAATATAAATATTTGTGAAGCAATGGCTTTTGATCTTACATGCTCAATATAGACTAATTTGATGCTTTAAGTGATAAAAGTGTTAGTTGTCATGAGTGGCTGCTTTAGCACAATCACAACCTTAAAATTGGTCATTTTTAACATTTAAACTATCAAAAATATTGAGCTTAAAAATAATAATAATAATAAAAACGCAAGGGGCAAGGGACATTTTAGTTATTGATAAAAATAGAAAATTGGCACAGATTGTTGAAATAGGCGTCCCATCGGATGACAATATTCAAAAAACAGTTTCTGAAAATAAAAGGAAATACCAGGAGCTGGCAGAGGAGCTTAAGCAACTCTATAGATTGGAGAGCTGCGGTATTTACCCAATTATACTATCTTGTAATGGCCTGATTCCAGAGAGCACGCTAGAATCAATCCAACAACTAGTGCTACCTATAAAGATTCTAGCGGAGGTGCAGCAAGCAGTCGTCCTAGGAACAGCCGCCACTGTTAAATTTTTTTAAAATATAACATAATTAGAACCTAACCCTTGAATCATTGAGTCCGGGTAGTTGAAAATTCTCAACAAAAGCTGAGGAAGTGCGAAATTCTGAAATAATAATTAAAGCAGACGTAACTTCTCATAAGATAATAAATGATATTCGATTTCTTTATGACATAAATTTGATTAAATACTTGTCTTGTATTATTGTAGTTTTAAATTTTAGTAATTCAATGTTTCGTGGATTAAAGTAAACTCTTATAGCCTGGTTATTTTTTCTTCTTTTCTATTTTCCGATATTTGGCCATTTTTGGCATGTAGAGTTTCGGTAGCAGTGATAATTAGTACTTGTAACGGTGTAGCCCACTAAAAATCTAAATATATTATAATATACTTATTTTAAAAAAATTATTCTTTCAAGAAAAAAATCATTTCACACACTATTTACTTGATTATTATTCAATTTACTCTGAGGGTATGGTATGGGTTCTTGACAATCAGGCACATTTTTATTATTTAACTTTTTAATTATAATAATAACTTACTTACAAACAATATGCAGGCTAACTATAATTATTCTCCATGTTCAGACAGCAACTCCAACCTCCCCAGCTCCCCACTCATAACTGACTATCACCAGGTATCTTTCTTCTACCTAGGGTGTCCCTTGCATCCAAAATGGAGGTTATGTTTACAAACAAACATTCAAATTGGAGCTGTTAATTTTTATTTTATTTTGTATCTAATAATTAGCCTGCCTAAAATAATATTTAAATAATAAATAAATAAATAATTGTATAATTTATAGAAAAAAGTGTATATTACAATATATATACCTAATATTTATATTACTTTCACTTACCTATATATGGAATATATAGAAAGAGAAAGTATTGCGATCGTGAAAATTTTCTAATTCCTTTTTTCAACAGAAATACACGTTTTAGGGTCCCCTGAGTCCAAATGACCAAGACCAGGCGAAAATGAAAAGCCCTATGATACTGAAATTTCATATTTAAAACAACTATATGCCCGGGATGTCAACGGAAAGCAACCTTTTTTGTCAAAATCAGCTAACCAGAAGAGCCACTTTATACCATGCATTTTGCACATTTTTAAGATTTTCTCAAAAACGGTTTGTAACGATTTTGATTAAACTCGCTATATCGATGTAAAATTGGACGGTCTTTAATATCATGTAGGTTTCATTCTGATTGAAATAGTATAAATGCCGATATTTCAAAATTTCTTTCCTGAAGTACCTTTAATTTTGTATTTTTTATGAAATTGACCATATCATCTGATTAACATTGCTTAAAAACAAGTAATTATATAAATTGAACGAATTCGATATCCAACTAAAGGAGATAACTGCAAACATATTTTTTTAATGCAATTTTTTGTTTTTGGACTTAAGGACAGTAATATACATGTATAATATACTGTTGGAATGCTAAAGATTTTTTTTTTTTTTTTTTTTTTTTTAACTTTAAATCTTTATTCACACCTGTAAATAATACAATGAACAATCAGTGAATGTGCGGTCAATTTTAAGAAACATGGCGTGATAGGCATGAGGGAGAGCAGCATCCAGCGGTACTTACTCCTGGCATAAAATTAGTGTGAATTACTAAGGGAGAAGGTCTCTCATCCAACTCCTCTTCAGCCTTCTGTAGGCATTTCCTGGCATGAGTGTTGTGGCCATGTCATTGATTAGTGTGTTAGGGTGACCTTGTAGTTTGTCGTGGAAAAGTTTGTAGTGTGTCCGTATGTGCTCATTGACAGTTGGCATCTTAAGGTCAGTATCTAAAGTTATGTTGCTAACGTACCACGGTGCTTTTGTAATTGTTCTAAACGTTTTAGCCTGAAAGATGCCTGGAATGCTACAGATTTAAAAAAAAATATTATTTTATACATACTATTGTAAAAGTTAATGGAAAGTGATGAAAAGGCGATGGAACAAACTGATTGTCGAAGGAAATAATATAATAGATTATTTAATAAAACACATGTTTCTTTTATAATCCATAAATTTGTATAAATAAATTTGATATAAATCTTAAATAGATATAAATAACGGAGGTAAGTGAAAGTTGTGTGTTGCGCTCACCAATTTTTTTTAGATTTTGGGGGTACTTGGTCCGTGAACATTTTTTTGTTGAGAACTACTATAACGAAAACAAAAAAAGGGAGTGTTATTGTCAAAAATGGTTAATGTTGTATATGAAAGCTTTCACTTATAGGATTTAGCAAACTTAATGTTTGGTCATAAATGTAACATAATGTTTAATTACTTTGTAAATTTTAACCATTGTTTTATTTGTATTCTCAGGGCCCGGTTCTAGGCTAAGTATCATGGCCATTTTGGGATCCCCTTTACCAAAACTGACATCCGATCAAATGGATGCAGTCACAAGAGCTAAGAAATACGCAATGGAGCAAAGTATAAAAATGGTTTTAATGAAGCAGACTCTAGCTCATCAGCAACAGGTACTTCATCAATATTATTATTTCACTGGTCTTTGTGCAAAAGGGCTTAAGTCTTGGAATCTGAAGTTTACAGGATAATTTTCCTGTAATTAATTTAACTTTTGAAAATCATCATTTTATATCTATGAATAAAATTGAAGGTTGATTTATATCTTCACCACTCTTTTATTAAAAAATAATGCACGACAATGCCATCATCAGGTGCAAAGGGACAAATTTATCTGTAAGTACAAAAATTGTCAACAATAAAAAAAAAATCAATCTAACAGTTTTATTATGAAATTATATAAAGATAAAGATACAAGGGTATAATAAAAAAAATAAAATTTATACAGTTAAAATTGTTAATAATCTATTAGATTAAGTTAAATTTCTAAAAATCTATCAATAACAATTAAAATATACAATTTAAACATGAAAAAAAGAAGAACATTGAAAATAATTCCTCTATAGAAATGAAATATAAAAGGAATCAATTGGTGTACTATACTCATCATTATTAAAATTAAATTTAAAAGATTAAAGTTTAATTAATAAAGATGAAACAATAACTAATTAACTCCATAGTAAAAATCCATTTAATTCATATTGTTATATATTTAGTTTAGAGATAATATTAGTGTATGAATTACCTAATATTTGGGTGTCTTGTTGGAAATTACAGACTTGCTGGATATTTTTAGTGATGTATATGGCTTCTAATATTTGCCTTTTTTTACTATTGTTTTCTATGGCTAAAATTTCCGGTTGTTAAACTGAAATTGGTGCTTGTGTTGTGTGCTAGGAGTGGATAAACCGGTGGCTTTGTTATACTTTTTAATGGTGGATTTACAATTACTCATGTGTTGAGTGATTCTACTATTTAAAATTTGTTTGGTTTGCCCAATGTAACTTAAGGCTTTATTATCTATTCTATTACAATCTGAACACTTTATTTTATAGATAACAATAGGTTTTTTGAGTTTATCTCTCTTGTCTTTTTTATTGGTGTGAATAAGAGCTAATTTATTAACAGTTTTTTTGCAAAATTAATATCTATTATATCATATTTTTTTAAGGTTTGTATGATTTGGTCAGTCAAATTATGGATGTTTGTTATGGAATAAAATTTAGGTCTAAAATTTAGGTAATTTAGGGCATGATTAATGACCATTATAAAGAATCTACACCTTATCATTTTAAATCTTGTCTTTAAAGTATTTCTTTATTCATGAATCACTATACTATCTCATAAGGGGTTATTCTTTATAGTAAAATACAAACTTAAACAAAATACTATTTATTTATTTGAAGTCCCTTAAACCTAATTTTCATAAAAATAATGACCTTATCCCTTTTGCCCTAACTCCAGTGATTTAACATAATTTATTAAAATAAAATATTTTTATAAATATAAATATTAAAATTGAGAAATTCACATTCATGCATAATTTATTTTTCAGCAAGCTAAGTCTTTCCATCGCCACCAAGCTCTGGTGCTTATGTGTAGGTGAGTAATCACTCCTTTACTATTTATGTTGAGATCATTATCCAATATTTTGGGAAATACAGTCATGGTAATAGAAATTGCATCACATATGCTTTAAGTTTTTATGGTGGTGACTGATTCAATCGAATATTTTTGTTTTTGTCTACTTATTTATATCATGCACTTAATCAAATAAACAAATTAAAAAAAAAAAAAGTTTCTTAGTTTTTGGTTAGTATTTTTAAACACTACCAGAATAAAAATTTTACTAATGTCGAATTTTAACCATTTTGCTATCAGAAACAATTAACATTGTGAGATTACATGAGTGGAACAATTATCACGTAAATCAGTGGTGACACAAATCAACAGTGGTCACATAGTTTTGAAAATTATTATTATAATTCATTTTATGAGAGAACTTAAATTTCTATAATTTTTTTCATTGATTTTTATGTTCTATTCTTTAATTTTTTATTTATCATATAATTTTTTGTGTAATCAGAATTTTTTTAAAACATTTAGTTATATTTAATTTTGTAAACTTTTTTTTTTATTGAGTGATGTAATTTCTATGATCACGACTGCAGTTCGGTATAAGGAGTATAAGTTATTGCTAAACTGATTTATTATATTCTTCGAATTTTAATTATTTCCCCTAAGTATTTTTATTATTATTTAATATCTTGACCTTAGTCAGAGTAATCACCATGATATCCACATTTCTTGCATCCAGTCGTATAAAAATGATGTCGACATATTAAATTTTAAAAGAATTTGGTCTTGTCTGATGGCTTATTAGTTTTCATTTTTATTACTCCTGCAAAGAATTGAATTTCATGATTTGGTATTATTAAAATAACCTTCAATATGATGCAGAATGATTAGAAAGCGTTCGTTGAAAATGATTGAGTCGCTTCGGCTTGATTCTCATTTATCTGTGATACATTGCATAAAATTAGCTGATAAGATATGACTGCATATTTACTTACCTGCATATTTCTCTATTTTATTTTTAACCTTAAATCTGATTAGTAATTTATATTATATTTTCAGAGTATATGTCGGATCGATCAGCTTCGAGCTGAAGGAGGATACTATCCGGCAGGCATTCAGTCCATTCGGTCCTATAAAATCCATCAACATGTCGTGGGATCCCGTCACTCAGAAACATAAAGGCTTCGCCTTTGTAGAATATGACATTCCAGAAGCCGCCCAGCTAGCATTGGAACAGATGAATGGGGTAATGCTAGGTGGGCGGAACATCAAGGTAGAAGTTCTCTATCCATACTACTGCATCTTATAATCATTGTAAACTTGAGTCAATATTCACATTACTAGTCAATATATATTATTTAAATATAATGTAGAAATCTCGTGCGTTCAATTCATGACTTTCACTCACCTCCGTTGTCAAAATCAATTTAAGAAATTTTAAATAAAGTTAAAGATGAAAAAAGGTTTTCATATTTATTTTGAGACTCTTCAAGGAGCTTCGATAGATTTAATCCATTATCTTATTATGTGCAAAAATCAGTTCTATTTGCTTTTTATCACTGTCCATTACCTTTTACAACTTTGTATATAAGATAATATTTTTTCTTAAATTGTTAGCTTTCCGACGGTATATTATACATCTATATTACTAGTTATTATATTTTATTGGCACAAAACATCTCTGTCACCAGTACCATTTTAGAAATGGCTCACTCATTTTAGAAACTCAATTTTAGGTTAAACAATGAAAAATGATTTTAGTTAAAGACAAATAACAACAAATAGTTGAAAACAAATAACTATAAGAATAATCAATAGTAAGAATAAATGTAACAGCATTAGTCAAAGATAAATATATATCAGGTTAAATAAATTCAAAAAATAATAATAAATGAAATTAATAATAATTTTTAAAATAATAATAATAGTTTTTTTTTTTTTTTTTTTTAATTCATTTATTGAAATTTACAACTGTATGTACATACATCAAGTAAATAGGCTAAAATGATAATACACATGAAAAAAAAACATGAAGAGAAACTGCCCATTGGCAGCACTCTAGTAGTAAATCTACACAAGAAGGTCTCGAGGCCATCTTCTTTTCAGACGCCTCGGCGGATTGTCAGGAATTGAAGTGGAAGCAAGGATTGAAACTAGTGGATTAGAGTGGGAGTGGAGTTTTTCATGGAAGGAGTGATACCTGGTACAGGCCAAATCAGCAACATATGGAACATTAAGGTCTTTGTGGATGATTTTGTTGGTGACAAAGTAAGGAGCGTTAAGGATTTTGCGAAGGATTTTGGATTGTAAGGATTGGATACGGGAAGAGTTTGATGGTTTAGTAGAGCCCCAAAGCTCAACTCCGTAAGTCCAGATAGGCCTTATGATTGTCATGTAAATTAGTCTTTTGTAGTAAAGAGAAAGGTTAGAGCGTCTGTCAAGTAAATGTTGAAGTAACCGAAATCGGCGAGCAGTCTCTTGTCTTTTCAGTCTTGTATGCGGATTCCATGTAAGACGTTTGTCAAGCAGGAGGCCTAAATAACGGATCTGTTCAACAGGGACAAGCGGAATATCATTAAAAGACACTGTAGGGCAGGATGTCATAGGTTTACGACGAAGGGTAAAGGTAATCTGGTGGGATTTATTGGAGTTGATTTTAATTCTCCAATTCTGACACCATACCTCAAGGTCTCTGATGTGGGATTGGAGGTTTTGAGAGGCAATACTAGGATCGTTATTAACTGATAGCACGCAAGTGTCATCGGCATAGGTAGAAAGGAATGTGTTAGGATGGGTTGGGATATCAGCTGTATAGACTGTGTAGAGAATGGGTCCTAGGATACTGCCTTGAGGAACACCAGCAGACTGAGTAAAAGTGGATGAATAGGAACTATTGTGGTTGATTTTAAAGGTTCTATCAGAGAGGTAGGACTGAAGGATGAGGAAGTATGTTGGATGGAGGAATTTACGGAGTTTGTACAGCAGTCCCGGGTGCCAGACTCGGTCAAAGGCCTGTTCCACGTCGAGAAAGACTCCCGTACAGTACAATCCGCGCTCCAATGCAGAAGAGACTACATCCACCACGCGATGACACTGCTGGATGGTGGAGTGGGATGCTCGGAACCCAAACTGGTGGTCTGGGATTATGTGATTAAGTTCCAGGATTGGATAAAGACGTTTAAGGATGAGTCTTTCCAGGATTTTACCCATAATAGGTAAAAGAGAGATAGGACGGTAGGAAGAAGGAAGTTCTAGCGGTTTTTTGGGTTTAGGGATCATTTTAACGATAGATAATTTCCAGGAATCAGGAAAATAGGTAGTACGGAGTGTAGCATTATAAATATATGTGAGGAACAGGATGGCTTTTCTAGGAAGTTGTTTTAAGATATGGGCAGTGATTAGATCGTTTCCAGGAGCTTTTCGGGAAGGTAATCTATGGATTAAGTTTAAGATTTCTGACGGATGAAATGCTTTAGGAGGAAGGGTCAGCTGGAGTGGAACATCCAGTTCTGTTTCAATGCATTCGAGGTGATGCTGGTTAAGGATATCAGGATGCGGATTGTAGGTTTTAAAAAGATGCTGAGCGAATGTTTGAGATTTCTCTTCATCGGTTCTAGTCCAGGATTGAGATTCATTAAGGAGAGGGTGGTTAAAGTCTTTGAAGTTTAACAGTTTCTTAGTAGTAGTCCATAGTGATTTGTCGGTAGTAGTAAGTTTTTCAGTCATACTCAATAAGTTTTGAATCTTGAAATTCTTGATTTCTATTTTTAGTTTGTTCGTCAGTTTGGTATAATATGTTTTGTCGCCTGGGTATCTAGTCCTATGCCACTTCGATCTTGCTTTACGTTTTTCTCTTAGCAAGATACGAATGTGCTGTGGCAGGTTTGTTTGTTGTGGGTTGTTGATGTTGGCGTTAGTGTTTGTAGTGTTATCGAAAATACTGGTACGTATTGAGTCTGTGAGTTTATCTACGGCACTGTCAACGTCTGTTTTAGTTTTTAATGGAATAGTTAAGTCCAATCTGGTTTCCAAGTCTGTTCGAAATCCGTCCCAGTTCACTCGTCCAATGATCAGTTTAGGAGGGCTTGGGATAGGAATAAAGTTCGAATGCAAGGAAAGCAAAACTGGACTGTGGTCTGATGAGAGGTCGTTCAAGGATTTAACTATTGTTTGCGAGGAGGAAAGCTGTGAGGTGACAAATATATCAAGGATATCCGGACGTTTTTTGAGAGATGTAGGCCAGTAAGTAGGGTTCATGGGCGAGAGGATAGAATAACTATTGGAGTTTGAGATGGCAGAAAGGATATTACCACGGGTGTTGGACGTTCGACAACCCCACCGTTGGTGTTTAGCGTTGTAGTCTCCTCCGGCAATAAAGCGCGGACCTAGGGATAGAAAAAAGGAATTAAGAAGGGTATGGGAAATGGAATTTCCAGGAGGACAGTATACAGCTGCGAGAGTTACATGGAAAGGACGAGCTGAAATGATTAGAGAGGTTGATTGTATAGCGTCAGTTGGAGTAGACGGAACAAGGGAATGGGGTATGGATTTATGAATAAGGATGCCAGAACCAGCATGGGCAGTGTTGTCAGGATGGTCTGTTCTGTAAGTAATGTAGTCTCGTATGTAAAAACGTGAACGTTGAGTGAAGTGAGTTTCAGTCAGTAGTGCTATGTCTATGTGATTGTCATGGAGGAATATGTCCAGTTCGTCACGGTGGTTATGCAGGCCGTTAGCGTTCCACAAGAGGATAGCTAGGGGCTTTACACTCATCGTGAGACGTTGAACGGGATTTCAGAAAGGATTCGAGTGAGAAGGGTGATAAGAGGTCTTATGGTTTCTTGAAGGTCTGAAAGGAAGGAATTCAGGATGGAGTATATGTCAGGTGAATTTGGATTAGTGAAGGGATTTGTATCAGTGGCATGAGGATTATGATTCGTTTGGGCATGAGGAATGTTTGTAGGCTGGGATCGTCGTGGGGTACGAGGAAGTACATTGGTTGATAATAGGGGAGGGGGATTTGATTTTTGCTGGTCATTAGGACGGGTAAGGACTTGATGAGGTTGCTCCGGTGGTAACTTGACCTGCAATGGTAGATGATTGGAGGGAGTTGGTTGAAGTGGAACTTTAGGTTGCGGTTTGGAGTTCTGGGGTTTGGATTGAGAGGCCGGAGGCGCCTGACGACGAATTTGTTGAATTTTTGGGATGAACGGTGTCTTCGAGGGTTGAGGGGTTATAATCTTGTCTGCTGAGGTAGAAGGCTGGTGAGCGTTGTCTGCTTGACGTTGCTGAAGCTCAGGAAAATTCCTCGAATCATTCGAAAGAATTTGCGTGATAATTGTTTGCTCAACGGTTCTTTGTTGCAAGTTATGAGTTCTCTGCTTAAGAAGGTTTTTGTAAATCACACAACCTTTATAGCTTGCAGGGTGTGCCTCACCGCAAAGAGCACATTTAGCTGGCTCATTAGGCGATCTTGGGCAGGTGTCAGATGAGTGAGGACCGGCGCATTTGACGCACCTGGCCTGATGAAAACAGTAGGACTTGGTGTGGCCTAAGTTTTGACATTTCGTGCACTGTACTATAGTGGGTCTTTGTCTTGGTTGTTCAAATCGAATAACTGAATATAAAAGTCTTGTAACCTGAAATATGTCGGGGTTATTTTCTGCCGGCTCCAAATCTACAAAAAATAAAGGTAGAGGGTATTTTTCGGAGGGGTGTAAGACGCATGAAACGTGTCTAACAGAGTGCCCTATCTCTTCTAATCCTCGTTTAATTGCTTCAGTGGGGTCGTTGAGTGGAGTCCTCTTAAGACCACCCTGTATGCTTTTTCCTGCCTCAACTGGTAACAGTGAAAGTCATAATTTTTGGAATTTAAATATTGTATAAGTTTTTTATAACTCTCTTTAGAGTTAGTGTTAATTTTGATATCGTTGAGCCTTGAGAAACATCTGAAGTTAGGCTGACCGATCAAGTCGGCGATTTCTTGACCGAAAGTCATGAAGTTGTTGATATTACTAACAAATATAGGGGGTGGCTCTGGGTCAGTAAACCCTTGTGGCTCCGGGATCGGTTTAGAACTATTCGCTGCAACTGGAACGTTACTGGCTGATATAGAAGGCGGTGTCTTAGAGGAGGATGGGGCGGCTGAGATAGCCGGACCCGTGAGTTCATTTTTGCTGGCTGCAGTGGTACTGCGAGTTTTAGGAGGTGAATTGTTTTGATTAATTGCCTGTTTAGTTTTGGCCGATTTGTTTTTTTTTTTGTTGGGTGAATCCCCAAGCCCGGGATTGGAGTTTCGTTGCCTTTTGTGTCGTGTCCGCTGTAAGTATTGCGAATCAGACTCGCTTATCTCAGAGAAGGGTGTTTCTTCAGCCGAGTCGTCACAAGATGTATTCATGTCAGGATCCATGAATAAAACATACGCCGTAAGGAGAGAAAAATAATTTTAAAAAATAAATTGAAAAAAAAAAAAAAAAAGTGTATATACTTCTACAAATTAAAAAAATTACTACTCAAATTAAAAAGTACCTAAAAAACAAAAAAAAAAAAAAAAGTATCTAAACTAATAAAACTATTTACAATATTATATACAAATAACATAAAAATTAAAAAACACATAATTAATTAATAACAACTAAGTAATAAAAAATGAAAAGTCTTCTAGAAGGAAAAAAAAAAAAATTAAAATAATAAAATATAATAGTCTTTGAGAAATAAATCTAGAAATATATATATACAAGTCCTTCGTTACGATCTCGTAGCTGACAACAGTCCTGACCGAGAACTTATAAACACGATAAGGTGTACAGAAGGGATTTATCCCCTCCTCTTATCTAGTCCAGGCAGTCAACAGTCTATTTAGTGCGTTATGAAAATAAGTGCACTCACCTCTATGTGCGATTGTTAATGGGTTCATTAGTTCAAAAACTCACTAATCACAAGTTTTGGTAGATGAAACATCAATAACAGCGAGATGGCAAAGTAATAGTCACAGAGCGATACGTAAGTGGTACATTACTAGCGGCCATGACACTTTGACCCAATAATAATAGTAAAACAAAATTGTCAAATTTGCTTGTAAAAGTCCATTTCAGTAAGAAAGCACATCAATTCGTCAATTCTATTTATATCGTTCCCCAAAGCAACTGCAACATTGAGTGGTATTCCCCTTAGGTTCAATTTTCTTGTGTAGAAGAGCCATTCTTTGAAAATGTAATTGTCAGGGTTTCCCTACAATGCTGACATCTCGGGGGCAACTCCTTAGATATCAAGTACCCATGGGTTAACCTTGTTTGTCCGATTCTCAGGCAGACCTATATTATATTACTGTATACATCTATATTAATGTTGTTATGTTTAAAAGACCAAAAATTACATTAAAAAATGTTTTTACCCTTTTCTCCTTTAGTTGTTTATCAAATTATATATTTACCAGTTATTTTTTATCAATGCTAACTAGATATGGTTAATTTTTCTTGAATTTACAAAATTAAAGGTACTTCAGAGGAAAAAAAATTAAAACATCAGCATTTAAGCAGTCTATCTCAATCTGCATGATATTAAATCCTTATAAATTTTACATCGATTTAGCTTAGCGTATTTTATCAAAATTGTTTGAGCGGTTTTCAAGAAAAACATAAAAAGAAATAAAAAAACATGGTATAAAGTTGTTTTCTGGTTTGCCAATTTTGTTAAAATAATGGCTGTAACATGCGAGACATATATGCTCTCCTTAAACATGAAATTGTAGTATTATACAACTTATCGTTTTCGAGTTAGACTGACTATTTACAAATAGACCTTTTTGCGGAACTTGGTTATTTGGAATTGGCAGAACATAAACATGTATTTCCGGTGAAAACTTGAATTTAAAAATGTTCATGATCGCAATACTCTCTTTTTCTATAATATTCCATATACAGGTAATAGAAAGCAAAAAGTGATTCTAAATACCCCATCCTTAATGGTTGGTATAAATTATTTACTTCAATTAGCTGAAAGTATGATATCAAAGCTTGTAGTATTTAATATATATAGACTTGTGATTTTAAACTAAAACTTTCTAGTTCTTATGAACGAAATATGTATGCCTAAGAAACTGTGTGTTAGGCCGAGATTTATTGGCTGTTTTTGCCATGTGCAGGTGGGGAGACCCAGCAATATGCCTCAAGCCCAATCAGTGATCGACGAGATAACGGAAGAAGCAAAGCAGTACAACAGGATTTACGTGGCTTCTATTCATCCAGATCTCTCTGAGGAAGATATTAAAAGGTATGTATTTTTTTTATTTACTTGTTATTAATCTCATTTCTATTATTGACACTACCAACAGATTTAAAATTTCAGGAAAGTAAGCTTTTTAAGGTATTATTCTATTGGGTTGTTTCACATGAAATGTCCGTTTTTATAGTTTCTGAAATACATAAAGGATTTAGCAGGTCTCTGTTGTTTTCTTCCGAATGTATACATATTTAAAGTAAACAGTTACTAATCCTCTACCTTTGTATTATAAACATTAGCTTCCCAATCAATTACCCACTTTTTAGTATACCTCCAAATATGAACATGGAAAAACGCGATTTTCGAGTAATATTTTTGTACGAGTTTAAACTCGGCCATTCAGCAGCTGGGGCCGCTAAAAATATTTGCAAGGCGTTTAGGAAAGGGAGTGTTAATGAACGGTCCATTCGCCGTTAATTTGCTAAGTTTTCAGCTGGGGATACCGACTTGGAAAACTTGCCCTGAGGAAGACCTCTGTCTGTAATAGACAACGGTGTCCTCAAACATACCGTAGAAAGAAACCCCCTACCAAACAGTTAAAGGACTCTCAGCGCAACTAAATGCAAGTGCATCTACTGTTTTCAGACATTTAAAGCGTATTGGAAAAGTAAAAAAGCTCAATACATGGATACCTCATGATCTCACTGAGCGGCAGCAAGACCCCATGTTTCAAAACATACCGTGCAAAAATTGAAAGAACTGGGCTACGAAGTTCTTCCGCACCCACCATATTCTCCCGACTTGTCCCCAACAGATTACCATCTGCTCAGGAATTTAGACAACTTCGTCGTAGGAAAACTTTTTGAAAGTGATGATCAAGTGAAAAGTGCGTTTTCAGATTTTTTTTCACTTCAAAGATCAGAGTTTTTCAGTTCGGGGAAACAAAAGTTGGTGTCACGTTGGGAAAAATGTGTGGAAAAAGAAGGTAGATACTTTAAATAAAATTATCTTGTTTTCATATCATATTTTTAATAAAAATCCTTTACCTTGAAAACGGACATTTCATGTGACACAACCCAATAAAATGCACGTTACTTTTTTATTTGTATTATTGTCGGTTAGGTTCGAACATGTTTTAACCTTTTTTTTTATTTTATGCTGACCTTAAAGAGCTCTGCGACCAAACAGGTGTATTGTGCACCATTTTTATAAGTTGTACAGTTAGTACACGAGTTCAGTTGCAAACTTCGAAAGGGATCGATAAGCTCATTTTTTAGTGCTTATGCGGTCAACACCAAAAAGTGTGTACCGTAGACTCTCAAGCAGATTATATGAAAAGATGTTTCATCTTCTGGTCTGCATAATTTACACAGAGGAATCCTTGAAAGTCCAAGTTGAGTTTACTGTATTTATAGTAGTTATTGTTTTTAGAGAGGCCCTACTTGTTTTTTGGATTGCATTTTTTCATTTAGTGTTCATAAAAAAAAACTAATTTCTCAAGATGATTTCTAAACTAAACAACTTATTTTAATAAGTTTGCTTACAATAGCTATTTCCTAGTGATTTGATACTTGGTCTGCTCTGGAGCAGACTGTCATTTTTCTCTGTTAATTGACGCAGCCTTCCTATTCCTGACTGCTTGCATTGCATGCAATCATGCCGTAAAAAACATGTTTTTTTCACACACTTCTTTCCGTGTAACGATTCATTCATAGCTCTTCATGGGTGTGCATCGTTATCCGTCCCTGAGATATGTCCCGCCTGGTGTAGTCCACATCCAGGCCTTCACCTCAATGCTTTCTTTCTCCTATCATGTCGTGTTTTTCGGACTGCATTTTTTCAATTAGTGTTCATAAAAAAAAACTAATTTCTCAAGATGATTTATAAACTAAATAACTTATTTTAATAAGTTTGCTTACAATAGCTATTTCCTAGACCAATGAGTTTATCTAGGAGTTTGTTTATTTGTTGACCCTTTCGGCTTATGACTCTTAATTTAATTTTTACTGATATTTAGTTGACTATATTAATTAATAATTATTTTTGTGGGAGAAGTTTGTTCAGGGTGCAGTAAAAAGAACACAATTAAGATAAAACCTTAATTAACAACGTTTTTATCTTAATTGTGTTCTTTTGATTGCCCCCTGAACCAACTTCTCCCACATACACAGTCAACCAATCTCACTCCACAATTATTATTTTTACATCAAATCTCTGAACTTCAGTTTTAATTTTCCAAAGATCAATTCAATACCTTCATTAAAAATCAATTTACAAAAACACATCTCATATTTTGATTAAATCACAAATTAAGAAGTTCAGTGCTATCCTTTTTTATTATTCAACTTTTCTCAACAGTATTTATATCATTAACTTTTTCATAATACAATTTATATAATTTATTTTAATGCTTAGGAATAATTGATTAAAATGAATACCTCTGATGACAATAAAAAAATGTTTATGTGTTTAGAACTCCAATGTAATATTTTATTTTTATTGTTAGCGTTTTTGAAGCCTTTGGAACAATTAAATACTGCAAATTACAACAGGGCAGCTCACCCCATCGACACAAAGGATATGGTTTCATCGAATACGAGACTAAGCAGGCTGCTCAGGAAGCGATCGCTTCAATGAATCTGTTTGATCTGGGCGGCCAGTACCTGAGGGTGGGAAGAGCCATCACACCGCCCAATGCTCTTCATGTGAGTTTCATAAATTATATTATCTATCATAAAATATTTCTATGAATGTTGAACAATCAAAATTAGATGTAAATTAATTAATGAAATTGAATTAAAATTAATAGGGTGTATAAAAAAATTTAAAAAAAATGACCGATTTTCAACCAAATATTTCTATAATTTTTTTAAATAGAAAATATGATTAATAATTGAATATCTCTGGACATAAACGGCCTAAGTCGGATGATAGAGGAAATAGTAGGCATTAGCAAAAAATATGGACTTAATATGGGGCGACCACATCACAGTCGATGGACGATTTGACACAGACTGTTGGCAAAAACTGGTGGCTGGTTGCGAGGGACAAATCCTGGTGGATAAACGTTTTAAAAAATATTTAATTTGTGTTTTATTTTGGTGTATTTTTTCAAGGACTCTGTTTTGTTTTTTAGGGTTTTTTATTTTATAGTTATTTGTATTTTTTCTTTCTTTGGATTATTTGCTTTTTTTCAATATTTTATTATATGTAACTATAGCCAACTACTATAAATTCCTCCCTATGGGAGAGGCTTTTGTCAATACTGATGCCAATAAAGCTGTTATTATTATTATTATGATTAATAATGGAAATATAGTCCATCATCATCTACCGTCATTAGTAGGGGTGGGCATAATTGAATGATTTAAATAATCGAATGACCGAACGATTAATATGGATTCTGAGAGATCATATGCCACAATTCTCGTCTCTATGATGGCTGAGCCTTGATGGAAATATGCATATAATTTATGTAAGAGAAAAGTCGTTCGGTTATCCGCACTCCTTATAATCCCTCGATTATCGTTAAACAATTCAGTTCAAATGATCATTCGTTTCTCCAAACCGATTAATCCGATAATAGATTAATTCGAATGATTGAAATAATTAAATGACCCGATAATCGTCATTCGATTATGCCCACCCCTGGTCGATTATACCCTTCATATTTAATAATTTGATGAGTTACTAATAAGAATGGCTGTGAAATTTTTCTCTGTTAGGCCTTATAAAATTATTATTATTATTTGTTTTTTTTACACCCTATTAATTAGATTTTTAAAAATACAAAGCCCTGAAACAATCTTATAAATAAAAAATCAGTCAATGTATTTTTAATTCATGCATCAGTACCACAGCTGTTAATTATCCGATTGCTTTTTAGCCATGGATTGAGGCAGAATATTGTATTTAAATAGTAGCTTCTGTTAATTATCTCTTTTTAAGGATATTTAATTATTACTGTTCTTGTTATTCAGGGTCCTGCTTCCTCTTCAAGCCAGATGCCAACGGCCGCAGCGGTAGCAGCTGCTGCAGCTACCGCTAAGATCCAGGCGATGGATGCTGTTGCTACCAATGCTGTCATTGGTGAGTTATAAGTGTATAAATATTGCTTAGAATTTATATTTTAAAAAAATATTAATTTTTTAATTTTTTATAGTTCCTTATTTTTTTTTTCAGTCTTAATTCATAATTTTTCAAAGAGTCAATTAGAGGTGAGCATTAATAGATTTAATATGCGGTTAAGGATTTGATAATATGCTCAAGGTCATATTAAACCTGGCAGATTTTTAAGGGAGTAAAAATCCTTGGTTATGCTGTCCTTTGGAGGCGACATAAAATGGTCGTCACGAGCTAGTGCAATGTCAGAAACTTATTAAATATCCCTATCCTAATTGAAACCGAAGAGGCAAAATTTAGGACTTCCACTGTAGCATCATCTGATTAGCCACTGCAGCATAAAGTGATGTTAAATGTATAAACAGCAACAAGATTTAATTTAACTATCCAGTTTTTGATAATGAAACCTCATTCAATTAAGTTTATGGAATGGATGTAATAAATTATGAATTTGATTGAAAAAATTATGAATTTGACTGAAAAAGCTCTAGAGTGTCATTTATTTAATGAAATCAATATGTTCTATATCAATTTACTCTAATTTTTTACAAATTAAAAAAAAAAAAAAAAAGATAACTTTTAATTTGATAATTTGAAATTAATGTGTTTTTATTTGAAGCAAATTTGGATAACACTTATTTTGAAATAATATTGACTTTTAATTTTGTTCCAATAATAAAATAGCCTAACTTAATTAAATATAACTATTTAGGGATAGTAAATAGTCTCTTTTGCCTTAATTTTTATCCTCACTTATTTTGTTAATCTTCCTTGACAACATTTGACTTTATTTAAAAAACAAAACAATTCTGAAGTAATATAATATTAAACTGAAAATTATATGCGAGAGTGTATAACGACAAAAGATAAACTACAAAAAATATTGGTCAACGTTAAACCTTTTAATTGATGACTGTTATATTAAACAGCGGACTAAGATTAAAAAATATTGTAGAATTGATGACAAAGGCATAGGTATCAGATAGTGAAAAAATTAAGTATAATCGGAAGAAGAAAGATATAATAGTGACGAGATGTGGATTCAAAAATGTGTAAACAATTACTACTTTCTGAATTATCCCCATAAATATAAACTTAGACAATATGTTTAAAACATTGATAAATGTCTTAAAACATTTCTCTGTTAAATAATGTGTAAATTGAAATTATTTAATTGTAGGCCTTTCGAAGCTGACTTCTACCCTGGGCACCCCCGCAGTGATCCCTGCTACAGTGCCACTGGTCCCGACGCAGGCGGGCGTGCTCCCTCCCCCTGGCATCGCCATCCCTCAGCCCCTCCCGGTGGCTGGCCAGTTCAGGGCCCCGCAGCCCATCATTCCAGGTAACATTGCTTTGTTTATTTTTAAAGTATTGCCTTTTATTTTATTTATTTTTATTATTAGTACATGTAATTGTATTTATTTTCATGTATCACTAATAGTGAATAATGAATAGTTGGCATGAAGGATAAGATGAGTGGGAGGAAGGCAGTCATAAAAGATCAGCCGATGCCCAAAAAAAAAATATTTATTAACCAACATATTAATCCAAGTATGAGGTAAAAACGTTGGTTAATAATTTTTTTTTTACTACCTCCTGAATCATCTCATCTTTTTTATTGATCCACACAGTCAACTATTTAGTCTTCAGTATGAACTGTTTTAGGCGATTGAATATTTCTAAAAATAAAAAGTAAAGGGCTTTTAGATGCCTGATATATTATCTATTTAATTTATATACTGTTATTATTGCATATTGTTTTAATTTTAATTTTTTTTGTTGCAGCCCCAGGGGTGGTCGCGCCAACGTTGATTGCTACCCCAGCGACGACGAACAGCCAGGAGGCGCTGCGCAGGGCGCAGGAGCAGGCTCAGGTACCCACCCCCACTTACTGTTCCGCGCAGGCCCAGGCCATCCCTGCCCCCCTCCCAGCTCCCATATCCTTTAAGGTCAGCCTCCTTGTCTTTCCTTTACCAACCTTTTTTACCAATATCCTTAATTTAATCTATGATAGATGACATTTATGTAGGAAAGTAGTTATATTTCATGGAGATATTAAATGCGATACCTACAGTAAAATCCTGATTATTTTTATTGCCAAGAGACGGAGATTCAAATATGAATTGTCAGGTAATAAATAGATGGTTCTTAAATCTTCCTCTAAAGTTTATTTTTACATTAGCAATAGTTAGGAGTCAACGTTTAAGTGACCTTCTCCATCTTTAGGGCTCACTACAACACAAACAAACTATAGTTTTTGTAATAATAAATGATTACAAATTATCGTTTATTATTACAAAAATTAATTTTATTTACACTTATTAAAAACAATAAGTCCATTTACTGGAGAGCCATGTATGAGTTTAAAATATATCCAGTTTTTTTACAATGTTTTCCCATAATCAATTTTATGACATTGAAATTTATGAAAAATTAAACAATGAGAATGACCCATATCGTGTTGCTATAGAAATGTATACACTAATATATTAAATCTAGGTCAATAAAGCATGATTTATAATTTTAATTATGATGGAGTTTTGTTGACCGTAGAGAAATTAGATGAGGAAGATGGTTGGGGGTGCGGTCATAAATTAAAACCACACAATTAAAAATAAGCGTTATTTTTATTATGTGCCGACGTTTCGGCCTACAATGTGGGCCTTCATCAGGGATGACGTGCAAGCGTTGCCTACGAAGTCTGACTGATGAAGGCCCACATTGTAGGCCGAAACGTCGGCACATAATAAAAATAACGCTTATTTTTAATTGTGTGGTTTTAATTTATGACCGCACCCCCAACCATCTTCCTCATCTATAATTTTAATTGTTTTATTGCATCTGCCTAATGACAGCTGAGGTGCTTTGAATCTGTTTTAAATAGTTTTTTATTATATTTTTGTTTATATGATGGGTGGTTCTGATTGTTTAATTTTTTATAAATTTTAATGACTTATATTATTTATTATGGACAACATTTTAAATAAAACGGATATAGGGGAATGCTCGAAACATAGACTCTTAATTATTTCTATTGTAGTAATAAACTTAAAAGTGAGATTTAAGAACCATCTATTTACGAGTATTATTAATATACGTTTCTTCCGAGTAATTAATTTTATTATGAATTATCAGGATGTAAAAAACATAAATACCAAATTATAGTATATTACAATACCAATAATTTTTTTTAATTAACTGGTCCCTTGATTATCTCATGCAGATTCATATATAAGCAGTCTAATTTAGTCAACTGTGCAATTTTCACATTCAATTGATATTCACATAATTTTGAAGCTTATTCTTCTAACACGTTGATAACTTTTTTAGTATCTCTTTGTCATGAGACAATTGCAATTAAATAAGATTGTAGTTAGTTTTGCAATTATTTTGGTTCAGCTAGATTAATTGCAAAGTAGATGCTTGACTACGTTAAATAGAAAATAATGTTGACTAATCATCTATTTAGAAGAGTTGATATTAATCATAATATCAATTATTATAATATAACAATGTTTTGAGCCCTTGACTTATAGTATGTCCTAAAACAATTTTTAATATCATGATATTACTAATTTTGTTATTATTGACTAAATTTCATTCTATTTTTTTATGTAATTTATCATATTATTACATACCTTGAAGTTTAAACACAAATTTGAATAGATATATTGATGTTTTTAAATTTCGAGGTATGTAATAATATGACAAAATTATTAAAAAAATATATCAAATTTAGTCAATAATAACAAAATTGGTAACAATATCAATGCTGTTGAAAATTGTTTTAGGATATACCTGAAGATGAGTCATGGCCTCGAAACGTTGCTGTATTATATAGTGATATAATAATAATGTTATAATTGATAATTAGATATTTTTGAAGGGAGAAAAAAGTTCCATGTATTGAAATCATAAGTTTAATGATGAAAATATTTCTTCTGTATTAAACCGGACTATAAATACTTAAATAAATTAATGTAATAATATGTTTGATGGTTGAATTAATTTCAAGTCCTACAAAACAAAATTACAACATACTTAAATAAAAAAATTTATTTAAAAAAAAAACACTGAAGAAATTTTTTTTTTATCTTTATTTATTGTAATCTACACCTGTCCGCGACAATAAGCAGATGTGTGTATATATATTGTAAGAGCTGGCATGTCAGGCATGAGGGAGGTCAGTACCCAGCGCACCTCCTCCTAACGTGAAAATCTGAAGAAATTTAGCGTGAATTTTCTATGTAAAAAAAAATTTCTTTTGAGGACAGACTTCATTAGAAGGTGATTTTTCTTGTCTCATTGTTGAGTGCCTGGAGGTATCGCTTTCAATAATAATATAAGAATAACAGTATTTAAAGTTTGAAATAATTTTAATTTATTCAGTTAAAACAACAGGAAGAACTTCAGAAGAAATTACTTGAAGAGAATGAACCTCAGACGTTGCAACAGCAAGAGAACATGTCTATCAAAGGCCAGAGCGCTAGGCACTTGGTCATGCAGAAGCTTATGAGGAAAGTTGAGGTGAGAAACAAGTCCAATATACATTTTTTTTTGTGATTTTTTTATTTACTTATCTGTCATTTGTTATGATAAATCGTTTTTAAGTTTTTAATTTTCATTCAGGTTTAAATTTTAAATATTTATTATTTTTGTTTTTTTAGAGTCGAGTAGTTATTCTTCGTAACATGGTCGCTCCTGAAGATGTTGACGAATCTCTACAGGAAGAAATACAGGAAGAATGTAGCAAGTGAGTGTTCTGGTTAACTTAATGTAATATATAAAAATCTTGTGTCACAGAGTTTGTGGTCCTACTCCTCTGGAACGACTCTAGACTGATTTTATAAAAATTTGAATGCATATTTTGTAGCTATGAGAATTGGACGTAAACTATATTCCATACCCCTTAGTGATTCGGGTGTCCCTATACAGAAATTTTTCATCCTCCATTCTCCACCCTCAATTTTAGGATTTTTGTATGAACAGTATCCATATAATTTAAATGTCGTTCGTATCACAAAATTCTGGTGCCGGGCAATATACAACCTTCACTACCTCGGTTGTTGAAATAAATTTAAGAAATATTAAACAAATCTACAGTTAAAAAAAGTTTAAAGTTTTAATAACTTAAATAAAAAAAATATTCATTTTTTTTGGAAAAATATGATTTATATTAAATAACATATTAGTGTGAAATTGTTATTTATTATTATCAGTGATAAGTTGAAGGCATAATCGTCACGTAACATTGCATTTTACAAATTTGTATATAAGATAATATTTTTTCTTAAATTCTTAGCTTTCCATTACTGTTATATTTAAAAAACAAATTACATTTAAAAAATCAAATTTATTTTTTTTTTTTAACATTTTATTGATATTTACAACTGTTATTTAAAAAAAATATGTTTGCTCTTTTCAACATTTAGAACAGAGATAAGCATGCTGGTTGATAGTTAACACAAATGGAATACATTAAATTGGGAAAATGTGTAGATTTCTTTTTGTCATCGTCTACAGCGATCCATTCCTCTTTCTGTCATTGGTTCCGACCACACATATACTTACAAAATATTCACTGCAAATAATTTCCATGGCAGAACGACATTTGCCGGGTCAGTTAGTTTGTTCATAATAATCTAATAAACCACGTTTTCATATTTATTGTAATCAATAATAAACAGTTAAGGAATAAAAATAAACCTTTAATTTAATCTATAGATTTGAGATAAATTGTATTTAAAACATGTTAAATTATTTATCATTTTATTATAATTATTGAAAAAAAATATTGGGTTGTGTCACATGAAATGTCCATTGTCAATTTATTAAGAATACGATATGAAAACAAGATAATTTTATTCGAAGTATTTACCTTCTTTTTCTACACATTTTTCCCAATGTGACACCAACTTTTATATCCCCGTACTGAAAAACTCTGAGCTTTGAAGTAAAACAAAAATTGAAAACACACTTTTCACTTGATCACCATTTTCAAAAAGTTTTCCTTTGACGAAGTTGTCTAAATTCCTGAACAGGTGGTAATCTGATGGAGACAAGTCGGGAGAATATGGTGGGTGCGGAAGAACTTGGTAGCCCAGTTCTTTCAATTTTTGAACGGTATGTTCTGAAACATGGGGTCTTGCTGCCGCTCAGTGAGATCATGAGGTACCCATGTATCGAGCTTTTTTACTTTCCCAATACACTTTAAAGGTCTGGAAACGGTATATGCACTTGCATTTAGTTGTGCTGAGAGTCCTTTAACTGTTTGGTAGGGGTTTCCTTATACTGTATGTTTGAGGACATCGTTGTCTATTACAGGCGGAGGTCTTCCTCAGGGCAAGTTTTCCAAGTCGTATCCCCAGCTGAAAACTTAGCAAACCAACGGCGAATGGTCCGTTCATTAACACTCCGTTCCCCAAACACCTTGCAAATATTTCTAGCGTTAGAGTTTTAACTCGTACAAAAATGTTACTCGAAAATCGTGTGTTTCCATGTTCATATTTGGAGGGATACTAAAAAGTGGGTGATTGATTGGGAAGCTAATGTTTATAATACAAAGGTAGATGATTAGTAACTGTTTACTTTAAATATGTAAACATTCGGAAGAAAACAACAGAGACCTGCAAAATCCTTTATGTATTTCAGAAACTATAAGAACGGACATTTCATGTGAAACAACCCAATAATACCCTCAAGTCATCAGAATTAAATTCAGGCATTCAATGTTTCTTTTTGTCATTACAATTAAATAATTAATGTAAGGATTTAAATAAAGAATCATTCTTCTTGTTTTTCAGGTATGGGACAGTTGACAGGGTTATCATTTACAATGAGAAACAGTCAGAGGATGATGACAATACTGATATCATTGTCAAGATTTTTGTGGAGTTCTCGAAAATGAAAGGTACAATTGATATATTTTACATTTATTTAACCTTCTTTAATATAAAAGTATTTATTACAAAGGAATTAATATGTGATAAATTTTTATTACAGAGGCGGAAGCGGCAAGAGATGCCCTCAACGGAAGGTTTTTCGGTGGACGCCTTGTCAAAGCCGAACTTTATGACCAAACCCTTTTTGATCATAGTGACTTTTCTGGTTGATCTAATTTCTTTTTTTTTAATGTCAGCATTAATGACCCAAAGGGTTTTTTTTTACTCATTAATTTTTAAGGAAAAGTTTTTAAACCAAAAAAACGTATTCCTATATTTTATTTCCTTTTTCTTTTCTTTTTTTTTTATAACACTACTAAACAATCTTATACTTTTATTTCCGATTTTTTTTCTTTAATTTTTTTAATATAAACATATGTGTATTTAGGTGCTTTTTCTTTTTAAGTTATTAATGATATAATTTGAAATTATGGATATTAAAGTAAACAGTTACTGATCTCAAGACTAGGAGTTACTCATGATTCCACGTTTAAGTATATTATATATGCACACACGTCCATCGTTAGTTCATGAAATAGTTATTTATTACATCTACTTCTCATTTTATCAACACTTCATTCCAATTTTATTTTAGTTTTTTATCTTATTAATATTTATTTTTGCTATTTACAATGTCTATATTTTTGCAAGTAGGGGTTTTCTTACTAGATCTACAATGTAGATTCGAGTTTTTTTTTTTTTCTTTTTTTTTTTTTAAATTAATTTTTAAAACATAGTTTTGTTAATCCTTGTAAATAACTATAAATGTAAATTTATACGAATCGAAATTGTTATAAAATAAGTTTCTATATTGTGTATATAAGTATTTTTTTGTGATATTTCTGAAGTTTTATCGTAGCGTTAAGATACCATTTTATATAACCAAGGTATTTATAAACATGAAATTATAACTGATTAGTTCTGTATTTCATTAGCTACTCTGATTATGTAATTTAATGTATGTCATGTAATTATTTAAAATATAAATTGGTCTGTTGATTAAAAAATACTTTTTATTTATTGTTCCTTCCCCCACCTATAATGAGAATAAAAAAAAATCATAGATATCAAATAGGTGTTAAACATATGCATAACTTCGAACTGTTGTTGGTATTTAAATGCAAGAAGATACGAAATATTGCATTATTTGAAATGATGAAAATCGTCAAGATGGAAAAATTGGTAAGAACTACCATCAGGCTGAATCATTATTTTATATAGAATTGTTCATCTCAGACAAACCCATCCAGACTAGATTAATAAGCACTGATTTCAGAACCTAACAGAGACTTTAAGGAAAGAAGAATATTGAGACGACTGAACACGAATTGAGACTCAAAAAAATTTTTTTTTACCTAGTGCACTCTCAAGTCAAAATGGGCGTTAGGATTTCAATGTAGTGAAGTACTCTGGTGGTTACTGGGACACTGTTTGTTAACAATAGAATCATGCAAACGACTTGAAATCATAGTATCATGGAATCAAGTTTCGATCAAACTTATTTGTATCAAAGTATTTCTATAGGCTAATAATGTAATCATGTATAGCCTTATTGAGGAATGTTAAAAGACTTCTATACAGGTCATGCAGAAGAACAACTCAGCTTTTGCTCAAGATCGCGGTAAAAAAAAGGTCGCCTAAAAAGGTATTCCCTTACCTGTGTGATGTCAGGTACAATTTAAACATCCCTATCCTAATTAAATAAGACGCAAAATTTAGGACTCCCACTGTAGCATGACTTGAGGGTATTATTGGGTTGTTTCACATGAAATGTCCGTTTTTATAGTTTCTGAAATACATAAAGGATTTTGCAGGTCTCTGTTGTTTTCTTCCGAATGTTTACATATTTAAAGTAAACAGTTACTAATCCTCTACCTTTCTATTATAAACATTAGCTTCCCAATCAATTACCCACTTTTTAGTATAACTCCAAATATGAACATGGAAACACGCGAATTTTCGAGTAATATTTTTGTACGAGTTTAAACTCGGCCATTCAGCACCTGAGGCCGCTAGAAATATTTGCAAGGCGTTTGGGGAAGGGAGTGTTAATGAACGGACCATTCGCCGTTGGTTTGCTAAGTTTTCAGTTGGGGGTACCGACTTGGAAAACTTGCCCCGAGGAAGACCTCCATCCGTAATAGACAACGATGTCCTCAAACATACAGTAGAAGGAAACCCCTACCAAACAGTTAAAGGAATCTCAGCACAACTAAATGCAAGTGCATCTACCGTTTCCAGACATTTAAAGTGTATTGGGAAAGTAAAAAAGCTCGATACATGGGTACCTCATGATCTCACTGAGCGGCAGCAAGATCCCATGTTTCAAAACATACCGTGCAAAAATTGGAAGAACTGGGCTACGAAGTTCTTTCCATGGGTATATGGGTGCATATTCTCCCGACTTGTCTCCTGCCAGGAATTTAGACAACTTCGTCAAAGGAAAACTTTTAGAAAATGATGATCAAGTGAAAAGTGCGTTTTCAGATTTTGTTTCACTTTAAAGTTCAGAGTTTTTCAGTTCGGGGATAAAAAAGTTGTCCCGTTGGAAAATTGTCTAGAATTTTCCAATATATGAATCTCGATACATGGGTACCTCATGATCTTACTGAGCGGCAGCTCTGTACCCCATGTTTCAAAATATTCTCCCGACTTGTCTCCAACAGATTACCACCTGTTCAGGATTTAGACAACTTCGTCAAAGGAAAAAATTTTGAAAATGATGATCAAGTGAAAAGTGCGTTTTCAGATTTTGTTTCACTTCGGGATAAAAGTTTTTCAGTTCGGGGATAAAAAAGTTGGTGTCACGTTGGGAAAAATGTGTAGAAAAAGAAGGTAGATACTTCGAATAAAATTAACTTTTTTTCATATCGTATTTTTAATAAAAATCCTTTACCTTGAAAACGGACATTTCATGGGACACAACCCAATATTATTATAATGTTAAACATCAGTTATGGAGAAAGCTGTTTCTAAGGATGCATTGCCGGAGACCAAAATTTATGCATAGAGCTGAATAATGTCATAAGCGGATTTTACCAAACCCTGCGCCAGGTAGACCGTCTAGTTGGCAGTTGTTTTCCCGAATGACATCATTCCATGGAAAAACGAAGAAGCCTTTCTGTTTTTGTTTTTTGGCCGCGATTAGACCAGGGCTTAATGTTATCACTCTTGTCTGAAGGGGAGGAGTGATCAGCTAATAACCAATAAAGAAATATAAAAAGAACAGTTTGTTTGCTTTTAATTGTTTAATCTAAACATAAACAAGTCGCTTTCAGACTGACGGCGCGTGTAATCCCCTAGAGAAGGTTATATCATTTGATAAGCCGGTAATAGAGGTTACGTAAAAGGCTGGAATGTAACAACACTCCAACCTATTACAAGGTTATCCTCGATGGTTGTAATTAATTGAAGGCAAATACATTTATCTCATATTATAGAAGGCAGAATTAGATAAAATTTTGGGCAGTCATCCTTGTTATCGTTGAGCCTAAGACGAGGCAACGGATTATACCAAGTAATTCCTTGGCCTCATAAACATTTCCTTTTATATTTATCTTGAAATTCCCGATTAACTCGAATCTCGAACTCTATTATATGCAACCGCAGAAAGAAATTTAAAAAGAGAACAAGAATTTAATTTAGATAAGAACAGTATACAAAATAAGGAAAGAACGCTTCAAACACGACCTTGTGAAATACTGCCAAGCAAATATATCTGATTGTGTGAGAGCTGAAAGCTTATTTTTAAATTGTATGTCGTATTCTCCTTTGATAATAATAGAATATTACAAGTGGTACTTATATCAGGAGGATGTGGGGATAGTAGTGGAATTTCCTCTCGGCTAAGTCCGATGGACTCGTTGACCAACTAGGAGCGGCCCTTCATGCTCTTTGGAGGGTGTGACGTAAGTTCGAACGCACTACTCACATATTTTAGTTCCCAAAATATCAGTAATAGTAACGTAATGGATTCCTCTGAGGTAAAACGCTCATTATTCGAAGGTACAGTTAAAATATCGTACAATGTTTGCAGTAACTCTGTAATTGGTGTGGCATGCGAAATCCGAATTGATGGTCATTTATGATTCTTTGGAGAGTCAGTACGTCAACCAATTTTTTGTATATTAAGTTATCATAAAGTTTAGAGGATATCGAAAGGTGAATAATTGGTATGTAAGGAAAGATTGTACATGTCGTTGTCTTTTTTGAGTATCATTTTTATGATTGAATATTTCCACTGTATTGAGAATTTGGCTCTCCTAAGTATATAATCGCTTATTGTCTTGAGGAACTCTACGAGCTTTCTTGGTTATGGGCAAGTTGGGGCTCCTCGGCAGTAATTATATCATTACTTAGTGCTTTTATTTTAAGTAATTGTTTGCTTATTTATTTAACACCACTTTATGCTGCTGTAGTTAATCGGACGATGCTACGGTGGGATTCCTAAATTTTGTCTGTCCAGGTTTAATTACGATAGGAATCTTCAACGAGTATCAGACATGGCACAGGTTCGGAACCATCTTCTTTCGGTTTTTCATGTATTTATGACCCTTAAGTAGATACCTTTTCACAGATCCACGTCCTTAAAATAACTTTTGTCATTCTTGTTTGCTACTCTGTTTGGAATTCCTTACCTATCTTTATTCATAGAGCCCTATTATTTATGTCTTTCAATTATCAATTATTTCTCTACCTTCTGAACCACCAATGTTCTTCCCGACTTAAGTAAAATTTAAGGTTCCAAGTTTTAAGCCATTTCAGTCCTGAAGTTTTAAAAATACAAGATAGATGTCAGTTAGTATGTATTACTATTAGTCTATTTGTTTATTTATTTAACGTCCCTTTATGCTGCTGTGGCTAGTCCTAAATTTTGCCTGTCCATGTTTAACTAAGATAGGAATCTCTAACGAATATCAGACATGACAGACCTTCTTACGTCCCCTCCGAAAGACGACATAACTAAGGATTTTTACTCCCATTAAAAAATTCTTGGACCACCAGTCAGGTTTCAACCTGCGACCTTGGGCGTAGAAGTCTGTTATGCTAACCATTTAGGTAAGTGTCTTATTTTTGAGCGACTTTTCACCACGTTTTCATGTTCTGCATTGACGAAGTCATCATCATCATCGATCCGGCGCTACAACTCGGTGACGAGCCCTGGCCTCCTCCACCAGCCCTCTCCAGTTATTTATATCCTGTGCAGCCGTCATCCAGTTCCTCACTCCCAGGATATCTCTTGCATCTGCTGTCACACCATCCGTCCATCTAAGTTTCGGTCTTCCTCTTCTTCTGATGCCGTGTAGAGGTTCAGTCATAATGGCCTTAGGGATCTTCTCATCCTCCATTCTAGGCACTTGCATTGAGGAAGTCAGTGATGTAAAAACAGATGAAAAATTATCAGGAAGAGGTACAATTTTCATCTTATTTGACCCGAACCATCTTCTTTTCGCAGTGGTGTTGACACCTGCCAATGTTTTAAAATGCTTCTACAAGTTTCCATCTTCAGTTGATAGGTAGTTTAAGAAGACATTTATGACTTGTTCTATTCAATTTATGCCTATCTTAGAAAAATCTGTTAGTCTGCTATATCTCTGGGACTCTTCTCTTAGCTGTGATCAACTCCTTCATATGTTTCGGCAAGATATCTGCTTTTGATGAAATATTTTGAGATGACGACCATGCTGCCTTTTGTGCACTTTTAATAAATTTGTAGACAACTTCCTCTGATTCAGCTTCTGTTTTAATATAAGTTGGTACTGAAAGTTCTCTTTTCGGAAATTCTAGAGTTATGGAATGAGATTTACTCCTCAATATATTATTAATTGTTAGGATTAATAATAGATAATTTATATTATCTCCTATTGCAAAGGATGCCGCCCACGGACGCAACCGAATTGCGTCCCGTGATATTTTATGATCCTCCAAATATTCCGAATTGAGTCCCGCCTACCTCTAGGGGTTGGGTGCCATACCTGTAAAAGGTGTGAGGTATAGGAGCTCCTTATCAGCGCCACCGGGAGGTTAGCTGCATCGCTAATTCCAGTTAGTGAATTTTATGTCATAAAAGATTTCTGCCGGCAAGAAAAACTACGTACATGGAACTAATCAATTTTGAATTAAATTACAGCCAAATAACACAGTGATATTTTCATGCAATTTGAGGTAATAGTGCCTTACATAGACACATGTGTATATGTGACATATACTATATTAATACTAACTTGTTTTTTTTCCAAGTTTATAGTATACACATATATTATGTAGGGCGCAATTTTATTTCGAATCGCATGAACAATAAATTCTCAAATCGTTGCATAAATAAAATTGTTTATTTATTGACTGAAACCTAAGAACAGTAGAAAATTATATATATATATATATATATATATATATATATATATATATATATATATATATATATATATATATATTATAGTCTATATATATAAATTATAATCTAAATAAATTATTAACTAAATAAATTATAGTCTATATTATATATATAGACACACACACACACACACATCCATAATTAATATTTATTAAACTATATAGCTTGGCCTGAAGTACGCAAAAATATCTTCTTTTATGAAAAATATATCGTTAAAATATATTTGCCTTTTTTTTTTTTTAATGACTTATTAAACGTTTCTTGATTATTTTTATATGTCTCCGAACTATTTAAGCTGTCTTTTTGCCTTCGAAACCTGGGTGTACTGATAAGCCGTACCATATACCTAGCACCTTTTTCAGGTACCAGGCTGGACTCAACTAAGATTCTGTAAAACCGACCCTGGGACTCAATTAGGAATCTTTTTGCCAAACGGGACTCAATTCGGACTCACCCGTCGCCCACTACCTCCGAAGGGACTTTTGCCCAAGACAGCTGTGCACATACCTGAACCCCTACTTCAAACAGCTTGCCTACAGGAAGTACTTGGACATTATGGGTGCTAAGTGATCCATATGTCCCTCCATTTGATCTCCGCCGCCTTTCCTCCATCCCCCTACTATTCCTTCATATGTGTACCCCCAAATCCTAGGGCCAGAGCACTCCGGTCAAGATGTTCTTAATGTAAAGTAGTAATATATTATATTAGTCAGAAGTTTATGTTTCTATTTTCATTGTGAATAAAAATACATAAGTTTATATAAATGCGTTATTTGTTAACTTAGGTAGGAATCCTAATCCAGTGCTGCATTATTGGTCCCCGGTTGCACATTGGACTGTTCCTCTAACCGAATTTACAGTGATTTAAATCGAATTTGACACGTTTTGAATGTCCCAGAATTTTGAAAGGGTTCGCCGAGGTTCGAGAATGTTCGTGTATATTGATTGAGAAGGTTCTCCGTGAGGTGGGTCAGTCTTGGCCTGGCAGCTCACCCGGTACAGTCTATCTCTACAGGTTAGTTTTTAACCTCACCACGCCGCGAGATTTTTTTTATATACTACATTTTTTATTATTTACAAAATATATAAGCAGTATATATACATTTTTAGACAGAAAATTTAACGACATGAAAAACAGTTCAGAACATGATAAGAACACACACGGGTACATAATTATAAGGAAATATTTTACATTGATATATTTACTTCCGCATTCTTTCTCAAAACAGAAACTATTTATAACAGATTGAGTTTAGCATCAATTGAGGCGTTGATTTCCAAAAAGTACTAAAGGACATTTTTTACAAAATTGATTTTTTTATACATTTGTATTCTCATCAATTAGTTATATCTAAATCTCCTATTTGATTTTATCTAATAAACACCCAAGCCCTTTATAAACGCAATTTAGAAATATAATTATTTTCTAAAGGAAATAATTACACATTTAATTTCATTCCAAATTATACCAAAACATCTCATTTCATATCTTTAATATGATGTTATTAATATACTAAAAAAACAATTCTGGATTTTAATGCGAAAAGAATCAAATTAGCTAATTTAATAATATAATAATTAGTGATTTTCGAGCGTCCTGTAAAATTTCCTAGAATGGATATAGTACCTTTTGGACATCAACGTCTCAATTGAAAAATGTATACATGTTTATACAGATATAAATTATATGAATACTTAAATAAAAACTTAAACATTTTAAAACATTATATTTGATTCAAAAACGAAATAAAAATTAGTAAATTAACCAATATTATATTTAAAAAAATTTTAAATGAGCTCTTTAAAATAAAAAAATCTGGTGCGTGCAACATACGACTTTCACTTACTTCCGTTTTTAAAATCGATTAAAGAATTTTCAAATACAGTAAGAGATAAAAATGAGTGAAACCATTAAAGAATAAATTAAATGAAATTTCTATAGAAACATGTGTTTTATTAAAAAATCTATTGTATTATTATCTAAAATAATCACTTGGTTTTATCGGTTTTTTATCCCTCTATATTAACTTTTAAAAGCTTGTGTATAAGATAATATTTTTTCTAAAATTTTTAGCTTTCGAACGGTACATCATACATGTATATTACTGTTCTTATGTTCAAAAACAAAAAAAATTGCATTTAAAAAATATTTTTTCAGTTTTCTCCTTTTGTTGTTTTTCAAATTCGCACAACATACGTATTTAGCTGTTATTTATCAAAGCTAACAAGATAATATGGTTATTTTTATATAATCTACAAAATTAAAGGTATTTTAGAGGAAGAAAATTTAAAATCTCGGCATTTAAGCCCTGACAAACTATTTTAATCAGAATGAGCACTTCTGGTAAGCTCATTTTGATGAAAAACGTTTTGTAACGTCTCGGGCGTATATTAGTCTTAAATATGAAATTTCAGTTTCATAGGACTTTTAGTTTCCGCCCTGGAGTTACCACACACACACACACACAGACCATTTTGCGGGACTTGGTTATTTGGACTAAGGGGACCCTAAAACGTGCATTTCCGTTGAAAACTGGAATTCGAAAATTTTCACGATCGCAATACTTTCCCTTACTATATATAGTAAGTGAAAGTAAAAACATTCTACAGTTATTCTCAAGTGATACAAAACAAAAAAAATTCTTTGTGCTTAATTCAAACAAATTAAATTTAGTTTTTTTTTAGCTGGTAATATTAATTAAACAAAATATCATTGGTTGGTTTCATTTTTGAGCAAAACGTAAACTTAAAATTACAATTTGTTTTCTATTTTTTGTAGAAGATTCATGATTGAGTTGTACATAAACATTACTAAAACTACAAGACATTATTTTTTTATTCTAATTTGTTTTAATTAAATTTATCTGATACTAACACAGTTAAATGTAAAATATATTAGTAAAAAAGAACAGAAATTGATATTTTTATTTGTTTTATTAGTTAATTTAAGTGTAAACATTGAATAAAAAGAATGTATGGACTGTGGTATTATGGCTATGAAAAAGTTTCAAATTTCTCATTTGAGTAATTTAGCCTTGGTAATACTATAGCTAGAAATTTTATTTATATATTTCAGTTATATTTTCCTTTCAATCACTTATTCATTAGTGAAAGATTTCAGGGAAATACTAAATCCTGAAAAAATAAATCAGTTCTCAAAGTAAGGTTTTTTCCTCAATCCATTGAAGGATAAAGTACCCACTTTGTTGAGACTGGTCGTGTCTCAGGTTTTACAACATAGGATCTATTTACAGCTGTTATAATAGAATAAATAATCGTCTGCCTCAGCCGGGCACTAACTAAGACTTAAGGAGTCAAGTGTCCATTGTCCAATGTCTTTCCCACTAAGTTATTCCATTCCTAAAGAAACAACTATATGGTAAAGTGCGCGTGTAATGTATTGGGTGTGTCACACGAAATGTCCGTTTTCAAGGCAAAGGATTTTTATTAAAAATACGATATGAAAACAAGATTATTTTATTCCAAGTATTTACCTTCTTTTTCCAAAAAAAAATTCCAACGTGACACCAATTGTTTTATCTCCGAACTGAAAAACTCCTGAACTTGAAAGTGAAACAAAATCTGAAAACGCACTTTTCACTTGATCATCATTTTCTAAAAGTTTTTCCTTTGACGAAGTTGTCTAAATTCCTGGCAGTAGACAAGTCGGGAGAAATGAGTGGTGCGGAAGAACTTCGTAGCCCAGTTCTTCCAATTTTTGCACGGTATTTTTGAAACATGGGGTCTTGCTGCCGCTCAGTGAGATCATGAGGTACCCATGTATCGAGCTTTTTTACTTTCCCAATACACTTTAAATGTCTGGAAACGGTAGATGCACTTGCATTTAGTTGTGCTGCGAGTCCTTTAACTGTTTGGTAAGGGTTTCTTTCTACTGCATGTTTGAGGACATCGTTGTCTGTTAAGGACGGAGGTCTTCCTTGGGGAAACGCCTTGCAAATATTTCTAACGGCCTCAGCTGCTGAATGGCCGAGTTTAAACTTGTACAAAAATATTACTCGAAAATCGCATGTTTCCATGTTCATATTTGGAGGTATACTAAAAAGTGGGTAATTGATTGGGAAGCTAATGTTTATAATACAAAGGTAGAGGATTAGTAACTGTTTACTTTAAATATGTAAACATTCGGATGAAAACAACAGAGACCTGCAGAATCCTTTATGTATTTCAGAAACTATAAAAACGGACATTTCATGTGAAACAACCCAATATATATATATATATATATATATATATATATATATATATATATATATATATATATATATGTATATACTTTCTCAAAAAAGATTCCATACACCCATAAATAAATTATTAGTTTTGAAAGTTAATGGCCCAAAAATATTAAATTTGGATTCTTAAGAAATTTGTGGGTTTATTCACAAACTCCTTAGCAAATTACAGCAGCGTCTTCTGGTTTAACTTACTGAATAAGGGCTTTCATCTTTCGACTCGACCACATTATCCTTCCCTACTTAGAATAATTTTGAATGCTTCTGGATGGACTTAAATCCCATAGTACCTATTTATTATGATAGCCATTGAGATGTTGGTAGTGTGAGGATTTGCATGGACTTCAGCAAGGATAGCTCGTCTATGGCGATTCTCCAGTCTTCAAGCATGTGGTCTATCCTCCAAATATTTTAACTCTCTATGTCTTTGTAGTCCATACTGTTCAGTAGCATGAGAATCATTCAACAGATATGCAATTTTTTTATAGATAAGTCCTGCGAACCATGAGCTCTCTCAAATCACGAGAAATCAGGCTTTTCCAGGCCCAAGTAAATTTAATACTGAACAAAAGATTTGATTATCAAGATATGATTTATACATATAACACTGGAAAGAGGGTCCTAGTACAAAAAATAGGATAATTATTGAAAGTGTATGGAAACTTTTTTGACCTACCATTAACAAATGACATTCTGCCTTGTGAATTTTCTATTATTGATGAAATGAAAATAAATAAATATATTTTTTTATCTAAGATTAGTATTAATAATTTGTATATGTATTGGAAATTTTTTAAGTAGAAAATAAATAGCTATGCAAAATTAAAGCATGCTGTATGAAAACCTTTTTGAGTGAGGAGGAGGAGAGAGAGAGAGAGAGAGAGAGAGAGAGAGAGAGAGAGAGAGAGAGAGAGAGAGAGAGAGAGAGAGGAGAGAGAGAGAGAGAGAGAGAGAGAGAGAGAGGAGAGAGAGAGAGAGAGAGAGATTGATTGATTGATTTTTATTATCTTAGGGCCAGAGGCCCTTTTTACAGACAAAATTATAAACTTTTTACATACAAATGTGCTACTTAAAATATAATTGAATTACTTATCTACTAATTTTTACAATGTTATGTTTATAATTAACAGAAAAATTTTTACATATTATCTTTTCCAAATTTTAGAAAAATATGAAATAAAATATAGGCAATATGCTGAAGGAAGATAAAAAGAAAAGAAAAAAAAAAGGAATGATGCTAATAATAAAGGATAATGAATAGGAATAATTAAGTAGAAGGAATATCAGGAAAGGGATAGGAAATGGCAACTGGTTTACAGAGAGCATAAGGCTTCAAGGCACACTCGTCGAGTCTCCGTCTAGAAATAGTCGAATGCATGCCCTGCGGAAGGAGGATGCGAACCTGATCTCCACCGGAAGCATGTTGAGCTCACTCGCGGCCGCAGCGTGGAAAGCATTTCTAAAGGTCTCGGTTCTGCAGGCAGGTAATTAGAATAGACCCTGCATTCTCTCGCTCCGCACCTCCACGAATTCACTTCTTAGTGCCTCCGGAATCCCTGTATCTAGTATTTTACGTGCTAGGCACATTAGGTTGATTCGGCGATATTCTTTGACACGCATCCAGCCTAATTTCTTAAAGGAGTTATATGCTCGTCCCATTTGGCGCTAAAGATAAATCGGATTGCGGTGTTAAGGGCTCTCTGAATCCTGCTGTCCACCGCGTCAGTAATGTCCAAGTAGACCGAATCGCAATACCATACTAGAGGGCATATAAGAGCTGATACTATCCTTCTTTTGACCTCGGCTGACAACAAACGTTTCCATCGAGAGAGGGAATGCATCACTCCATGGACTCTGCTCACGACTTGACTTGCGTGGTAGAGAGAGAGAGAGAGAAGAAAGAGAGAGAGAGAGAGAGGAGAGAGAGAGAGAGAGAGATTTTATTTACCTTTTTAACATATTTTCAATTTTTAGATTTTGATGCTCTGAGACTATGGAGTCTCCTTGAGCAATACAAATAAATATTGTATCAGCCGACAAATTTTTACAAAACAATAATTATAAGTAAATGAATAAAAAAAATGTAATGAACATAAAATGAATAACTGTTGAGTTTTAAATTATTTTCAATATTTCATTATAAAAAAACAAATCAAATAAAACTTTTCTTTACAAATAAAAATGTATAAATAATTGTTGAAAAAATCAAAATTTTACAAAAATGAAACTATAATATTTAACTATAAATAATTTTCTCAAGAATATCTATAAATAAAAAATGTAAATACTTGTGAATAACTTATATTTTACAGACCAGATAAAAAATTTAAACTCAAAAAGCAATAATCAATAAGAATCAATAAAAAGAATAATCATAAATAGAAGCAAAATCAGAGAAATAATGAACATAAAATAACTAGCTGTTGAATCTTAAATTATTCAAGTATTTCTTTATACAAAATCAAATAAAAATTTTCTTCACAAATAAAAATACATAAATAATTTTGAAAAACTCAAAATTTCACGAAAATGATACTAAAAATATTCAACTATTAAGAGTATTATAAGTGAATTAAACAAATACTTGTGTGTAACTCGAATTTCAATAAACCTAATAGACAATTTACAAATCAAAATGTAATAATCAACATAAGAATCAATAAAAGTAATAATTAAAAGAAGTAGAAAGATAATGAAACATAAAATACAATTTTAATCACCAAACCATCGAAATCAAAATTATTATAAATATTTAATCATACAGAACAAAATTAAAAGTTTCCTTTATAAATAAAAGTGCATAAATACTCGTAAACAACTTAAAATTACACAAAAACGAAACTGAAATAAAATTAAATTATAAAGATAAACAGAAAATTTACATGTTCAAGTCAAATAATGAACCAAAAATACAATTTTTAAACACCTTACCATCTTACTAAAATTATTTGTTGAAACAAAATGAAATTAAAACGTACACAGAGTTTTATACCCCCTTACAAATATTAGGCAGAGCCATATTGGTACAGAAAATTTGGAACCAATAAAAAAAAACTTACAACAAAAGATCAATTTACGATTTTAAAAATTCAGAATAAAGAATAAAAGAATGCTGTATGAAAACTTTTTTGAGTGAGTGTATATATGATAAGTGTATATTATATATATATATACATGTGTGCATGTGTCCATGCACATAGTTCATATATTCTATTTTGGACATACCGCTCAGTAGAAATAAGCTACTATCCACAACACACATAAGAATTGTTGGTTTAGTAGGCTTCATCGCCGTGCTTCTGTCAAAATGGAAACGAATTTCGAGATGTCGATATTTAATTATGTACCATTTTATTTCTTATCTACGTTAGAAGCAGTTTTATAACAGGGAAAATATAAAGATAAAATCTGGTGCGCGGATCAATCTACATCAATAACTATTTACTGGATGTTATTTTGACTAATAATCTATAATTTGAAAATTCCTCCTACAAGTCCTATAGGATGTTTTCAGTGAGGATAGGACCTAATGGCAAGAGAATTTAACAACATAATTAATAATTAATATTCATAAACATCGTAGGAGCCGCTTTCGAAAAAATAGTGAAATTATCCGTACACTTAATTGTTCAACATGCCTAACAAACATAAATCACTAACAACTTGTAGTTATTTCACATGATATAACTTCTCGGAGCCGCTATTTATTTTCTTATTGTTATGATTATGTTTTCTTTTCACCACTTATTTCTTTCCCCCTCTTTTCCTATTCTTATCTTTTTCCTTTATATATCCTCACAAATAATTTTTAGTTTAATATTTATTATATTACTTCAAAATATTTATTCTTGTTTTCTGATTATCGTGTTCTTTTTAAACAATACAGTCAAATACTATTTAGAAATTGATCTTCTTTAAAAGTTTAATTGTTTACATAGTGTTCTTCTTGAGGGAGCCCGTGGTGAGTGGCTAGCGCGCTAGTTCCTCACGCTAAAGGTTGTGAGTTCGAATCCTAGTCCTCATGGGGCTTTATAATTAAATGGAGACTCACTCACAGCTTCTCCCCCGGGTATGTGAGACCCGTCAGCCAAATGGTGGTCTCTCACAAAAATAGGCGTAGGGAGTGATGACCCTACCCTATAACATCTCATTGAAACTCGTGAGTATATTCTCCCAGATCACACCACGCAGCCAAGGCTTACGCGGCCTGTCGCGCCAGAGAAAAAAAAATTGTTCTTCTTACAACTTTAAATATTTGCTTAGTTTCTCATTATAGACTTAAATGTTCTCATTACAATACTACCATTTTAATTTAATTTTATGTCTTTTTCCATATTTTATTACTGTCATCATATTATTGTACACAAATTATTATTATTTTTCTTATAATTGTATTTGCTATATTTTTTCGCTCAGCTCTGATGTAGGCCCTCAATGTAGGCCGAAACCTCGGCACAAAAATACAAAAAGTGTTCCTTATTTAGTGAGTTATATCTTGATGACCGAAACCCCAACTATCTTTCAGATCAAACGTGTAGCTTAGTTTGTTCGGTATGCTAATTAATATTTGGTTTTATTATATTTTTTTTTCTAGCCCCTTTTTAATTTAATTTAATAACAGCTAAATATGCAAGTTAAGCAAATTTGAAAAGCAACTAAAGGAGAAAACTGAAAAAATATTTGTTTAATGATTTTTTCATTTTTGAACATAAGAACAGTAATATACCGTTGGAAAGCTAAAGATTTTAGAAAAAAAAAATATTATCTAATTTAACAAGAGCTTGTAAAAGTTAATAGAGATAAAAATCCGATAAAACTAAGTGATTGTTTTAGATAATAATATCATAGATTTTTTAATAAAACACATGTTTCTATATAAATTAAATTTAATTAATTCTTTAATGGTTTCACTCATTTTTATCTCTGACTGTTTTTGAAAACTCTTTAATCGATTCTAAAAACGGGGGTAAGTGAAAGTTGCCGGCATCAGATTTTTTTGATTTTGAACATAGCAACAGTAATATACATTTATAATATACCGTTGGAAAGTTATAGATTTTAGAAAAAAAAATATTATCTTGAACATAGCAACAGTAATATACACTTATAATATACCGTTGGAAAGCTAAATATTTTAGAAAAAAAACATTATCTAATACACAAGAGCTTGTAAAAGTTAATAAAGAGTGATGAAAAGCCGATAAAACTAACTGATTCTTTAATAGTTTCGAGTGTTTTAATCTTTAAGTGTATTTTACAAACTCCGAAAATTCCTCCCTCCAACATACTTTCTTATCATCCAGTCCTATCTCACTGACAGATCCTTCAAAATAAATCACAATGGGTCCTACTCATCTCTTTTTACTCAGTCCGCTGGTGTTCCTCAAGGCAGTATCCTAGGAACCATTCTCTACACAGTATATACAGCTGATATCCCAACCAATCCTAACACTTTCCTTTCCACTTATGCTGATGACACTTGTGTGTTATCAGTCAATAACGATCCAACCGTTGCCTCTCAAACCCTTCAATCCCACATCAGAGACCTTGAGATATGGTGTCAGAATTGGAGAATTAAAATAAATTCCAACAAATCCCACCAAATAACCTTCACCCTTCGTCGTAAGCCAATGACATCCTGTCCTCCAGTATCCTTTCATAATATTCCACTTGTCCCTGTTGAACAGATCCGTTACCTAGGACTCCTCCTTGACAAACGTCTCACATGAAATCCGCACACAAGACTGAAAAGACAAGAATTTGCTCGCCCCTTTGGATTACTTCAACACTTACTACACAGACGCTCAAATCTTCCACTTAACTACAAAAGGCTCATCTACATGATATAGGCATGACCATATAAAGGCCTTATATATGGACTTACGGTGTTGAGCTTTGGGGCTCTACTAAACCATCGAATTCTTTCCGTATCCAATATTTACAATCCAAAACCCTTCATAAAATCCTCAACGCTCCTTACTTTGTCACAAATAAAATCATTCATTAAGACCTAAATGTTCCATATGTTGCTGATTTGGCCCGAACCAGGTATCAATCCTTCCATGACAAACTCCTTTCCCACTCCAACCAATTAGTTTTAGCCCTGGCTTCCTGTTCGATTTCTGATAATCCTCCGAGGCGTCTGAAAAGAAGATGGCCTCGAGACCTTCTAGTTTAAAATAGTTACTGGAGTGCTACCGTTGGGTCGTTCCTCTACAAGTCTGTCTCATGTGATTTTTATTTTAGCATATTTATTTGTTGTAATATCATTCATTTATTGCAAATACACATATCAAGGATAAATTAATCCGTTAGAACCTCGGTGTTCCATATGTGCTAATTTTGCCCGAACCAGGTAACAATCTTCCTATGACAAATTTAATTCCCACTCCAATCCCTTAGTTTCAATCCTTGCTTCTTCTTTAATTCCTGAACATTTTCCGAGGCGTCTGAAAAGAAAATGGTCGCGATTCTGATTCAGAAACTCTAATTAGAGTATTACCATGTAGTAGTTTATCTAAACGTTTGTTTAAGGTCATTGGTCTTTATCCTTATTTACTTGATGTATTGTTAAATTAAGTTGTAAATTTTAATAGCAAAAATAAAAATATATATATTTCGTTAACTTATTGGTTGTCTTGAACTCTCAAACCAAAAATAGCTAAATCGTGCTTGTTGACTCAAAGCTCGAGTAATATCTAAACTTAACAGTGATTAAAACAAATCATATATTTTATATCCACGATGTCTCTGTTTGTTAACTATTTAAACTAAAAACTAAAAATAGTAGTTTCTCATCGTTATTTAACATTTACTATGCAATTGTCACTTCAGACAGCTAAATTACTAAAGTGGTCAACCATTATTTTTTATTAGGCAATTGTATTTTTGTGGTCAGGAAACTGTGTAGTGCAATTAGAATGTTTTCCTCATCGTTACCTATTAATAGAATAGAGGCGTGTTCAGAATGTGTTAACATTTTGGCTTTCCTTAACAAAAAAGGGAGCTATATCATATGTAAAGAACTAATTAAAATCAAAAGAACTACAGCTTTCTATGCCCAAGTTCGCTGGATCATATTTGGCTGGTGGTACTAGGTTTTTTTTAATGGGAGAAAAAAATCCTTAGCTATGCCGTCTTATGAAAGGGAACGTAAAAAGGCAGTCCCAAGCCTGTGTGATGAAGTCTCGAACCGATTACTATACACTTACTCGAAAAACGTTCAAAACTTCCAATTCAATACTAAAAGCTCATTTATGTTACTATCATCAGACCCATCTGGACATATGGAATAGAGCTGTGGGGCTCTACTAAGCCATCTAATTCCTTCCGCATCCAATCCTTACAATCCAAAATCCTAAATGCTCCTTATTTCGTCTCAAATAAAATCCTTAGTGACCTTAATATCCCATTTGTTGCAGACCTTTCTCATACCAGATATACCACTTTTAATTTCAAACAAACTTTTAATTCCGCAACCTATCCCTCACATATTCCTGACAACCCTCCGAGGCGATTGAAAAGAAGATGGTCTCGGGATCTACTTACTTAAATAAACATCGAATTACTACCGTTGGGTAGTTTCTTTACAAGCCTTTTACGCTCTTTATTATAATTCAAAACTTTTTACTTATTGTATTTATGTTAATATACAATTGTAAAATTCAATTAAATATAAAAAAAAAATTCTTGACGAGAAAACCCTAAATCATGTTCGTTTAAATATAATAATTTTTTTTTTTTAGCTTTAGTGTTCTCATAGTTTGATATTTATGAAGCGAAATGTCAAACTATAGAATGGAGTGACGTGATAAAATATTATTGTCTAGCAGTCTGAAAGGTAAACTATATTTGCATCCACTATTATAAATATTCAGAAGCCACATTAATAATTTCGGGAATCGGTGAATTAGCAATGCTGATGGCAATGAGTGCAGGATCGATAGATAGTCTGACTTTTAAAAGGTTCCGGGTTTTTAAAAGGACTGTACACAGTGACTTTGTAATTCGCAACTAAAGATAAGTTAAAGTTTAAAATGGGTCATAAAGTACATAAATATTTATGAATGGGGATTATACTTTTTTTTACTTTCACTTACTATATATAGTAAGGGGAAGTATTACAATCGTGAAAATTTTCGAATTCCAGTTTTCAACGGAAATACACGTTTTAGGGTCCCCTGAGTCCAAATAACCAAGTCCCGCAAAAAGGTCTGTATGTGTGTGTGTGTGTGTCTGTGTGTGTGTGTGTGTGTGTGTGTGTGTAACTCCCGGGCGGAAACGGTAAGTCCTATGAAACTGAAATTTCATATTTAAGACAACTATACGCCCGAGACGTGACAACACTTTTTTCATCAAAATGAGCTTACCAGAAGAGGCACTTTATACCATGCATTTTGCACCTTTTTTCGATTTTCTCAAAAACGGTTCCGACGATTTTAATTAAACTCGCTATATCGATGTAAAATTTAATGGGCTTTAATATCCTGTAGGTTTTATTTAGATAAAAATGGTCTGACAGGGCTTAAATGCAGATATTTTAAATTTTCTTCCCCTAAACTACCTTTAATTTTGTAGATTCAATAATAATAACTAGATTATCTTGTTAACGCTGATGAAAAACTGGTAAATATATAAATTGAATAAATTCGATACCCAACTAAAGGAGGAAACAGAAAAAATATTTTTTTAATGCAATTTTTCGTTTTTGAACATAAGAGCAGTAATATACATGTATGATATACCGTTGGAAAGCTAAAGATTTTAGAAAAATTATCATCTCATACACAAGCTTATAAAAGTTAATAGAGAGTGATGAAAAGAAGATACAACTTTCTGATTATTTAAGATAATAATATAATAGATTTTTGAATAAAACACATGCTTCTATATAAATTCAATTTGATTAATTCCTTAATAATTTCACGTATTTTTATCTCTAACTGTATTTGAAAATTCTTTCATTGATTTTAAAAATGGAGGTAAGTGAAAGTCGTGTGTTGCCCGCACCAGATTTTTTTAAAAACATTTTATTGGTATATACAGCTGTTTTAACAAAAAAAAAAACATCCAGTAAATTTGACAGTTATGTAATACAATGACATGATATACACGTAGAGAAGCTTTCCATTGGAAGAACTCTAAAAATATTCTAAACTAGAAGGTCCCGAGGCCATTTCCTTTTTTTTTTTTTTTTTTTTTTTTATAGTTTATTTATTGATATTTACAACTATAATTATTTATACATCTAGTACATTAGCTGTTAGATAAAACACATGAAAAGGACTAGAAGGTCTCGAGGCTTTTTCTTATTTTCAGACGTCTCGGAGGATTATTCGGAATTGAAGAGCAGAAGGATTGATACTAGCGGATTAGAGTGGAAATGGAGTTTTTCATGGAATGATTGATACCTTTATGGTCTTTATGGATAAGTTTATTCGTGACAAAGTAAGGAGCGTTGAGGATTTACCGAAGGAATTTTGGATTGTAAGGATTGAATACGGGAAGAATTTGATGGTTTAGTAGAGCCCCATATTTCAACTCCGTAAATTCAGATTGGTCTTATAATATTCATGTAGATGAGCCTTTTGTAGTTTAGAGGAAGGTTTGACCGTTTGTCTAGTAAGTGTTGAAGCAGCCTAAAGCGGCGAGCATAAGATTATACTTAAATTAGTTAAACCTCTTTTTATTTTATCGTTTAATTACTTAAACAATCACGTAAACTTTTACGATACAAACTTGTTACAAATTGTATAACTTCTTTGACATATTGTTAACTCGAGTTTTATTCTGTTCTAATCTATTTATCTACGTTTTCAACAATACCAATGATTCCTATATCTTTTAAATATTTACATAACTAAATGTTATAATTATTACTATAGAAGAATTAAATTATAAGTCCTTATTTTATTTTTTTTTTTTCAGTGGCGCGACAGGCCGTGCAGGCCCTGGAGCCTTGCGGTGTAATCTCTTGGGATATTACACTCGCGTTTTTCGATGCAATTTATAGGGTAGGGTTATCACTCCCTACGCCTAATTTTGTGAGTAGCCACCATTTGGCTGACAGGTCTCACATACCCGGGGAGAGGATGCGAGTGAATCCCCATTTAATTACATCCTTGCAAAAGCCCCGGCGGGGTTGGGATTCGAACTCACAACTTTTGCATGAGAGACTAGCGCGCTAGCCACTCAGCCTCAGGTTCCCCTCACACCCAAGTCCTTCTAAACGTTCTAAATATTAACAGTTTTTTAGAGCTCTATAACAAAAAATAATCTACCCTAACTTATATAAACAGATGTTTAAAAAACACTAAGATTGCTACCGTGCAAGCAGCGAACTTTGCACATATTATGTTGTATTATTATATCTATATCCGAGTTTTTTCAAATATCTGGGTTCTGGGAAAATAAACAGAAGTTTATTTATATCTTTTTATCTGTTGACAAATAAAATAAAGCTCATATAAAAAAAAAAAAGAAAAAGAAAAAGAATTTTCCTAATCATATGATATGATTTAAAAAAAAAAAATCATTTGGATCATCGCACCTCTTATATGATCCCAAGACGATAGGAATAATATGTTTTTGTTTGTTGATGGTTTCAAGTTCTATTTTCGCTAATGCTGGAGTAGAATTACGGATGAAATACGATAGTGCTTTATATTTTTATCTAACAATACTATCTCGAAAAAAATATGTAGTAATTAATATTAATCTTTTAAGTAAACATTTCATCGTAACCATTATTATTCAAGATTATAAAGATAAATAGAGTTGTTTACCGATATATGCAACTCAGGGGTCAAAGGTCTACGAGGGAGTACGCTAGATTTTCGTAATGATTGAAGGAGGAGAGAGAAAAGAAGGCAAATAAGTTGAAAATCGTCAAGGGTAGAAGGGCATATATGTTAAAAATATAATATATTCTTCCAAACATTTTGTAAACACATACCAGTTTGAATATTAAATACTTACTACCTTATCATTCGATCTTTCCTTTTCAACGAATTCTTCTTGGTCCGGCAAGGGCTCAGCGATTTCTCCGATTCGTCCAGTCTTATTAGGTGTACCCCAAGAGTCAATACTGGCGCCTTTACTTTCCATTGTATCATGACTTACTCATCCACCCTGGCCTATTAGTTGCTACTTACGCTGATACCACGATACTCATAAAACATGATCCAGCAGAGACCCCACTAGCCTTACAACATCAAACGTACGACTTAATCAAAACACATAACATTTACCTCATCTCTATGCTTAAACGAGAACGATCCTATTCCTCAGACGGAAACCGTACTTAATCTGGGACTCAACTTCGACAGAAGAATGACATACCTCTCGCACGTAAGAATGGAACGAAAGACACTCAATAAACTCCTGAAACTACTTTTTACCAAATTAAAACTGAAAAGCTGTGACCTGCAAGTAATTTATTTCTATAAGAATGAAATTTTACGCAGTGTCTTCATGTTTTACAGCGTCAACCGGAGAAATATCTTTAAGAAAACCATAAACTAATTTCTCCATAACGGTTATCCTAAAGCGACCTATCGATTTTATTCAGATAAGATCGAAATTCATTCGCTGGAGTCGTCAAGAATTAAAGTTTAACCTTAATGGCGACAAAGAGAAAGCGCAGATATTCGGACAACATCTTTACATACTTATATGTCACGAATAAGCTGATCCATAAAGACCTTAATGCCCATATGTTTCTGAATTAGCCCTAACCAGGTATCAATCATTCCATGAAAAACTCCATTTCCACTCTAATCCACTAGTTTCTATCCTGTCATTTTCTTCCATTCCTGACAATCCCCAGAGGCGTCTGAAAAGAAGATGGCCTCGAGACCTTTTAGTTTAAAATACTTTTAGAGTGCTACCCATAGGTAGCGTCTCAACATTTATTTAATGTCAGTTTACTAAGTCCATCACATTTACTTGTTTTATATAATAATACAGTTGTAAATATCAATAAATATGTTAAAAAAAAAAACCTTAATGTCCGTATTAGAACTCGAGCTGAATGACTTGTTGAGGTTCCTAAGACGACAGCATCTTAACTCAGAGTTCGCACACGAACGTCCATTCCTCTCGCTTCCTCTTGGATCTCTGACTTGGCATTCCTCGTTATCGAGCTGTGACTTGGTGTGCCGTGATGGTGCAAGCGCTTCTTATCGATCTTGTGGGTCTGTATCGGCCGGCTTAAGTCGATGCTGTTGCCTGCAACAACGAAATCCTTATCACTTCTTGAGTGCACGATTCCTGTATAATTTTACATAACTTACTCAATAGTATTTTCCTGGCTACATTTAGCTTGTGTAAGCCTAAAATTGTCATATAATATTTTTTAGTTCTTGGAGGAACCCTGCAAACAGAGAAGTCTCACCATCCCCTCAATAGGTATAATCCAGAGGAAGGTGACAGGACTATACAGAGGACAATGTCAGGATAAAAGTGGTAATTTATAAATTAAATATTAAACAACAGGTTTCGTTTGGTGTGATACTGCATCTGTATCTCAAGCTAGTTGATGAGCAGCTGCTGTAACGGACAGTGGAATTTTTCACATGAGGTGATCTTGAGGTGATAAAATAATATGGTCATGTTCTGTATGGAGTTGCAAGAAGCCCCCTAAATAATTTTATTGTAGGCTGATGTAATTAGTGGTTAATGGTGTTTGCATTTTCATGTTATCGCTGTTTGCATTTTGTTTTTAGTTTGCACTGGGTTTGACAACTTCTTTGGCTAATTATGACATGCATTTTTTAAATGTAATAAATATTTAAATCGAAGCCCAATAACCAGATATGGTTTTCGGTCTGCTTAAAACCATAAATTATTACAAATTATAGAATAGAGAATAATTTTTATTCTGGGACTGGGTCCCTTAAGAATAACAGACTTGTACAGCTGTAATATACAACACGTATAGCCAACAGACAGAAGGAACACAATTAATTACTATTTAAAATTATGGGTGAATACATGAGTAAATATTACATACACATAACAATATATATATATATATATATATATATATATATATATATATATATATATATATAATAATAAAATAAAATAAAAACAATTCTTAGAATATATTGTGAACAAAATTAAAAATAAATTCATAAATTACAGAATTTAAATATATACAATGATAAAATATTTATCCTCTTTTAATGTATGATGTCAGGAATATAAATATCACAATTTTTAAGCGTCTTTTTGGGATAATAGAAAGTATTGGAACAGTTGCGATTTGAATGAGGAGAGGGAAGCAGCATGGCGGATATGAGTAGGTAGAGAATTAATCTATACTAATATTATAAAGCTAGAGAGTTTGTTTGTTTGTTCGAACGCGCTAATCTCAGGAACTACTGGTTCGACTTGAAAAATTCCTGTTTTTGTTGGATAGTCCATTTATCGAGGAAGGCTATAGGCTATATAACATCACATTGCGACCAATAGGAGCGAAGAATCAGTAGAAAATGTTGGAAAAAACGAGGAAAATTCACCTCGCATCCCAATAATTCTAAATTATTTACCTTTTAATTTCAAAATAATTCAATTTCCCGTTAAGTTATCTTTTGCCGTAACTATTAATAAATCACAGGGGCAAACATTTAAACACCTGGAAAACGATTTACGTCAAGACTGCTTTTCACACGGTTCGCTATATGTCGCGCTGTCAAGATCGGATTGCGGAGAAATACAGTATGTTCTTCTGCCAAGAGAAAATAAAACTAAAAAATTTCATTTACGTACTTTAAAATATATTCTTTTAAAAATCCTACAGAGCAACATCTTTAAATATCTTGGCGTTTCGGATTTCGGAACGATGGCAAAAAATATCGAAAATAAAGTTGGAAGTGGTAGAAGGATCATAGGTATCTTGAATGGAGTTCTCTGGAACAAACAGCTGTCGCTTCTTACGAATAAAGATATTTACCAATCCTTCATCTTAGGGACCACTTTATATGTAGCAGAAACATGGACAGTGCTAAAATCGTCTGAAAGGAGATTGTTGGCTGCGGAGGTGGACTTTTGGAGAAGAACCTATGGCATATCCAGGATGGATGAGACTCGGTGGCCATATAAAATGATGTAAAAGTGCTCTGCGAGAAAAAGGAGAGGCAGAGAAGAGGCGGAGACGAGGAAGACCCCGCAAAACGTGGATAGAGAGTGTGAGAGAGGACATGGCGGCCAGAGGAGGACTGCAGGGACAGGGAGCGCTGGCGTTCAGGGATATTAAATTCGGAATGTGACGTAAGTTGCAGAACCCGGGAAAAAAATTCTAAATCCCGATCATAATAACATAAATTGATGCGGACCAAGTCGCGGACAAAAGCTAGTTATTAAATAAAAACGCTGCAAATTATTACACAATGGCTTATTATTTCCAAATAACAATATTGGGATATAACTGTTTATATGGCTGTTGATGGGCAATTAAGTAATATGAAAAACACTAGTTCAAAGAATCATATCATAACACTACCACTGATTTCAAAACGCAATATCTAAGCTAGTTGTAAACCAAATTCAATGATTCTTTTTTCATTTGGTCCAAAATTTTTTTGGAGAATAGTACTGGGATCTCCTGGAACCATGAATTGATATCTACTTGTGAATGGCAAAATTTATTTTGTCGCTACCGAGTGTATAACGTAAATCATTATTTCAAGACAATTGTTATGATGCTAATAAAGTTTCTATTCCTTTTCATTGTATCATTGACATGTAATACTTTTTTTTTTATTTTTTTTTGTTTATCGCGGTTTACTGATTCTAAAACTCTATACACACTTTTCTCTATCTTCAAAAATAACTGAGTTGTAAAAGTATTTATGTGAAAAATATAATTTTTTTTTCTTTTTTCTCTTTTATATAATTGTTAAAAAATAATAATGATTTTATTTCTATCTTCGAAAATAACGTAGTTACAAGAGTATATATAAGCGAGATTTCAATTTTTTTCTTTTCTTTTTTCTCTTTTACATAATTATTCGCGTTTTTTTTTGGGTTACAAAACGATAGTGAATATTTTTTCTATCATCGAAAATAACGTAGTTACAAGAGTATATATAAGCGAGATTTCAATTTTTTCTTTTCTTTTTCTCTTTTATTTAATTATTCGCGGTTTTTTTTTTTGGTTACAAAACGATAGTGAATATTTTTTCTATCATCGAAAATAACGTAGTTACAAGATATATATAAGCGAGATATTCAATTTTTTTTTTTTTTTCTCTTTTATATAATTATTCGCGGTTTTTTTTTGGTTACAAAAGATAGTGAATATTTTTTCTATCATCGAAAATAACGTAGGTACAAGAGTATATATAAGCGAGATTTCAATTTTTTTCTTTTCTTTTTCTCTTTTATATAATTATTCGCGGTTTTTTTTTGGTTACAAAACGATAGTGAATATTTTTTCTATCATCGAAAATAACGTAGTTACAAGAGTATATATAAGCGAGATTTCAATTTTTTCTTTTCTTTTTCTCTTTTATATAATTATTCGCGGTTTTTTGGTTAAAAAACAATAATGGATTTTTTTCTATCTTCGAAAATAACGTAGTTACAAGAGTATATAAAAGCAAGATTTCAAATTTTTTTTTTATTTATTTATTTTTTTATTTTTTTTTTATCGCGCTTTTCTGATTCTAAAACTCTATACATACTTTTCTCTATCGTCAAAAAGAACTGCGTTATGAGCGTATTTATGTGAAAAATACCAATTTTTTTTTTCTTTTTCTCTTTTATATAATTATTCGCGTTTTGCTGGTTAAAAAACACTAATACATTTGTTTTCTATCTTAAAAAATAACTGAGTTATTGAATAAAATCCTTTTAATCGGCCGCTATTTTAAAACTAACCAGCTGATATCAACATCTAGGTGTTAGGATCATCGTTGAATGGACTAATATTTTTGTGGCAATTTCAAAAATATTGGTCCAGTAGTTTTGGAGATATGCCACGGACGGCGGACAAACGGATTTTTTTTAAATTTGTTATTCGGATTCTACGCATCTTGAAACGTAAGCACTCAAATTTTGAGCAAGGGTAATTTTTTTTTTTTTGTCTATTACAAAGGTTGATTATTGAAAATAATAAACTAAAAAGAGTCCTACGGGGAAGGATGTAAAGGTCGGAATAGCGCGATCTTGTTTCAAATGAGTGGACTGAAGACTTAAATTATGGAAGAGATGTATGGAGAATGCTGGGAGTTAATGGTGTGGTAAAGGTATGATTCTAGGATATATTGTCTGCGAATTGTAGAAGGAGCCACTTTAACTCGCCGTAAAAATGGGTCACATGAGACCTCTTCGGAGTGTTGAGGAGATATCTTAAAAATTATACATAGCAAAATTAAGAAGAGTAACAAAACTTTATTAACAAGAGATTAAGGAATTCAGAGAAAGATAATTAAATACCGAGTGTTGTAATTACAAGGATACACTCAACACTTCACATAATTTTCCATAACAGTTTCAAGAGTAAAGTAGTCATTACATCACCTTGAGTAGCACCTCTCTCGACCTCTTTCTTCACAAGTGTTTGTGTCTAATTTTCCTTTTGTTTTGGAACAACGACAATGGCAATTTTATAACAAAGCGATAAATTTTTAATTTATTTTTGTTTATTAGCGCCTCACTTGGAATCCTCACACAAGACTGAAACGACAAGAAACTGCTCGAAGATACCGATTACTTCAACACTTACTAGATAAACGTTCAAAACTTCCAGTATATTACAAAAGACTCATTTACATCACTATTATCAGACCTATTTGGACATATGGAATCGAGCTTTGGGGCTCTACGAAACCATCTAATTCCTCCCGCATCCAATCCTTACAATCCAAAATCCTTCGCAAAACCCCATTAGTTGCAGACATAAACCGTGATAGATACTCCTCTTTTCATTCTTAACTCCCTGCCCACACAAACCCACTTGTCCGTAATTTATCTTCCTTAGATATCCCTGATAACCCTCCGAGGCGACTGAAAAGAAGGTGTCCTCGAGACCTACTGCCTTAAAATGGTTAGTGAAGTGCTACCACTGGATAGTTCTTTCTCAAGACATTGTCATGACTTTTTTTCTCATTCTACATATTTACTTATTGTGTTCTTAAATACATAGTGGAAGTATAAGTAGTTGACCATTGAGAATTACTAAAAGGAATTAGTCCGGGTGGCGGTCGGTGAATGAAACAATTGAGTAGATTCAACATTTAATTTTTGGCCAACGTTTCGACCCCCATTGTGGGTCATCATCAGGGCGTGTTGTAGGCGAAAGGAAAACTCAGTTCCTCTGAAAAGGCAAGAAACTGCACGACGATTTCGGCTACTCCAACACTTATTAGACAGACGCTCTAACCTAACTCATTTACATGACCATCATAAGGCCTATCTGGACCTACGGAGTAGAGCTTTGGGGCTCTACTAAACCAACAAACTCTTCCCGTATCGAATCCTTCCAATCCAAAATCCTTAACGCTCCTTACTTTGTCACGAATAAAATCATCCACAATGATCTTAATGTTCCATATGTTGCTGATTTGGCCCGTACCAGGTATCACACCTTCCAGGAAAAACTCCACTCCCACTCTAATACATTAGTTTCAATCCTGGCTTTCTCTTCCAGTCCTGATAATCCTCCGAGGCGTCTGAAAAGAAGATGGCCTCGAGACCTTCTTGTTTAGACTCATTACCAAAGAGTGCCGCCAATGGGCAGTTTCTCTTCATGTTTATTTCATGTGTTATAACATATCAGCATATTTACTTGATGTATTCTTTGTACAGTTGTAAATTTCAATAAAAATTTATTTAAGAATTTGTTTTTATCCTATTTCGATGAAATTAATAAATAAGAAGTAATTCGGTGATTGTGTATAATAAGTGTATACAATAATAAAAACTACCTTACCTCCGTTTTTAAAAACAATTTAAGAAATTTTAAACTAAATTAACGCTTATTTTAGAGTACATAATTTAATAATAATGCCATTTTCGGGAGTAAGAAGATTGAAAATCGTTAGGGTGGAGTCAAGAGAGTAGAAAGTTTAAATTTACATGGTTTTTTTTTCGCAATATCCATTATGCTTGTATTAAAAATGGAAAATCGATGTTAAAACGCAATTTTGGAAAAAACGTTATCCCATAATATAGCTGTTATAAATAAGTAGTTTCAGTTCGGTCCTACCTTTTAGGTTTATACAGTCCATTTTACCCAGTTATTTTGACTTAGGATGGCTTAAAACGTGTAATTTCCTAGATAAATAGGGATGTGTAATAATCAAAATCTCAGCATCTTTACATATTTTATACATGTAGCAAAAGTAAATAGAAATCTCGAGCACGTAACACACGATTTGTGAAATCAATTAAAGGAATTTTTAAATACAGTTAGAGATCAAAATCAAAAACGCTGCAAATTATTACACAATGGTTTATTATTTCCAAATAACAATATTAAGGTATAACTGTTTATATAGCTGTTGATTGTGGCTTGACAATATAAGATGATTTATTTTTTTATTTTTATTTTATGGTCGATTACAAAGGTTCATAGGGATAACTTGTAGCTGGGTGGATAGCATAACAGCCTCTTATGCCAAAGGTCACGGGTTCAAACCCGTAGGTGGTCCTAGGATTTTGTAATGGGAGTAAAAATTCCTTAGTTAAATTATGCCGTCCTTCGGAGGGAACGTTAAAAGGTGGTCTCGATCCTGTGCGATGTCAGGTACTCGTTAATGATCCCTATCCTAATAAAACCTGGATAGGCACAATTTAGGACTCCCACTGTAGCATCGTCCGATTAGCCATAGTAGCATAAAGTGACGTTAAATAAATAAACAAAGGTTGATTGTTGAAAATAATAAACCAAAAGCATTTATACAGGACTGCGTTACTATTTCCTTTTCTTTTCTTTCGATTTTCATTCAAATAATTCACATAAAGTTTCCTGATTCCTGATTCCAGAACACCTTACATTTTATCTTTATCATCTTGGCTTGATAATATAAGATGATTTATTTATTTTTCGGTCGATTACAAAGGTTCATTATTGAAAATAATAAACCAAAAGCTGAAAGCATTAAGTCGCACCGACGGCAGAGAGGAGGTGGTCCTGGCCCGCCTGAGAATCGGACACACACGGCTAACGCATGGGACACATAATATCAAAAGAATTGCCCCAAGATGCCAGCATTGCAGGGGAACCTTGACCATAGCTCATATTTTTGAAGAATGTTCCTTCTACACCAGGCAGCTGAACAAAAATGGAATTTGCGGATGCTTTGGGGAACAGTGGAAAAAGGACTGACAAATTAATGTGTCTCCTCTTTCAAATGGATTTGAACTACTGTTGTTTTCCTCTTAAAGTATTTTTTAAATTTATTTTATTATATTTTTTTATTTTCTATTATATTTTATTTTTTATAATGCCTTTTTTAAAAATTATTTTATTTTTTAATTAATATTAATGTATCATTATTTTTTAAAATATATTTTTATTATTATTTATTTTATTTACTGTTAGTTTTGTTTTTCCCTTGAATATTATCTTACATTCGTTTATCTCAAATAAACTTAAACCTATATTATAATATCTTTTAACTATCGAGACTCTAAAACATGTATTTCTTGAATTGGAATTTTTTTACTATCGCAATACTTTCTCTAACTATATTTTTCATATATAGGTAAGTCAAGTGAAAAATATATATATCATAATCATATTAAATTCCCTAATGCTGTAAGTTTAATAAGCAGAGACCAGTATCTATAATTTTAAGACCATTTCTGGAGTGGTTTCGTAAACCTTCAACAACATTTTAGATATTTTGAATATATGAAATATTTTGAACACTCCCGATACAAGTCAGATTTTGCAGATTATTGTGTGTGTTATATATATACATATATAAAATACTATACTATAATAATATAAATCTTATAGTGCATCTGATGCAATGATGACTAATAAAGTAGTTTTCCTCTAATGCAATATTTCACTTGAGGAATCTAATGGAAATAAATTGCTACTAAATAATGTTATTTCATCATTCGATGAAATCATAAATTTATTTCTTAAAGCGTATATCCCCTACCTTCGTTATCACTGATCTATTAATAGAATAGATGATCTATAAAACTAATGTGATCATATGATCATAAATACTGTTCAATGATAAATGAATATATTATATACCATTATAACTTTTCTTATATATCGTAAATTCAAATCTCCTATACTACGAATTTTAATTTTCCTTATGTATTAATATAGGTGATTAGAATATGTCATAGAAAAGGTGATATGTACCGAGAAAGGCTTAGATATGGGTGACAAGATTCCGGTTTTGGGGTATGTTGATGATTCGGTACTGCCAGGTGAAGACACGGAAAACATACAACTAAATACAAGTGTGTTAATAAAAACTGGTAAAGAAATAGGACTCGAAATAAATACCGATAAGACGAAATATATGATTAGTAGCAGAAACGGTGGCGATCTTGGTGATATTGATATATCAGGGCATACTTTTGAACACGTAGAGAAATTCAAGTACTTAGGTTCAATGATAACAAGAAAAAATGAAACCCAGGAAGAAATAAAGTCCCGGTTAAAGGTGGGAATGCGTGTTATTATTAAGTTGCTAAGTTACTTAGTTCGCGGCTTCTATCTAAGAACTTAAAGGTTAAAATTTATAAAATTGTTATTCTTCCGACGGTTCTTTACGGATGTGAAACGTGGCCGCTTACTTTAAAGGATGAACAAGGTTTTCAAAAATAAGGTACTACGTAAAATATTTGATCCGAAGAGAGATGAGGCCACTGGGGAGTTTAGAAGGTTGCACAACGCGGAATTGCGGAACTTGTATCCTGTGAATATAATTGAGTTGATAGCATCGCGGAGACTCAAATGGACGAGTAAAGTTGTTGGGCTAGGTGAGGAACAGATTCCGAGAAAGTTGTTATTCGCTAATCAGACTGGTAGGCGTCCGAAAGGTAGGCCGAAGCGTCGATGGGAGGATTGCATTAAGGCTGATCTCAGGGGCTTGGGCTTGAACGGTGAACATTGGACGAGTCTGTGTAGGCGGAATTTGGTGGTATCGGCATCGAACCTTCGGGTTCGTTAGCCTATTATTATTATTATTATTCTTATATATCATAAATTCAAATTTCTTTTAAATCTCTTATGCTACGAATCCTAATTTTCCTTAAGTATTAATATAGGTGATATATGATATAATATCGATTTCCTACTATACCCTACTATACTATACACATCACTCTTATCGGTAACAGAACTCCGCGAAGTTTTGAGGAAATGAATTTATCGATCTTGCCAATTCGTATTCAAGTCCTCTGTATCCGAGCTCATATTCACAATAAATCTTATTGCAAAATTTCTTATGTAACAAACCTTTTTCTGAAATGTTTCGTTTCAGAATTGCTTTATTATTTTTCCATTTCGTAACAAGTTTCAAACATCTCTGAGAGACCAAAATTAAAGTCCATAATTTATACTTAAATAATAAAGACGCAACCCGAATATTAAGTTTCTCTTTTAATTCACAAAATTTATTTATAAGAAATTTAAATAAATAAATTCTTTACTATCCTGGGACATGGCCGATTAGAATAAAATATACAGAATGTACAAAGTGTGCTTTGGAGTCCTAAAGTAAATTAAATTCATATAAACAAGTTAAGAATTACTCATATAAACTAGACATATTTAAATGTGAAGAAAACAACAGCCACAACAAAATACCCCATCCAGATCGGAGTGGTACTGGGCTGCCAGATTCCTTATGGCGGAAGTCGAAATGGGAAGGCATAATTAAAAAAAAAATAATAAAAAAAAAATAAATAAATAAAAAAAATTTATTTACAATTCCATTGAGCCTGGATATTCTTTAAGTGATTAAATATGGGAGATTTGAAGGTAGAAAGAGAGTTGGAGTGACGGATGGAAGGAGGGATAGAATTCCATAGGATTGAGGATCGAATGAGAAAGGATCTGTCGAAATGTGCAGCTCGGTGGGCCCTACTGTATAAATATGAAGGCTTGGAGCGTGAACAACGGGGATGGACAAAGGATTTGAATTGGAGGAGGTCTGAAATGTATGATGGGCGGCGGGATTGGATAACTTGGTAAAGGAATGATGCGAGGAAATACTTGCGACGATTGGAAGGGTAAAGTCACTTCAACTCGCCATAAAGATGGGATCCGGAGGTGTATCTAGGGACCCCGAAGATGAATCGAACAGAGCAATTAATTAAGCCTTTTATTTTTACCTAGGGATTCCCAAAAACACCATCGTATAACGTACAGAAATAGTCGAAGTGGGGAAATATTAAACACAATAATGTAGACAACGAAAAATAAACGCGATTTTTACCGGGTGTTAAGTTAGCACTGGATAAAAATAATATTGAGTTATGTATATGTATTACTGCTTATTATAGGGATCACTTGTAGCAAGGTGGCTAGAAAAACAGCCTCCTGTGCCAAAGGTCACGGGTTCAAACCCGCAGGTGGTCCTAGGATTTTTTAATTGGAGTAAAAAATCCTTAGTTATGCCGTCCTTCGGAGGGGACGTTAAAAGGTGGTCCCGTGCCTGTGCGATGTCAGGTACTCGTCAAAGATCCCTATCCTAATAAAACCTGGATAGGCAAAATTTAGGACTCCCACTGTAGCATCGTCCGATTAGCCACAGCAGCAAAAAGGGACGTTAAATAAATAAACAAACAACATACTACTTATTAGCACTATTGTATTATATTCTTGTATTTTTTTCTACGTATTATAAATTATATAATATTAATTAATGGTTTTCTTGATGTTTAAGGTATATATACCCTCAATTTTATAGTTTGTGGATTTGCTGTACTATTTTGTACATTTCGATATTTTTTCTGCACGGTTTGCATGTTTTTCGGATTTTTACAGCAAAAAAACCCGGCCTCTAGATATGATTTTGCGTAACTAATAAAGATCGAGTTAAAATGCAACATAACACTAAAAAGCTTTCATATGTGTCTTACTTTAAATGATCCTTTTAACTTTCTTACTTTTTCTAATAAAAAGATTAACATTTATCACTTATATTGCTGCAAAAACACTCACTTCATATTTAGCCAAGATAAGTAGTCGTACACATTATATAAAGCGAGTGGCCTGGGATGCATAAAAGAAATATGCTTGCAATTTCTTTCGTTCCCTTTAATCTCCTATTGTTTGCAACAAATCTTAATCCGGGCAATGTGTCTTTTACGATTAGTTTTGGCTAAGCTTTATCTTAAGCTTCTATCTAATTTTAAAGATATAATTGGAAAATCCTCCAACAAACCTTATTAAACCTCATTCGCCGGACGAATCCATCTCTGATGTATTGAGTTGTAAAATAAGTACACACGTTTTTACTTTCACTTACCTACATATATACTATATATAGTAAGGAAAGTATTGCGAGCGTGAAAATTTTCGAATTCCAGTTTTCAACGGAAATACACGTTTTAGGGTCCCATGAGTCCAAATAACCAAGACCCTCAAAAAGGTCGTGTGTGTATGTGTGACATACTCCCGGGCGAAAACGAAAAGTCCTGTGAATCTGAAATTTCATATTTAAGGCAACTATACGCTCGAAATGTTACAAAAACTTTTTCATCAAAATCAGCTGACCGGATGATGTACGTTATACTATGCATTTTGCACCTTTTTACGATAACAGAGCGGATATAAAAGGAATTATCAAAAGATTTGGTCCTATGGGTAGGAATATAAAGGTCAGAATGGCGTGATCTGGTTTCAAGTGAGTGAATTGAGGATTTGAATTGAAAGATACTGTGAATATACGGAGGATGTTGAGATTTAATGACTTGGTAGAGGTATGCCCCTAGGAAATATTGTCTACGTATGGAAGGTAGGAGCCACTTCAGTTCGCTGTATAACCGGGTTACTGGTGATCTCCTGAAGGTACCGAAGATAATTCTTATAAACATATTCATAATCCGCTTGAGTCTGTCATCAAGTACAGTCAGTAGGCCTCCATATACTACGTAGCAATAATCTAAGTGGGGGAAAATAGGCGAGGAAACCAACATCCTACGGGTAGGAAGTGGGAGGAGATGACGGGAGCGATGGAAGTACTTAAGAGTACTTATAGTTCGTCTGGAAATTTGTATGATATTTCAATTGCCAAACTTGCTCCTATGCTCAACTAGCCCCGCTCTATCCTACTTCATTACTATTACCCTAACAGGCCATTTCTAGCATACTGAGTCTCTGTATTTCGCATGAAATTTACCTGGTACAATGTAGTCCACTAAAAAATTTAGATTGTTTGATAAAGGGTTTACTTTGTACAAAGATTTGGGATACCTTTCTAGCTAAGGAAAAAAAAAATGATGGGATACTGCTAGTAGTCGACATTACCAAATACTATGTAATTATTAATTATCGGTTATTTGATTGGTTTTCCTTACACCACTTCAACGTGAAAGAGAGATTTTAAAAAGCGCTGCAAATTATTACAAAATGGTTTATTATTTCCAAATAACAATATTGGGGTATAACTGTTTATATAGCTGTTGATAGGCAATTAAGTAATATGAAAAGCACTAATTCAAAGCATCATATCATAACACTACCACTGATTTCAAAACGCAATATCTAAGCTAGTTGTAAACCAAATTCAATGTTTCTTACTTCATTTGGTCCAAAATTGTTTTGGAGAATAGCACTGGAATCTCCTGGAACCCTGAATTGCTATCTACTTGTGAATGACAAAGTTTAGTTTGCCGTTACCGAGCGTATAATTTAAATCATTAGTTCAAGATAATTGTTTTGATGCTAATAGAGTTTCTATTCTTTTTCATTGTATTATTGACATGTAATACTTTTTTTTAATTTTTTTTTTTTTTTGCGCTTTACTAATTCTAAAACTCTATACACATCTTTTCTCTATCTATGAGTTATAAGCTTATTTATGTAAAATATATTAATTTTTTTTTCGTTTTTATATAATTATTAAAAAACAATAATGGATTTTTTCTATATTCGAAAATAACGTAGTTACAAGCGTATATATAAGCGAGATTTCAATTTTTTTTTTTATCGCCCTTTACTGATTATAAAACTCTATATATACTTTTCTCTATCGTCAAAAATAACTGAGTTATGAGCGTATTTATATGAAAAATATCAATTTTTTTTCTTTTCTTTTTTCTCTTTTATATAATTATTCGCGTTTTGTTGGTTAAAAAACACTAATAAATATTTTTTCTATCTTCAAAAATAACTGAGTGATTGAATACAATTTTTTTAATCGGCCGCCATTTTAAAACTAACCAGCTGATATCAAAGTCTATGAGTAAGGATCATCGTTGAATGGACTAGTATTTTTGTGGCGAATTTCAAAAAAATTGGTCCAGTAGTTTCGGAGAAACGGTTCGGCGTACAAACGGATTCTTTTTTATTCGTTTTTCGGATTCTACGCATCTTGAAACGTAAATCCTTAAATTTTGGTAATTTTTGGTCGATTGCAAAGGTTGATTATTAAAAATAATAAACCAAAAGGAGGAAAAGGCGTAATGCCTATGGATGAGAGAATCATCTTCAACCTTAATGGTGACTGTTTTGTGGCAAAGTTTATTATGACAGTGTTGTTATTCAATTATGTTTTATTTTTGTGACACATTTGTAATCTAAGAAATAAAACATACCAATAAAAGGATTTTTAGTCCCTGCTGTAAATAATAACGGGATACTAAAGACAGTTTAATAATTGTATTTAATCATTAAGTTTAATTATTAGATACAAAAACATTATTTTTCAATTTTAGGTTAACAACCGTACACATTATTATAAAACATCTGTAAGTCCCACACTGTTACCTACAGTGTTACTACAGACAGGATGTGCAAATACACTATTTTGGCGGACTCTACGGTCGACTGACTTTTGCATAATAGCTGACAGGAAACAACGAGAACAACCGAGCGGAGGGAATGAGCAACTTCTGCATTGGTATTCATGTTAGTTTGTTTATCTCGTTTTTTACATTTGAATGGAAAATTTGAATTTTTCCCTTTTTTTAGTTATTTGAATTGCTTAATATTTAAAAACCGACTAACACAAGTACATCTCTATGTTTTTATCAGTGAATTATAAAGGAAAAAGACATTGATTTTGTTTTTCTTCTGCAGATCCTGGTGATCTTAGGCAGTTCTTAGCCTTCGCGAAATGATTTTCTTACAGATATTTTGATCGCTATCTGAAGAACAGGCAGCTAGGAGGGTAGTCTTCCAACCTAACGTTGCTATCGTACAAATCATAGTTTCCATGGTGTCAGACTTTCAATAACTCGATAACCAGTCTCATTAGGAGTAAAAACAGCAGTGTTCTACGCATCGAATTCATAAGGACAGACGCAGCTCGGTCGAGATCAGACTATTTCAATCAGAATTAAACCCCCATGGCATTACAGCGCATTTAATTTTACATCAGCACAGTGAGATTAATCAAAATTGAAATTGATAGCCGTATTTGATAAAATCATAAAAAGTTGCAAAATACATGGTATAAAATGGCACATCTCGTCAGCTGATGTTGGTAAAATTATTGCTGTATTATCACAAGCCTATACTTGTTTTAAATATGAAATTTCATTCAAGTACAACTTTCTATTTTTGACCTCATAAACACAGACCTTTATGCGAGACTTGGTAAATTGGACTCAAGACTTGGAAACCCTAAGACACGTATTTCCGATGAATAACTCAAATAAAAAAAAAAATCAAAATTTTCAAGTATATAATTATAATAGTCTTTATTTATATACATATAAACATTTACAATATTTTTCTTTCTTTATACATTTGTTTATTAATTTAACGTCACTTTATGCTAAAATATCGAAATGTACAAAATAGTGCAGCAAATCCACAAACTATAAAATTGAGGGTATATATATCTTAAACGTCAAGAAAACCATTAATGTTATATAATTTATAATACGTAGAATAAAATACAATAGTGCTAATAAGTAGTATGTTGTTTGTTTATTTATTTAACGTCCCTTTTTGCTGCTGTGGCTAATCGGACGATGCTGCAGTGGGAGTCCTAAATTTTGTCTATCCAGGTTTTATTTGGATAGGGATCTTTAACGAATACCTGACATCGCACAGGCTCGAGACCATCTTTTAACGCCCCCTCCTTAGGACGGCATAACTAAGGATTTTTTACTCCCATTGAAAAATCCTAGGACCACCTGCGGGTTTGAGCCACATTATTATTTTATATATGTACATAGACCTTCCCTTAGGAAATTAAAATCTTTGACGGTGACTACTCCCACTTTGTTTAAAGAGTTTGCTTCATCTCGCCTACCCATCTCCTTTCCCTTCCTCGGTTTCTTTTCATATCCAATGGGATCCACTCAGTAATTTCTTAGCCCAGTTTTAAATGCGCAGCCTATTGCCATTGTATGTTCTTCACGTATCTGACGCCATCATTGGCTCCGATATTTTTCTAATTTTTGACTATTGAATTTTGAATTTTCCTCACCCTAAACATGTTCCTCTCCGTTAAATTTAACCTGAAGAAAACCATCCATGGATATTCGAGTATTTGAATGAATCACTCTTATAAGTTAAAAATCTGGTGCGGGCAACGCACGACTATCACTTACCTCCGTTATTTATATCAATTTAAGAATTTTTAAGCAAATTTAGAAACGAAAATAAATTTTGAAAGAATTATTTACATTGGATTTTAATAGAAACATGTGTTTTATTAAATAATCTATTATATTATTATCTACGACAATCAGTTTGTCGGCTTTTCATTTATCTCCGTGAAATTTAATAATAATATGTAGAAGATAATATTTTTCTAAAGTATTTAGTAATCCAACGGTATATTATACATGTATATTACTGTTCTTAAGTTCAAAAACAAAAAATTGCATTACAAAAATATTTTGGCAGTTATCTTCTTTAGTTGGATATCGCATTTGTTCAACTTATATATTTACCTGTTTTTTAGCAATGCTAATCAGATGAAACCTACATGATATTAAAGCCCGTCCAATTTTACATCGATAAATAGAGTTTTATCAAAATCGTTTGAGCCGTTTTTGAATAAATCGAAAAAAGGTGAAAAATGCATGGTATAAAGTGGCTCGTCTGGGCTAGCTGATATTGATGAACAAGATTCTGTAACATCTCGGGCGTATAGTAGTCTTAAATATGAAATTTCAGTTTCATAGGACTTTTCGTTTTCTCGCTGGACTTGCCACACACACATACACAGACACAGAAACCTTTTGGTGGGACTTGGTCATTTGGACTCAGGAGACCCTAAAATGTGTATTTTCGTTGTAAAGTGTAATTCGAAAATTTCACGATCGCAATACTTTCCCTTGCTATATATTCCATATAATAATTAGAATAATAATTATCTAGAAATTTTCCGAAAGACAGTCACCCATCTAACTACTGAGTCCTCGAAGTCGCAAGTACTTCAGACATTTCGGAAATCCATTACTTTGTTGCAGGTGTTATGGAATGGATAAAAAATAGTCATGCCGTTCCATGTTGCCAAATTATTGATTGCAGTAGTCAAATACCATTGAACAAGAGAAAACCAAATTTTTTGTACAGTGGCATTCTCGGTATATTCACATGAGCTTCACGGTTGTTTGATGCATCTATTTTTTTTTGTTTTTTTAAACATTTATTTCCTAACATACCATAAATTGGTTTTAGTAATTGTATTCGATCATACTTCAAAGGCGGTTTTAAAAGACACGGTGGATGGTTTGGAGTGGTTAATTACATCGAAGTGGGACGGTCTTTCTCAGGGTCGCAGAAATGGAGTTTCGTCTGGTTGAAACCCACAACAGTTGAAATTTCCAGATCGGATGGTCTCATTTAATGGTTTATAATTGCCCTCGTTTCGTTTCTGTATCTTATACATGTTAAAGAAAAAAAATAATTTATGGTAGACATGTCACATCAATGAGTAAGCCAGTTAACTCATTTGGAGATTCATGAATTTGTTCAACAATGAATAGTGGAGTCAATGACCAACAAATAATTTTGACTTGTTTTTATTCTAACCTTTTCGATTTGTCGAAAACAGTCATTCGATTTCATCCAAAGAACACTAAGTCCTTAAAAATGCGTTTTATAAATGCTATTATTTTTAAAAGTTACTAAGTACAAAATTAGTTTAGTTAGAAATCTTACAAAACCTTTTTCTTCCACGTCGTAAAAAAAATCTGGTGCGCGCAACACACGACTTTAACTTACCTCCGTTATTTATATCAATTAAGGGATTTTCAAACAAATTTATAAACGATAATAGATTGTTAAAGAATTATTTGAATTGGATTTTAATAGAAACATATATTTTATTAAATAATCTATCATATTGTTATCTACGACAGTCAGTTTGTTTTATCGGCTTTTCACCACTTTCCTTCAACTTTTACAATAGTATGTATGAGATAATATTTTTTTATGAAATCTTTAGCATTCAAACGGTATCTTATACATGTATATTACTGGTCTTAAGTTGAAAAACAAAAAATTGCATTAAAAAAATATTTTTGCAGTTTTCTGCTTTAGTTGGTTATCGAATTCGTTCAACTTATGTATTTACCTTTTTTTTAGCAATGCTAATCAGATGATATGGTCAATTTTATTAAAACTAATAAGTTAAAGGTACTTTAGAGAAAGAAAATTTAAAATATCCGCATTTAAGCCCTGTCAAAATATTTAAATCAGAATGAAACCTTCATCAAATCGAAGCCTATTAAAGTCTACAACGATAGCGGAACAGTCAATAACACGTCAATAACAATAGAAGTAAAACGTATACTGGATATTAGATCATCATTTCTAGAGACCGATGATAGGTCATTTATTACAATTTGCATGTCTCTATATTGATTAAAGTAGCTAAATTTGAAAATTGGATGAAAGTCAGTCCATAAAATAAATAATTTAGAATATCCGAAGAACCATGGATGCATTTTTATTTACACTCACTAATAAAAGACATCCTATACTAATAAGTGAAGTTTTTTTAAACTTTAATTCGAGCAAAATATCGTATATAGTTATGAATATTGTATATACTTATGTATATTGTATATACTTATGTATATTGTATATAGTTATGTATATTGTATATTGATTGTTGGTATATTGTTTATTTGTTTGCCAACTTTGTATTTATCTCAATTAAAGGTGTTGTTTTTTTTATTTATTATTACGCAAAATTCTTTTTTTTTTTCCCTCTTATGCACTGCAGCCTTATTAGGATCTATAATACGGTCGCTGCCAAAATGGTAAAACCGTATCCTAGCAATCTCTGGACAACTGCACATCACATGGTATGCAGTTTCATCTTCCTTCTTGCAGAATCTGCAGGTAGGTGAGGCCACCAACCCCATATTGTGGAGATGCCTGTTAAACTGACAGCGTCCTGTGTACAGTCCTGTCACTCTCCTTAGAGTTATCCTCTCCATTGAGAGTAGTGCACAACTTCTCTCTTTGCACGGTCCTTCCAAGAACATCTTAGAGTGATACTGCTTAGTAAGCTAAGTAATAAGTAAGATCGTCATAATCGGATGATCGAACTTCGATGATTTAAATAATCGAATGATCGAATGATTTATATGCTAATATGCATTCTGAGAGACAATATGCCACAATTCCCGTCTCTATAATGGCTGAGCTAGCTGAGCCTAGGTCCAAATACCCATATAATTTATGTGATGAGCAAAAAAAGAAAAAAAAAAGGTCGTTCGACTATCCGTGCTTCTTATAATCCCTCGATTATGATCGTTCGTTTCTCCGAACCGATTAATCCGATAATCGATTAATTCGAATGATTGAAATAATCGAATGATCCGATAATCGTCATTCGATTATTCCCACCCCTAGTGCTTACCAGTATCCCTCCAGTATTGCTTAGTCTAATGCCAGCAGCTGCCTTGATCAAACCTTTAGCATAGCTGAGGCTTACGTAAAAATGTATTTATTATTATTTATTTGTATATATATCAATTTATTAATTTTCTATTTTATGTAATCTGACTTTATCATTATTTTCGGTATATACTGTATGAATGCGGTCTCATATCATTATTACTAATGTTAATTTAGAAACAAATTGTAATATATCTCAATAAATATTTTAAAAAATCGATCAAAAGTTATCGCTATTTTTTCCCAATGTGCAGTTGAATACCTGTCATATGAAATACGGCTTTTTTGAAAAATCAAATCATCAGAATTAAGATAACTAAATTCTTCATATTCAAACCTAAGAAAAATAAAGTGATATAAAACTTGTCAAACAATTTCACGCCTCAAAACCCAAAACAACAACCATCTTTCAAACAAATCTGATCCTTCACATAGATAGTTATATCAATTTATTTTTTTAATATCGAAAAATACATGCAAAAGTAAAAGAAGCATACTTTCAAAAAAAGTATGGCGAAACATTCCTTATTTTCTCAATTGACATTGAAAATAACTGAAAAACCGGGATAATCGGTAACCAGTGAACAAGAACGAAAATATAATAAAAATAGGCGAGACAGGTTCAAGGAATATAACAATACAAACAAAAATAAGTAAAAACAAAACAGGCATATTCGATACTACACCGCGTTTTTATCTGGATCCGAAATGGTAAGGCGTAGTAATCTTTCCTTGAGGGAAAACCCTAGGCGGTTTACATTCTAAGGAAAATCACATCAACACGTTTATTATTTTCTTTCTTCTTTTTTTTTAACGGAAACTAAACTTTTATATCAATTACTATTATAAAAGAGTAATTTAGGATATGATTATATCAATTGGAACAATCTCTTCTAATTTTGTTTATATGTATTTATTTATCAAAACATGTCAATAATAAATCTTATTACGTTTCGAGGTATCCCATGCCTCATCTTCAGATGTTCAATATTATATTTATTTCCATATTGTATCTCAATATAGGTCATTTAATATTATAATTTATTCACATTAAGTTCATATATGTATGAATAGTAATTCTATCAAATTTTAACTTTTCACTATCACATATTAATTTTTCTTGTGCACTTGCAACTAAGTTATTGAACATCTATAATATTGAACATCTGAAGATGAAGCATGGGATACCTCGAAACGTAATAAGATTTATTATTGACATGTTTTGATAAATAAATACATATAAACAAAATTAGAAGAGATTGTTCCAATTGATATAATCATAAACTTTTATATTTAAAATCCGATTTGTATAGTTAGTTTAATTTGTGATGCTAAACAAATATTGGTCCTAACTATATAATTGAAAAGTACACCATATCAATAAAGTGCTTTGTTTTTATGCTCCTTTAGCTATTCTGACAAGGCTACTGCGGAAGTTCTAAATTTCGCCTATCCAGAGTAAATAAATAAGAAATTAGGATTTTCCTAATTAATTAGGATAAGGTTTTTAACGAGTTTCTAACAACACAGGCTCGAGACCATAATTTCACATCCAACATAACCAAAGGTTTTTTTTACTACCTTTAAAAAATCCTTTGTCGGAAACATTCCATAAATTTGAAATAGATCATAATGACTCCGAGAGATTTGAGGTGCGATCAGGTCTGAAACAGGGTGACTCCCTTTCACCTATATAGCTTTAGAATATGTCATTGGATTTGAATAGGTCAAGGGAGCGGCGTGGTCTAGTAGATAGAGCGCTAGTCACAGTGCTCCGGGTCCTGGGTTCGAATCCCGGCTCTGGCGGAATATTATTTATTCAGTTATTTCAGCTGGGGGGCGACCCTAGGGTATGGAGACCCTCCTGGGGCAGACCCAGCCTCTATAAAGTGGGTACCCAAAAATGGGGGGAAAACTGGCGGCTGAGCGTGATCTCGGCCGAATCATCTCATTGCGTGGCCGTTGGCCATGAAACAGTACGAATCTCTATATGTACTGAGCCCAAGACCCTTCATGGGTTGTACAGGTACAGGTTTTTTTTTTTTTTCTTTTTTTTTTTTTTTTAGAATGTCATAGAAAAGGTTTAAATATGGGTAATAAAATACCAGTTTTGGGATACGCCGGTGATTTGGTTCTGCTAGGTGAAGAAATGGAAACTATACAACTAGAGTAAAGAAATAGGTCTCGAAATAAATACCGATAAGACGAAATATATGATTAGTAGCAGAAACGGTGGCATCTTGGTGATATTGATATATCAGGGCATACTTTTGAACAAGTAGAGAAATTTAAGTATTTAGGTTCAATGAAAACGAAAAAAATGAAATCCAGGAAGAAATAAAGTACCGGTTAAAGGCGGGAAATGTGTGTTATTATTCATTTGCTAAATTACTTAGCTCGCGACTTCAGTCTAAAAACTTAAAGAATTTATAAAAATATTATTCTTCCGACGGTCCTTTACGGATGTGAAACGTGGCCGCTTACTTTGAAGGATGAACAACGGCTTAAAGTTTCCGAAAGTAAGGTACTACGTAAAGTATTTGTTCCGAAGAGAGATGAGGCCCCTGGGGAGTTTAGAAGGTTGCACAACGCGGAATTGCGGAGCTTATACCCTGTGAATATAATCGAGTTGGTAGCATTGCTGAGGCTCGAATGGGCGAGTAAAATTGTTGGGCTCGGTGAGGAACGGATTCCAAGAAAGGTAGGCGCCCGAAAGGTAGGGCGAAGCGTCGATGGGAGGATTGCGTTAAGGCTGATCTCGGGAGCTTGGGCTTGAACGGTGATCATTGGACGAGTCTGTGTAGAGAGTATTTGGTGGTATCGGCATCGGACCTTCGGGTTCGGTAGGCCTGTTATTATTATTAAATAAATACAGATAAATAATTAAACAGATTATAATGAACATCAGTCATCTAGTTTTTCCAATTTTCATCACTATCCAGTACTTTACGACTGTGTATATAACATTTTTTTCCTTAAATCTTAAACTGTCCACTATTCTTCCACAATTTATTTTATTTTTGGTACAATTTAAAACATCTCTTTATGCACCAAAAATATATAGGAAACCTCATATGTTGCACCAAATTCATCGTTCCGCTGTCAACGAATTCTGTGTTGTTTTGCATAAAATGAGCAATATGTAATACATATCTGGTACATACTTTGCCACAATCGAATATCAACTTCATATCTACAAAAAGGGGTAATTATACAACCGAGGCAAAAGATAAAAGTTACAACTGCTGACGAAGTGCCACAAATAATAAAAGGATCAGTTCAAGCAAAGTGTAGATAATTTTTTTTCTAGCATAAATATTTTTTTATATGAGAGTATTTATTTATCTGAGATCATTGCATGATATTTATGAGAGGATCATTTTTATTATTATCATAAATTATTGTTACATATCAATTTATCCAGCTTTACTTTTTATTTTTATTACTAAGGGTTTAACAGCCTTTTGTCCATACTAACCTTTCTGGAAGTCTAACTAACTTGAATAGTGAATCGCAGAAATTGTACATGTCCAATTCTATATAGTTTTCAGTAGGTAAGAAAAACATATTAATTATAGATATCGTTTTAATTGGGGACTACACTTTTAATTTCAGTTACCAATATATAGAATATAAAGTAATGGAAAATTTTGCTAGTGAAAATGAGTTTTTCACCAGATATACACGTTTTAGAGTCCCCTGGTGCGAAATGACTGCCCCAAAAAGAGATGTGTTCGTCGTTAGAGTCTTTTACCATTCCCTCTGAACAGAATTTTCCATCTTTGGAATTGATAATCTACAAAAACGTCCTTCTAATTCCTTTTGCCCATTAAATGTTTTGCGATAATAGTATTGGTACAGGTGTCTCAAAACAAATGGTAATCCGGTCCGGAGAGTAGGGCGGATGTGGCAGATTTTCATATACAAGATCCAACAGCTTTGGTGACGTCACATCTGAGATATATGGTAGCGACCAAAGATAGCCAATTTCTGATGCATTATATCTATTTGGTTAAAAAACAATTCGGTATAGATGGTTTCTCCAGAGGGAGCGTCGTGGTCTAGTGGGTAGAGCGCTAGTCTACTGTGCTCCGGATCCCGGTTATGACAGAATATTATTTATTTATTTTATTTCAGCCGGGGTGCGATCCTGGGGTGTGGAGACTAATAGAGGCTATTAGTGGGTATCCGAAAATTTGGAAAAACATGGCGGCTGAGCGTGATATCGGCCGCATCACCTCATTGCACGGACGTTGGACTAGAAACAGTACGAATCTCTAAATGTACTGAACCCAAGACCCTTCATGGGTTGTAGTGGTACAGGATTTTTTTTTTTTTGTTTCTCCAAAAAAACAAAACCATCAGCAGTAACCGTCACCTTTTTTTGATGAGTTTGGGGCTTTGGAAAATATGTTCTGCTTCTCCTTTGTCCAGCAACTATCCAGAACGTCTACTGTTATCGTAAAGTATTCACTTTTCGTCACAAGTAACAATTATGAACAGAAAAAGGTCGTTCTTTTTTCGGCAAAAAAGTGTAGAAAAAACTTTACAATGCTTCTTTTTTTGGGCGGGCGTTTAATGTGTGTAAAACCCAACTTTTCAGCTTTTTTACCTTTCCAATTGCCTTGAGGCGGTCATCGATGGTTGGTATGCTAAGGCTAAATTTTTTAAGTTATGGAACAGTCGTTTTGAGGTTTTCTTCCATCAAACCTCGCAGAACATCGTCGAGAAGAGAGGAAGAACTTCCACGATCTTCATTGTCTTCAAGGCTGAAGTCTATTTAAGATAATAACCAATCCACACTATTTTTGTAATAATATGTATTAAGATGTTCCAGTTAGCAATAGGAAGCAGTTATGTATTTTATATTTATGATATTCCACAGATAATATAACTAATCAAATGGGTAAAAAGGATAAAGGGTGAATTTCAAATATAAACGAGATTTTGTCCTGGAAGCCAGTGAGGTTCGGGAACGTTCCCGCGTTTAGAGAAGTTGGTTAGGGATGCCAGGAGTGGGGGAAGCAGCGGGCGCATGCCCTCGAACTCACCAGTTACCGTCGTGACGATTTCTGAGCAGGATGTATCCCCCCTCGATCGCGCAACGTATTATCCTCAAATTTCTTGCTGCTGAAGGTGTAAAAACCGGATGAAATCTTGAGAAGGTTGACTGTACAGTTCGAGGAAGAGACACTTTATCGTGCCGGAGTGTTTTGTACCCCTGAATCAAAACAAGCGAGTTTGGAGTGGAGACTGAAAGGGGAACCTGGACCAGTGAAAGCCAAGTCACGGCTGTCAGATGGGAAGGTTTTGGCTTTCGTGTTTTTTTGACCAGCGTGGCTTGCTGCATCTTGATTTTTTGCATAAACGCAGGACTATCAATGCCGCATACTACTGCGACATTTTGAATGAAGTCAGACTTGCATATCGCCGCAAAAGAAGGATCTACCGATGAGAGAAGTGATTCTTCTTTAGGACAATGCTCGCCCGCATACTGCGGCCCTGACAGAGAAAAATTGGAGCAACTTGGTCTGGGAGACGCTGGAGCACCCTTCCTACAGTCCAGACTTATCACCATGTGACTTTCACCTGTTTGGCCCATCAAGAAAGCTTTGAGAGGTCAGAGGTTCGTCAGTGACGATGAGGTTGAAGCCTACGTGCTCAATTGGCTGAAGGTACGGGATTGGAAAATTACCTATGCGCTGGGAGAAATGTATTTTCAAATCAGGAGACTATGTAGAAAAATAAGGTGTACTTTTCTTTGTGTTCAAAGTAAAAATAAAATATAAGTCTTGTTTATATTTGATTCATCCACGTATATATATATAAAATAAACTATCTATCTATCTAAATAGTAGAATTTTGTAAGTTCAGGATAGGATGAGATTATTCAGGTGGCTGTAAATAAACGATTTTTAAAAATACTTAACACGCTGGATTGTTATTGACCAATGCTATTATTTAATAAGTGTTAAAGATGACCAAGATAGCTCTCAATAAAATGGGTTGGTGGAACCGCAGAGGCGTTCAAATTACATAATTGCCGTCCGCCCTGCCAAGGATCCCTCTTCGGTTTGACAGCTCCTTATTTAAACCAATGAATGAAAATATTATTGATTCTTCAACTAAACTTAATAACACTGGATCGAACCCATTTATAATTCTTTTTGAATTTCAAAGGTAATTTTATTACACACTAAGTCCATCTAATTTTACATTTACTCACAACTAAAGTCTTTATAATGTTAATTATTAAGTTATGTATATTTCTCTATTATTACCCTGAGAAATATCTTTCCTTGTTGGTAAACTGCATTTAATTGTCTATTCTTCATAAAGTAAGCGAATATTTGAAGGACCTTTTATTTATTTTTGGCATTATAATAAGAAGTTTGAATTGTTACTTAATCTTCCTGCGAATCTAACAAATGTACTGATATTATTAACTACGAGCAAACAATATTTAACTATATATATAAAGAAATAACTTTCATGTCGGTCTTTAAAGAAAAAACAAAAATATATTAAGTGAGATAAGTTTTTTCTTCTCATATTTCGATAGGTCAGGGAATTCTAATTACAACCATTTTCTGGATAAAATACCATTATTCTATTAACATGTGAGTTTCTTAAGATTTTTATATCAAATTTATGTGGCTGCAAGAAGAAATACTATGAAAAAACTTAATTTAATTGGGAACCTTCGAGAACCGAAGTGAGGAAATTAAATCGTTTGAAACAGAGTAAAACTGATTATTAGTTTAATACAATTGATTGACAATATACGCATTAGACGTACAAAATGAAGAAAACAATAAATTAATAGTGATACACTATGGGGTTAGGTGCTTCTGCCGTGTAGTAGAAAAGGATATATAGCTTTTTTCAGGCAAATTCATAATTTTTTCAGTCAAATTCATAATTTTTTCAATCGAATTCATAATTTTTTCAATCGAATTCATAATTTTTTCAGTCAAATTCATAATTTTTTCAGTCAAATTCATAATTTTTTTAGTCGAATTCATAATTTTTTCAATCAAATTCATAATTTTTTCAGTCAATTTCATAATTTCTTGTACCCATTTTATACAGTCAATTTAATGAGGTTTTGCAACCAAGAATATAACATTTTTATTAAATCTTGTTGTTGTTTATCCATTTAATGTCACTTTATGTTACTGTGCTTAATCCGACGGTGCAGCGGGAGTCTTAAGTTTTGCCTATCCAGGTTTACTTAAGATAGGGACCTTTTACGAGTTCCACTTTCTAAATCTTTTAAGAGTCACCTGTGGCGCACAAATTTAGGGCGGTCTGCTGGTTTTGGACTTGCGACCTTAAGTATAGAAGGCTGTTTTGCTAGCCACTACTCCACAGGTGATCCTCCATCATTCAACAATGTGTTTGAATCTACCGGGTTTGAACCCGTGACCTTGGGCAGATTAATCTTTAACACCTTTACAGCACAGTAACATAAAGTGACATTAAATGGATAAATAACAACAAGATTTAATAAAAATGTTAAGTTCTTGGTAGCAAAACCTCATTAAATTGACTGTATAAAGAAATACAAGAAATTATGAAATTGACTGAAAAAATTATGAATTTGATTGAAAAAAATTATGAATTTGACTGAAAAAATTATGAATTTGACTGAGAAAATTATGAATTTGACTAAAAAAATTATGAATTCGATTGAAAAAAATTATGAATTTGACTGAAAAAATTATGAATTTGACTGAAAAAAGCAATAGAAGATTTTTGAAGGAAATGTTTTTAGTACATGAGAATTGGACTCAGGGACCCCAAAACGTGTATTTCCGTTAGTTATAGAATGAGACTTAACTTATAAATAATATATAGTAATTATTAATAACTTCCTTTTCTATACCTGAGGGTGTCACCCATAAACCTAGAAAGGACAGACCAAGTACCGACAAAGAACACATACCTGTACTTAGGACACAGAACCCAACATCTGGAAGCACTTCCTTTATGGTGCCGCCTTCCTCATCCCCTCTACAAAACCTTGCTATATATACCTTTTGATCCTCAAAACTCATCACTCTAGTTGTAACATTTACTTGTGTCACACTCATAGAAGGAGACCTCGGAATGTACACTTGTAGTCACCCAAACTCCTCAGCACAGTTTATTGTCTTCTGAATATATATTGTATTCTGATAATAAAAGCATTATTATTAATATCTTCACTGTGTGTGATTCATTAACTGGCGCCCGAGACAGGCACTGCAAGCATCAAATTAGATTTTGAATGCCTTCGCAGTTTCCGAGAGGACGAAGATACTTCTGAAGAAGGATCTACAAGAAGATAGACACCAAGTAAGAAGATCATCTCGCACCCTCCTTCAGTCAAGACAATACTCACCCGAGATGTCCTGCTGAACCTCACTGGACTTCACTGCTCAACAGGTATCCAGGAGGAATGTTAAGAACTAACGCAGTAAGATTTTAAAATTATTTATTTTATATGTTTGTTTATGTGCTGTTTAATTGTGGTAACATTTAAAATGTATGACATTTTATTAATACTAATATTAGCTGTATAAAAATCACATCAAATTTTTTCATTATCAGATGATGATTGTTACTGAGCACAATTTAAGTAAAATTTAAATTATAGTAGACATAAGTAAGATTTTAATATCTAAAAAAAAAAAATAAAAATAAAAAATATGGAATCGTTACTTTTTCGAAACTCAGACTTTGAGTATATGCCTATGTCGTACTTTGATGGTAAACCGCATACTTTGTTTAAATTCATAAATAACGTAAAAGAAATTAAAGACACTTTTTGTGCAGAAAATAATCCATTTAGAATCGTTAATGAATTCAGGATATGTAAGATGGCCAAATGTCACCTTTCTAAAACAGTCGCGGATGAAATTAAGTTTTATGATTTAAACAATATTGACGATTTGTTAAATATTCTAATACGTAAATTTAAAGATCATAACCCAACCGAGACAAATTTTAATAAACCTTTTCCACCCGAACATTTTTTGTCCAAAGACGCTGACGAACAGCCAAAAATAAAATCCGGAATTCCAAATAATAAATTTGAGCAATTACCTAAAATTAATATTCAAGAAAAGAAAATAGCCTTTGAAACATTACCGCTAAAACCAGATTTAAACTTATTAAAACCGGCTGACGTAAATAAAAAATTATTTGTGGTCGAATCCAGTAGTTTAAAACAGTTTATAATGAAAAATACGGAGTCCATGAAATCTTATCAAGAAAATAGTTCAATAACCACAATTGAAACTCATTTAGTTCCAAATACAGACTTAATAAATATTTCCCAATCTGAAGATAAAGTTAATTATAAAACAGAATCTATTTTAAATGATAAATCACTTGAAAGCCCGAATTTCAAACAAAATTCATCTAATGTTAGTAAACTTCAAACACAAAAACTAAAGATAAAGAAATTTACAAAACCTGAGGAACCCGGGAGTATTAGTGAGATTAATGTTAGAGAAATTAGGCCATTAAATAATAATAAAATAAAAGATGTATCATTTATTATAGTAAATCAAAAAAAGAACTATTTCAAAGTTAATCCGGAGCAGTTGTTAAAATATTCTTTGTTTAGGGAAAAAACTAAACTAACAAAAAAGAAAGTTACCTTTGGTGATATTGACAAAATTTTAAAAAGTAGAGTAAAAGATGAAATTCAAAATATTTCTAGATGGCCCAAGGGCAAGGATGAAATTTGCCTCTGGATGCTTAAACCTGATGAAAATTCTACTACCTATCTGGCGGGTCGAGGTGTGAAAAAAAAAAAAAAATATAATAATAATAAAGTAAAATAAATAAAAAAAAAAAAAAAAAGGTTTATATAAAAATTGAGAAAACGTTTTATAGATTGTAATAAAAAACAACATAGTTCATGCTTTTGTTTAATTTAGTGTTATGGTTATGTTTTTAATTATTTATAGATAATAACGAGAAATTTTAGTTTTATATAATTGTACCTATAAGTTTCAAGACTATTAACAATGTATAAATTTCTACAGGAATAATGTAATGACGATTGGTAAAACTAATTAATTATTGTATATAATCTCAATTATTGTAATTAAGTTTCTTTTTAAAGTTTTGATTGTTTACATTTATATTCTTAAGAATTATTGTAAACTTTGGAAAAATGTCACTGTTCCCATTCCTGTAGTATCCTTTCCTACAATACACTTTCCTATCCAGAACCTCCATCTGAAGGACTACTATATCATAACAATATAAACTGACAAACTTAAACATTGCACTCAAGGGGCTTCGTGCTTAAGGGGGAGAGTAGTTATAGAATGAGACTTAACTTATAAATAATATATAGTAATTATTAATAACTTCCTTTTCTATACCTGAGGGTGTCACCCATAAACCTAGAAAGGACAGACCAAGTACCGACAAAGAACACATACCTGTACTTAGGACACAGAACCCAACATCTGGAAGCACTTCCTTTATGGTGCCGCCTTCCTCATCCCCTCTACAAAACCTTGCTATATATACCTTTTGATCCTCAAAACTCATCACTCTAGTTGTAACATTTACTTGTGTCACACTCATAGAAGGAGACCTCGGAATGTACACTTGTAGTCACCCAAACTCCTCAGCACAGTTTATTGTCTTCTGAATATATATTGTATTCTGATAATAAAAGCATTATTATTAATATCTTCACTGTGTGTGATTCATTAACTGTTGAAAACTGGAATTCGAAAATTTTCACGATCGCAATACTTTCCCTTACTATATATAGTAAGTGAAAGTAAAAATTCTTTAACAATTTATTTCGTTTCTAAATTTGTTTACAAATTCTTAAATTGATATAAATAACGGAGGTAAGTGAAAGTCGTGTGTTGCGCGCACCAGATTTTTAAAAATAATTATAAAAAAGGCCCATGATATAGATGCTATATTTTAAGGACTGTGGACAATAAGGAGCTGAAAATGAAGAGAGGTTCTGTTTTATCTCCTGACAGATGTATCGTATCCCATTTCTGACAACCACTTCGACGATACTGACAGAAGCTTCAATATTAGAGTTGGTCTGATCAAACTGTCTCCCAATAAGATAACTAAACTCTAACATAAGTGAATGGCATTCTAACTGTTTTAAGTCTCTTCATGGAATTCAAATTCAAAAAGCACCGTCCGTAAGTGGTTTGCTCGGTTCAGGACCGGACATTTCGACTTGGAAGACGCACTGCGCTCGGGTCGTCATTTAACTGTTGATGACCAAATTCCAAAAATTACCTGGAAGATGGAAACATGTAATAGATCAAAATGGGTCAAATATAATTGAAGAAACTATCTCCGGTTATATTTAATTGTGTTTTAAACAACTTATTCAGAGAATTAAATTGGAAAAGCCTGGGAATATCCGTCAATGGGAAAATGCTCAACAATATAAGATTTGCGGACGATATATGTCTAATATCTCTGGACATAAACGGTCTAAGGAGGATGATAGCTGAAATAGTAGACATTAGCAAAAAATATGGGCTTAATATTAATACATCGAAAACAAAAATCATGACAAATTCAATAGAAATACCAATTTATGCTAACAATAGTGAGATAGAACATGTAGAGGAGTACATTTACTTAGGGCAGACAATATCATTTAGAGAAAATATCAATAAGGAAATAGAAAGAAGAGTTAAGCTCGGGTGGTGCAAATATTGGTCTCTCCAAAAGATCTTCAAAAGCAATCTATCACTGGATCTTAAAACCAAAATTTTGACCACATGTGTATATCCCACGGTTCTCTACGGGGCTCAAACCTGGGCACTTACAAGAAGACTCGATCGGAGGGTGAATACAATGCAAATACAGCTTCTGAGAAGTTTAATATTTATTTAGAAAAGGGAGAGAATAAAAAACAAATATTCTTCTGAAAGTGAACATTAAAAGTCTAAGGGTTGAGGCCCATCGATTGAAATGGATCAGGGCTTGCACGGAGTGGATCCCGAGAGAGGACAGCAGACAGAGGGACATCGCAGGTCGAGGGATGAATTGACACAGATCGCAGATTGAAAACTGGTGGCTAGTTGCGAGGGACAAATCCTGGTGGATAAAAATACGAGGCATGTTTTTTAAGTAAGTACAGTTTTGGAATGAAAAAAAGACGTGCAAAGATATTGCAATAATTTTATTTTTAGATGAAAGCCTGTACCTTAATCTACTTTTCAACGTAATTTCAATAAATTTTGAGGCACTCGTCATAACGCGGCACCAGTTTTTGAATACCCTCCTCAAAAAATTCTGCCATCTGACTTGTTAACCACTGCATCACAAATGTTTTGACTTCGTTATCCTCTTGAAGACGCCGACCGCCCAGGTGTTTCTTCAAGTGCAGGAACAAATGGTAGTCACTGGGCGCCAGATCAGGGCTGTATGGAGGATGATCTAGAGTTTTTGATTTAAATGATTTGATGAGATCTTTGGTCCGATTAGCCACAGGTGCAGCAAAACGATACCCTTACTCAACTTGCCACATCTTTTGATCTGGATTGCACGACGCAGATTTTTCAATGTCTCACAAGAAGACGCTGCATTGATTGTCTCATTACGAGGCAGAAACTCCACTAGCAATACTCCTTTCCTGTCCCGAAAAACTGTGCACATTATTTTCAGGGCAGAAATTGTTTGCTTAAACTTCACTCTTCTGAGTGATGATGAATGTTACCATTCCATGGATTGTTGTTTTGATTCTGGTGTGACGTAGGCCACCCATATTTCGTCACCAGTAACAATTTCGTCTAAAAAATCTTCACCTTCATTGTGGTACCGCTCAAGGAAAGTCAATGCACTGCCTAAACGTTGGGTTTTCTTTTGGAACCCAACGTAAACACAATTTCCGGTAATTCTAGTTCACGGTCACAATGCGATACAAACCACTACGAGAATATTGAGGAAAGCAGTCGGACAATGATGAAATCGTAGAGCGTCGGTTTTCTCTCACCTTTTCGTCCACTTTCATCATTAACGACCGAAGGACGCCCACTTCGTTCTTCATCATGCACATTTGTGGGGCCATCTTTAAAAGCTCTCACCCATTTCCTTACCATTCCATCACTCATAATGTTTTGTCCGTAAACTTCAACGATCTCACGATGAATATCGATCAGTTTTACGCCTTTAGCACTAAGAAATCGTACTTCACAATCAGCGGGACTCACGATTGTCGGAGGCATCTTAAACACTCCGTAAACAACGTATACAATGAAGAATATGACTGTAATGGCGTCAGTGTGTAGACAAGAGATGGAGGTAACCAGCGCGCATGCACGGAACGCCGACAGTAGCGGTGCGGTGGCGGAATCGCATAACGGTACTTACTTAAAAAAACGGGCCTCGTATTTAGTTTTGTGTTTTATTTTGGTGTATTTTTTCAAGGACTCTGTTTTGTTTTTGAGGTTTTTTTTTTATATTATTTGTGTTTTTTATTTCTTTGGATTATTTGCTTTTTTCTTTTTTTTTTCAATATTTTAATTATTTCTTACTATAAATTCCTTCCTATGGGAGAGGCTTTTGTCAATACTAATGCCAATAAAGCTATTATTATTATAATTGATTTAAAATATTTACAAGAATCTGAAGTTTTTATCGAAATCACCAGTTACGAACATATTTTAAAACCCAATAGATATTTTTAATCAGTCGATGTGTGAATATAATTGTCCTGATTAAGAAGCGTGTTATATAACAATACTCATATTTTGAGAAATAGTCATGGCCTGATTATTTTGATTTACCTTACCTTCTATAGTATGTCTACCTTCAATATTATGGAACTATTGTCTTTGCTTAAGCATATTCTTTTTTTTTTTGGGGGGGGGGGGCTTTTATTTTTTAAAATTATAAATATTTACTGTACATTTTTTCAACGTGAAAAAGACAGTAAGTAATCCCAACCAGGTAAATTCATCTTTAATAAAGTTAATTACCATAAGATAGACACATTCCCTTTTGTTAAGTAACAACTTATTTATTTACAAAGAAATTTAATACGAATGTTTTTTTAAATTTCGTTGTCCTCAAACATGTTAGTTAGTGATACTCAGTAAGATAATTAGATGATGTAAACGATGTTTTTAAGATTGAATATATTTTTTATTGTGCTAGAAGTGCAATAAAAAAAAAAAAAAAATAAGACAATCGTAAGAGATTTTTAGTAAACAACTCGGGAACTTATGTTCCTACGTTTGGAATTACTTTTGATACCATTTTAACTTTAATGAAATGAGGTTGATAATATACATATTTACCAGAAACGAAAACAAATTTTTATTCTAATTATAAATTGTATAGATTTATAAAACTGTTTTTTTTTTTTTTTTTCATTCACTCCTATTTAGCCTTTGAAAGCAATACGAGCATTTCTTGGGCCAGGATGGTTAGGGGGGGGGGATTACTGCCGAGATAAAAATCCCCCGACACCGAGACCCGAACTTATAACTTATAATTATGTTAACTATCTCAAATTCTCTTATCTGGTTGCTGGGAAACGTGCCGGCTGATTTATAAAACGAAATGCTTCATGGTCCAACAATTGGCTGAGACGTGAATGAAAAAAGTGGTATTCATCGCTTTACGTCATGTAAGTTGTATCCAAAATTGTTGATAATATAAGGAATAAAAAACATTCAATAACGATCAAATATTTTTTTAATGATGGAGTTTTTTTTGACCGTTGAGAAATTAGATGAGGAAGATGGTTGGGGGTGCGTCGGCCGAAACGTCGGCACATAATTAAATTAATAATATTATTAAATTAAAATAGTACGTTTAAAAAAAAAAATGCTCTTAACTAAGTCTTTAATATATTACCGTCAAATATCAATTCAAAATTGTTCATATTTAAAAAAAAAAAAATTAATTTTAATTGTTTACATATTGTTCCTTTGTCATTTTTTCATTTGCTTAGTCTCTCTTTATATATTCTTATTGTAATATTATCATCTCAATTCAGTTTACTTCCATACTGTACAACTATATTCTTAATTTTGTTTATTTCCATACTTTATAACTGTCATCTTATTATCATTTTACATTTAATTTTATTTATGTTCCCATATTATATTACTGTCACCATATTAATATTCTATACCTAACGCATTATTAAGGGTATAATTACATCAGTTGTTATATTGTTTCTTTTAGCCCTGATGAAGGCCCACAATGTAGGCCGAAACGTCGGCACATAATTATAATAACACTTGTTTTAAATGTGTGTTTCTATTTTATGACCGCACCCCCAACCATCTTCCTCATCTAAATATTTTTAAAAAATATAAACCTCACCTCAACAATCCATTCTACAAGGGTCTTGGTCACAGTGCTTCAAGAGGTTCGTACTAATTCTAGGCCAACGGCTCTGCAAGGAGGCGATTAAGCCGACATCAAGCTCTGCCGCAAGGATTTACCCCAAATTTAGGATACCCACTTTATACAGGAAGGTAAAGTTTTATAGTCTAGAAATGTTATGTTTTACATGATTTTCGTTAAACTCGTTATGTCAATTTCTTATTACCTTTTTAAAAAAAAAAATGTGGTTTTGTTGTAATTGAAAGCAATAAAAAAAAGAAGAAATTAATAGTTGACCATGGAGAAATTCAGAAGGAAATTAATCTTTAGATGGCGGTCAGTGAATGAAAAACTATTAAATATTCTATTTATTGTCTTGGCAACGTTTCGACCAACATTATAGGTCATCATCAGGGCTAAATAAAGTAGAAAAAGAAATAAAATAAGAATATAAGAACATAAATAAATTAATAAAATAAAGGAGGAAACATATTTTTTAGGGTATTTTTTTCTTAACATAAGAATACTATTATTACCTCAAAGTTCTGCCAGTTAGGTAGGAAGTAATACAGATGTATAATATACCGTTGGAAAGCTCAAGATTTTACAAACAAATGTTATCTTATATAGAATGATGTAGGTTAAATAAACAAACAAGATATTGTTACAATTAATATTATCAACGATTGTTTCCAGATTTTTCCATGAAAACTTGATAGAATTTTCTGATTTTCAAGATACTACGTTATATGGATCACCTGTAGCATGGTGGCTAGCATAACACCCGACAATGCCAAAGGTCACGGGTTCAAACCCGCAGGTGGTCCTAGGATTTTTTAATGGGAGTAAAAAATCCTCAGCTTTGTCGTCCTTTAGACGGGATTTAAAAGGGTGATATTTAACATAAAAACAGTAGTGAAATACATATATATATATATATATATATATATATATATATATATATATAAAATACATACATATATATGTGTGTGTGTAAGTAAAAGGGAATTATTTACTCTTATAATAGCATTGATATATAAAACCTCAACAACATATTTTCTTTAGTTAATGATCCAAAAGAGATAACGTTCATTGTTTATGATTCCAATTGTGAAGTGACATTATTATTAATAGAATGAATATTCAAAACAGCTTTTTGTTTTAATGACAAATTGGTCTAATGTTATTTAAACATTACCATATTGGGATCACCTGTAGCAGGGTGGCTAGCATAACAGCCTTCAATGCCAAAGGTCACGGGTCAAACCCACAGGTGGTCCTAGGATTTTTTTATGGATGCAAAAAGTCCTTAGCTATGCCGTCCTTCGAAGAGGACTTAAAAGGGTGGTCTCGAGCCTGTGCGATGTCAGGTACTCGATAAAGATCCCTATCTTAATAAAACCTTGATTGGCAAGATTTAGGACTCCCATTGTAGCATCGTCCGATTTGCCCCCGTAGCATACAATCAGGTCATTTTTAAACATGTGTTTCATTCTTGTAAGTATCAATATCTTATTATACAGTTAACAAATGACAATACCAATTTGTTATTTGTGATATTTGACACATCCATGTAAGATTACATAATGTTCCAGTGACAATGGAAATATTGAATGTGGTTCTGTCTCGATTGATCCTGATTGAATGATATCTAATGATTCCACCGATAAATGATAAATTTTTCCACCAAACTAACCCCTAATTTGAATCGGTGAGATTCCAAAGATCCACCAAAAAATATTTATTCATATATACTTTAAACAAATAATCAATTATATTGGGTTGCGTCACATGAAATGTCCGTTTTCAAGGTAAAGGATTTTTATTAAAAATACGATATGAAAACAAGATAATTTTATTCGAAGTATTTACCTTCTTTTTCTACACATTTTTCTCAACGTGACACCAACTTTTTTTATCCCCGAACTGAAAAACTCTGAGCCTTGAAGTGAAACAAAATCTGAAAACGCACTTTTCACTTGATCATCATTTTCAAAAAGTTTTCCTTTGACGAAGTTTTCTAAATTCCTGAACAGGTGGTAATCTGTTGGAGACAAGTCGGAGAAAATGGTGGGTGTGGAAGAACTTCGCAGCCCAGTTCTTTCAATTTTTGCACGGTATGTTTTGAAACATGGGGTCTTGCTGCCGTTCAGTGAGATCATGAGGTACCCATGTATCGAGCTTTTTTACTTTCCCCATACACTTTAAATGTCTGGAAACGGTAGATGCATATGTATTTAGTTGTGCTGAGAGTCCTTTAACTGTTTGGTAGGGGTTTCCTTCTACTATATGTTTGAGGACATCGTTGTCTATTACGGAAGGAGGTCTTCCTTGGGGCAAGTTTTCCAAGTCGGTATCCCCAGCTGAAAACTTAGCAAACCAACGGTTTGTTTATTAACACTCCCTTCCCCAAACGCCTTGCAAATATTTCTAGCGGCCTCAGCTGCTGAATGGCCGAGTTTAAACTCTTATATAAAATATTAATCGAAAATCGCGTGTTTCCATGTTCATATTTGGAGGTAAACTAAAAAGTGGGTAATTGATTGGGGAGCTAATGTTTATAATACAAAGATAGAGGATTAGTAACTGTTCACTTTAAATATGTAAACATTCGGAAGAAAACAACTGAGACCTGCAAAATACTTTATGTATTTCAGAAACTATAAAACCGGACATTTCATGTGAAACAACCCAATAGTATCCGGCAACGCACGGATTGTCCACATCCGTATGTGTTTAGTTGTGACTATTTCCTGACAATACTCATATTTTGGTCGAACTGTACCTTTCATCAAGTAACAGTGCGTGTGTCCCTTAATCGAGTTTCTGATCCTTAGTCTTGTAAATATTACTCGTTCCATTCTTTGACCTGAGAGGAAGTTTCAAGGCATCGTGCCATTTCTTATTGCTTTGAGAATGTTATCTTTTTTTTCTTGCTACCAATTTTGGTTCCGAATTTCTTAAATTTCCGTTCTGATTTGTCATTTGAAGTCGAGTAAGAGGGTGGAAATTGTATTTGATTTTCAACGACAATACACGTTTTAATTGTGTGTGAATAAGTCCAGCTCTTAAGCAAACCTTTGCACAGAACTTTTATTTCATATTTAAGACAAGTATAAGCCAGGGATACAACAGGTTTTTCACTAAAATCGACCGTTTCTCAAACGATTGTGTGTGAATAAGTCCAGCTCTTAAGCAAACATTTGCACAGAACTTCTATTTCATATTTAAGACAAGAATAAGCCAGGGATACAACAGGTTTTCACTAAAATCGACCGTTTCTCAAACGATTGTGTGTGAATAAGTCCAGCTCTTAAGCAAACATTTGCACAGAACTTCTATTTCATATTTAAGACAAGAATAAGCCAGGGATACAACAGGTTTTTACTAAAATCGACCGTTTCTCAAACGATTGTGTGTGAATAAGTCCAGCTCTTAAGCAAACATTTGCACAGAACTTCTATTTCATATTCAAGACAAGAATAAGCCAGGGATACAACAGGTTTTTCACTAAAATCGACCGTTTCTCAAACGATTGTGTGTGAATAAGTCCAGCTCTTAAGCAAACATTTGCACAGAACTTCTATTTCATATTTAAGACAAGAATAAGCCAGGGATACAACAGGTTTTCACTAAAATCGACCGTTTCTCAAACGATTGTGTGTGAATAAGTCCAGCTCTTAAGCAAACATTTGCACAGAACTTCTATTTCATATTTAAGACAAGAATAAGCCAGGGATACAACAGGTTTTTCACTAAAATCGACCGTTTCTCAAACGATTGTGTTGATAAGTCCAGCTCTTAAGCAAACATTTGCACAGAACTTCTATTTCATATTCAAGACAAGAATAAGCCAGGGATACAACAGGTTTTTCACTAAAATCGACCGTTTCTCAAACGATTGTGTGTGAATAAGTCCAGCTCTTAAGCAAACATTTGCACAGAACTTTTATTTCATATTTAAGACAAGTATAAGCCAGGATACAACAGGTTTTTCACTAAAATCGACCGTTTCTCAAACGATTGTGTGTGAATAAGTCCAGCTCTTAAGCAAACATTTGCACAGAACTTTATTTCATATTTAAGACAAGAATAAGCCAGGGATACAACAGGTTTTCACTAAAATCGACCGTTTCTCAAACGATTGTGTGTGAATAAGTCCAGCTCTTAAGCAAACATTTGCACAGAACTTCTATTTCATATTTAAGACAAGAATAAGCCAGGGATACAACAGGTTTTTCACTAAAATCGACCGTTTCTCAAACGATTGTGTGTGAATAAGTCCAGCTCTTAAGCAAACATTTGCACAGAACTTCTATTTCATATTCAAGACAAGAATAAGCCAGGGATACAACAGGTTTTTCACTAAAATCGACCGTTTCTCAAACGATTGTGTGTGAATAAGTCCAGCTCTTAAGCAAACATTTGCACAGAACTTTATTTCATATTTAAGACAAGAATAAGCCAGGGATACAACAGGTTTTCACTAAAATCACCGTTTCTCAAACGATTGTGTGTGAATAAGTCCAGCTCTTAAGCAAACATTTGCACAGAACTTTATTTCATATTCAAGACAAGAATAAGCCAGGGATACAACAGGTTTTTCACTAAAATCGACCGTTTCTCAAACGATTGTGTGTGAATAAGTCCAGCTCGTAAGCAAACATTTGCACAGAACTTTATTTCATATTTAAGACAAGTATAAGCCAGGGATACAACAGGTTTTTCACTAAAATCGACCGTTTCTCAAACGATTCTTGTAAATTAACTTCTAATTGATATAAAGTTAAATGCTGTATTTCATGTAAGCTTATTCCTTTAAATAATTACATAGTTCACATGACCAATTGTAAAATTTCTCTTGCAAAGTTTTTATTAGGTGAAATTGTATCTGATTTCAACGACAACACGTTTAATTGTGTGTGAATAAGTCCAGCTCTTAAGCAAACATTTGCACAGAACTTTTATTTCATATTAAGACATGTATAAGCCAGGATACAACAGGTTTTTCACTAAAATCGACCTTTCTCAAACGATTCCTATTTTATTATACTTTCTATATTGATATAAAGTTAAATGGGCTCGTATTTCATGTAATGCTTATTCCCTTTAAAATAATCTGACATAGCTCACATGACCAATTTGTAAAATTTCTTCTTGCAAAGTACTTTTAATTTTATTTCTAGAAATTAACCATTTTTTCGTTGTGTAATTTGATAAAACATGGTCAAATAACGAAAAACACATGACTTTTAGTCATTATATCAATTGCTATATTATTTAGCTCAAAACAAATGTTTATTGATTCTCAATGATTTGGTTTTTAATGTCGAAATTTATTTTGAAATTGAAATTCTATTGGTATGTTTGTTATCAGGTGTTGTTCTGATACCGTATTTTTAATTTTTTGATTGCTTTAGCATAAGCATAAGCATGAAAAGTTAGGTGTTTAATATGTTTTCTATTTCTAATTAAAAAAAAAAAAAATTAAATTAATGATTCATTTGAACACTGTGTTGTGTTAACGCAGTGGTGTAAATATTTTTACTTTCACTTACAATATATGAAATATATTGTAATGGAACTGAAAATTCATATTCGAGACATTTCATACCATGCATTTTACACCTTTTTACGATTTTCTCAAATACGGCTCTAACGATTTTGATTAAACTTTGCAAAATTTGATGGGCTTTAATATAATGTAGGTTTCAATCTGATTGAAATAGTCTGACAGGGCTTAAATGCCGATATTTTATATTTTCTTCCTCTAAAGTATCTTATATTTTGTAAATTCAATGCGTAATAAATCGACGCTTCGGCCTACCGGTCGGATCAGCAAATACCAACTTTCTCGGAATCCGTTCCTCCCCGAGCCCAACAAATTTACTCGCACATTTGAGTCTCCGCGACGCTATCAACTCAATTATATTCACAGGATACAAGTTTCGCAATTCCGCGTTGCGCAACCTTCTAAACTCCGCAGTGCCATCATCTCTCTTCGGACCAAATATTTTACGCTGTACCTTATTTACGAAAACTTAAGCCTTTTTTTATCCTTCGAAGTAAGCGGCCACGTTTCACATCCGTAAAGAACGGTTGGAAGAATAATAGTTTTAAAAAATTCTAACCTTTAAGTTTTTAGATAGAAGCCGTGAGCTAAGTAATTAGCAACTGAATAATAACACGCATTTCCCACCTTTAACCGGAACTTTATTTCTCCTGGATTTCATTTTTCTTGTTATCATTGAACCTAAATACTTGAATTTCTCTATGTGTTCAAAAGTATGCCTGATATATCAATATCACCAAGATCGCCACCGTTTCTGCTACTAATGATATATTTCGTCTTATCGGTATTTAATTCGAGTCCTATTTCTTTACCGGTTTTTATTAACACACTTGTATTCAGTTGTATGGTGGTATGGCATACCTCAAAACAGGAATCTTGTCAGCCATATTTAAGCCTTTCTCGGTACACATCACCTTTTCTATGACATATTCTAAAGCTATATTAAATAACACAAGTAAAGGGAGACCCTGTTTCAAAACCCGATCGCACCTCAAATCTCTCGGAGTAATTATGACCGATTCTAACTTTATGAAATGTGTCCGACAAACACATCTCTACTAGGTTTACTAACTTTCTAGGTATTCCCTGTTCAATCATGATGTTATATAGCTTCTGACGGTCTATTGAATCATAAGCCTTTTTAAAATCGATATAAAGTTGATGGACTACACCGTTGTATTCCAATTTTTTCTCTAATATTTGACGTAAGGAAAATATTTGATCAATAGTCGAGCGATTTCGCCTAAAACCGCATTGGTAGTCTCCGGTAATTTCCTCAGCGTGTTCGTGATTCGTAACATCATCTTATTAGTATTGATAAATAATAGGAAAATATGCAAATTGAACGAATTTGATAAACAAATAAAGAAGAAAAGTGCTCAAATATTTTTGTATACAATTTTTGTATTTTTGAACACAAGAATAGTAATATTGATGTATAATATACCGTTGGATAGCTAAGGAGTTTAGAAAAAATGTTACCTAATACAAGGAATTGTAAAAGTTAATGGAGAGTGATGAAAACCGATAAAACTGATTGTTGTAGATACAAATATAATAGATTATTCTTGAGTTTCTATTGAAATTCAAATTTATTAATTCTTTAACAATTTATTTTAATCTCTAAAAGTATTTAAAAATTCTTAAATTCATTTTAACAATGGAGGTAAGAGAAATTCGTGTGTTGGGCTCACCAGATTTTCTATCTGTAAAAATTTAATTTAAAAAAAAATTATTTATTTGAATACTGTGTATATTAACGTACGTAGGCTCCGGATAACGAATAAAAATTCTGTTTCTATGCCGTCTTTTGAAACTTAGCACAAAAATTATAGAGGATTTATTTATTTATTGAGATATATTACAATTTGTTACAAAATGGACAATAATAATAGTGATATGAGATCACATTCATACAATATATACAGAAAATAATAATAATAGTCAAATTACATAAAATAGAAAATAAATAAATTCATATATATACAATAAAATAATAATAAATAAAAAAACAAAACAACAACCTGGAATCCACATACAAGACTTAGAAGGATAGAACTCAACCCCAGATTCGGCCAGTTATACAGACTACTAAAAAGAAAATCTCATCTTACAGTTGACAAAAAATTACTAATATACAAGACAGTACTAAAACCTATATGGACCTACGGACTTGAACAGTGGGGGACAGCTAAACATTCTAACATCAAACGCATCCAATCCAAAGTCCTCCGAACAATAGTTAATGCTCCTTATTACGTTACCAACTGTACCCTACACCATGACCTTAATATTCCATTTATTTTAGACCTGGTACCATCCAACTTTTCCAACTTTAATCAGAACCTTACTCACCATCCTAACCCTTTAGCACAATCCCTATCCAACACCACCCATCCGTACAATCCTCCTCGAAGATTGAAACGGCAGTGGCCGCGAGACCTATTGTAAACATTTAAATTGGAGTTCTGACACTGGTCAGATCCTCCACTCAGGTACGGCATGTTTATGGCAACAGCGCCCTAACTCAGCCTCCACTGGCTCACACGAGTGATGCGGCTGAGATAGAGGCGCTGGGATCTCCTGTATTCCGCTTTTTCCTCCACAAGTAGAGGGAAAAGCACAGTCTTGGGTCCATTTAGCAGTTGTGTATATTGTATAAAGCGGATTTAATGATGATTTTAAGAGCTAGATGTAGATATCCACCGATTAGTTTTAAAATGGCAGCCAATTAAATATTATTTAATTCAAAAACTCATTTGAGTTTATTTTACCCAGAAAGTAGGAATAATTATAAAAAAGAAAAACAATGTTTAAAAAAAATAGAAATCTTGCTATTATATATAAAAAAATCGATATCCAACTAAAGGAGAAAACAGAAAAATATTTTTGTGTACAATTTTTTTGTTAAACTTTTTGTATTTTTGTATTTAAACAGTAATATTGATGTATAATATACCATTGAAAAGCTAAAGATTTTAGAAAAAAATATTATCTTATGCACAAAATTTTAAAAAGTTAATAGAGAGTGATGAAAAGTAATTAAAATTAATTATTTTACAAATAACTCTTATCTCTAAGTGTATTTAAAAATTCTTAAAAACTAATTAAATTAATTATAACAACGTAGGTAAGAGAAATTCGTGTATTCCAGGCACCAGATTTTTTTTTTTTAAGTTTTCCCTTTTTTTTTATTGATATTTATTTTTCCAGTATATCTTTAATTTATTAAGCGTTATTATTAAATTTATATATACTTTATATATATATATATATATATATAATATATATATATATATATATATATATACACAAAACAATATTGAGGGGCGTTGTGAATAATGATGATAGTGGTGGGGATGACGCTATAATACCGCTATCCCTTAACAAAGCTTCAGTCCACCGCTGGCCTCAGTCAGGAAGGTGCATGTTTCTCTTCCACGCTGAAAGTTCGGGTGAGTACGATAGTAGATAATTCACTTATAATATCTAGAATAAGCATTTCATAACACAAACAACGATAATATTCATAGATTCAAATAATCTTCAAGTTCATATCGTAGACTTATTCTGTTCATTGATTTGAATCTGTTTATAAATTCGAAGACTGTATACCGCTCTATTTAATACGAAAAACAATAACTACTTGCTACAATAATTAAAATTTTATTATTCCTTTCGAGTTTATGGTGTTATTAACAAAAGCGATAACAGGCTTAAAATTAAATATCTAGTGCATTGTAAATAATACGAAATGATTACCTAATAAATTTATCGATAGCGCCATAAAACTAGGAATGCCATTAAATCTGGAATTAAATCAACTTTTGACGATCATTATTCATGCTCTCGAATAGTTTAGCTTACGATCAGTTTAAAATTAGTTCTTGCGAAATTAATTCAGATAGTTTAAGAGTATGACAATCTCAACAATAACTCTTTAGAATGGTCTCTCCCCATTTCGATATTTGTATACATAATGACATAAAAGCCCTTAAAATGTAAAAAGTACATGCAGCGCACCTAGGAATAAGAACGTACCTTAGAATACCTTCGGGTAATAAAATATCAGATATCCTGAAATATATGTATATATTGTATTTGTAAATAATAATAATACCGGAGAGTGTGACAAAAAAAAAAAAAAAAATTCAGATTTCAGTGAAATCATTCTTATTATATTCAAGCCGGTACAGAACTATTTAGCTTTTTATAAACTAAATAAAACCGTCAACATATATATATATATTAATAATACATTTTCCGGTTGTATTTTAGCAACGATAACAACAATAATATTATTAATAGTAATTAAAAATAATAAAATAATTTAAAAAAAAAATTTTGGATTTCTTAAATTTCTTTAAAATTAGATCGATTTCTGGATGGGTCTAATTTATGAGGACATGGCTTTTCATTCGAGATATATTAGGGATACTCACTACGTTTGCTATAGCATATTTTTTTGTGTTATTTTGTTTAACCCGTCGAGTTTATACAGTTATTTCCTGTAGAAACTCGATGGGTTTAGCAAAATAGCACAAAAAATATGCTATAGCAAACGTAGTGAGTACCCCTAATAATAGTTGTTTCGGGGACCGTACTGTAAATACTTTGTGGTACTAAAACAAATAGTGAAGTAAGTTTGTTGATAGGAGTGACAGATAGTAAAGCTTAGTCTTATTTCATATTAAAAAAAAAAATAAATAAATAAACCGTAACGGATAACTATATACGGAAATGTTTAGATCTTCACCAAACAGTGAGTTATTTTAATTAAATCATTTTTTTTTTCAAATTTTATAAAATCCTCAATAGTAAAAAACTGGTACAGCAAAGTAAATCTTTAAAATTAAAAAATCTGGTGCGGGCAACACACGACGTTCTCTTACCACCATTTTTAAAATCAATGAAGGAATTTTCAAATACAGTCGAATTTATCGTTAAATCGAATTTGTATAGAAACATGTGTATAATCAAAAAATCTATTATATTATTATCTAAAATAATCAGTTAGTTTTTTCTTCTTTTCATCACTATTTATTAACTTTTAAAAGCTTGTGTATGAGATAATATTTTTTTCTAAAATCTTAAGCTTTCCAACGGTATATCATACATGTATATTACTGCTCTTATGTTCAAAAACGAAAAATTGCATTAAAAAAGTATGTTTTTTTTTTCTCCTTTAGTTGGATATCGAATTCATTCAATTTATATATTTACATGTTTTTCATCAATGCTAACAAGATAATTTGGTTATTTTTTGTAGAATCAACAAAATTAAAGGTACTTTAGAGAAAGAAAATTTAAAATATCGGAATTTAAGCCCTGTCAGACCATTTTAATCAGAATGAAACCTATATAACGTTTAAGCATATTAAATTTTACATCGATATAGCGAATTTAATCAAAATCGTCGAAACCGTTTTCGAGAAATTCGAAAAAAGGTGCAAAATGCATGGTATAAAGTGGCTCTTCTGGTAAGCTCATTTTGATGAAAAAGTTACCACACACACACACACAGACTGCGGGACTTGGTTATTTGGACTCAGGGGACTCTAAAATGTGTATTTCCGTTGAAAACTGGAATTCGAAAATTTTCACGATCGCAATACTAAATATAGTAAGTGAAAATAAAAATAAAAATATAAATGAACGATTTTAATACAAAAATGCAAATTTAGTCGCGGTAAAAATAAATATACTAGACTAGAAACAAGCAAATAAACAATATTTAACAATTTTTTATTTAGACAAAATAAAAAAATCTGTAATGTTTGAAGTATATCATTATCAATTTTGTTTCTGTGCTCCGATTTCATTCTATAATTTCCTAAATAAATGCATTAATCAATGTTAAATAATTTATAATAACAATTCAATTAATTTACGAGTTTAGTTATACATCAATGGCATCATAACTAGTTATATTACTCAACTGATATAACTCCAGAATTTTTTTCTAGTGTTTTGACTTGTCGTAGCTCGTACTGAAGTATTCTCGAGACTTATTTTCTTTATCACAATTTTTTATTATCTTATAATATAATCTTTATATTACTTTTCCTTAGCTATACATTAAATATATAGTAAGGATAAGTATTGTGTTCGCGAATATTTACGAATTCCAGTTTTCAACGAAAATGCACTTTTTGGGCCCCCCTGAGTCCAAATAAGTGGTAAGTCTAGCACTAAAACGACGTTATAAAGTTGTATACAACTGAAATTTCATATTTAAGACAACTATACACCGGAGATAACACAGTACTAAATCACAAAAATCGGCTGATCGGAAGAGCCATTTTATGCCATGCATTTCGCATCCTTTAACGATTTTCATAAAAACAGTTCTAACGATTTTGATTAAACACGCTATATCGATGTAAAATTCAATGAGCTTTAATATGTTGTTGGTACCATTCTGTTTGAATTTACTAGACAGGGCTTAAAAGGCGATATTTTGAATTTTCTTCCTCTGAAGTGACTTTAATTTTGTAGATTTCACAAAATTAGGCACATCATCTTATTAGCATCGATAAATAACAGCTAAATATTCAAATTCAGCGAATTTGATAAACAACTAAAGGAGAAAAGTGCAAACATATTTTTTAATAAAATTTTTGGGTTTTTGATACTGAGCACAGTAATATACCGTTGGAAAGATAAATATTTTGGAAAAGATATTATCTGATACCCAAAGTTGTAATAGGTAATATAAAATGACGAATGGGGAATAAACTCATTACTAATAAACAATTTAATATTATATTGTTAACACTTAAATGAGCACACCTTAACTTCTTTTTGTGTTTATTTATTTTATTCCATAACCATTCACATCTATCAACGTTTCGGGGCTGTTTCCCCATTCTCAAGACATATTTTTTAAAAAACATTTTCTCATATATAATTATTTCAATTATAAATCTTTCGATTTTCGGTTTGGATTGGAAAATAATAGAAACAGTCAGCCAATGAACATGCGGACGAATAGCAGTAAGCTATGGAGTGAAATAGTGAGTTTATATGAAAAAATGTTTTTAAAAAAATAAGTCTCGAGAATTGGGAAACAACCCGTAACGTTGATAGATGTGAATGCTTATGAAATAAAATAAATAAACACAAAAGGAAGTTAAGGTGTGCTCATTTAAGTGTTAATATCAAGAAAAACTTCCAGAAAAATTAAAAAAGAAAATAATTTAATATTGTTATATCATTTAATCATAATCATTTGTTTCTGACGAAAATTAATACACGTTTTATTAAAATCAAATTTAGATCTTTTTCAAATTTAAGTATATTTAATAATTTTTAAATTGATTTTAACAGTCGAGGTAAGTGAAATTCGTGTGTTACGTGTACCAGATTTTCCATGATACAATATCCAAAACTTACTTTAAAGTTAGGCTGAATATATAAGGTGGTCGCTCCTGTATAGAGAGGGGAAGCCTATTGTTACATTTTTTCTCTTCAGAGTGGGGTAGGTAAGAACGACGGTTCGCAGGGGTCCGTTAGTGTCAGTTCAATCTCTTCTATTGGCCTAATAGAAATAGGATTTTGGCTAGAAAAAGGTGGGGTAAATTTATTTTTTAGGCAATTGTTTGTACTGCTCCTCTCATTAAAAACCCATGTTTTCACACTTTTCACCCTTGTGCGTTTTCCGCCATCTTGAAAAAAACAGCACTTTTTTCAGTTTTTTTATTCCAAATCTCTTCCTGGACATTTTAGACTTTGTCCTTAGCAATTTTAAAGAACAATAAATTGCCTACATGTTTGGTATGTATCATGTAGGAAAATTCGAAACACCTACTGAGATACATGGATGTCAATAGTATTTCCAATAGTATATTATACAAAAAAAATTATAATAATAATAATAGGCTTAGCGAACCCGAAGGTTCGATGCCGATACCACCAAATTCCGCATAGACAGACTCGTCCAATGCTCACCATTCAAGCCCAAGCTCCCGAGATCAGCCTTAACGCAATCCTCCCATCTCCGCTTCGGCCTACCTTTCGGACGCCTACCAGTCGGATCAGCAAATACCAACTTTCTCGGAATCCGCTCGTCATCGAGCCCAACAACTTTACTCGCCCATTTGAGTCTCCGCGATGCAATCAGCTCAATTATATTCTCAGGATGCAAGTTCCGCAATTCCGCGTTGTGCAACCTTCTAAACTCCCCAGTGGCCTCATCTCTCTTCGGACAAGAATAATAGTTTTATAAATTCTAATCTTTAAGTTTTTAGATAGCAGCCGCGAACTAAGTAACTTAGCAACTGAATAATAACACGCATTTCCCACCTTTAACCGGGACTTTATTTCTTCCTGGATTTCATTTTTTCTTGTTATCATTGAACCTAAATACTTGAATTTCTCTACGTGTTCAAAAGTATGACCTGATACATCAATATCACCAAGATCGACACCGTTTCTGCTACTAATCATATACTTCATCTTATCGGTATTTAATTCGAGTCCTATTTCTTTACCGGTTTTTATTAACACACTTGTATTTAGTTGTATGGTTTCCGTGTCTTCACCTAGCAGTACCAGATCATCGGCATACCCCAAAACCGGAATCACGTCACCCATATTTAAGCCTTTCTCGGTACACATCACCTTTTCTATGACATATTCTAAAGCTATATTAAATAACACAGGTGAAAGGGAGTCACCCTGTTTCAAACCCGACCGATTCTAACTTTATGGAATGTTTCCGACAAACACATCTCTACTAGGTTTACTAACTTATTCTACTACTATTACTACTAAGTATTACTAATTCTTATAAACATATTCATAATAAGCCTATAAAACTTTACATCGATAAAGCTAGTTCAATCATAATCGTTTTTCTGGTGAGCCGATTATGATGAAAAAGTTGTTGTAACGTCTCGGGTGTATAGTTGCATTAAATACGGAATTTTAATTTCATAAGACTGTTCGTTATTGCACTAGACTTACCACATACACAAACAGACATGGATACAAAGACCTTTTTTCGGGACTTGGTCATTTGGGCTCAAGAGACCCTGAAATGTATATTTCAGGTGAAAATTCGAATTGGAATATTTTCACGATCGCAATACTTTTCCTTACTATATGTCCCAAAGAAAAGTAAAAAAAAAGTGAGCTTTTCGTTAAATTGGTTAGTGCAAGCAATATAATGCGCAAAGAGAAAAAATCTGAGTGCCAAAGTGCCTCACAACAAAAAAATTCAAACGAGTTAATTATTGTAAACCGTAGTTGGTCTCCAACTTTTGACCGACGGTGTATATCTGATAATAATGGCACGGAGTAATTTCAGTTCAGATTTTTATAACCTGTACTAATCTATTCAGGAAGATAATCCAGAAAAATCTGGTGCGGGCAACACACGACTTTCGCTGTCCTTCATTTTTAAAATCAATGAAAGAATTTTCAAATACAGTTAAAGATAAAAATACGTGAATCTATTAAAGAATGAATTAAATTGAATTTCTATAGAAACATGTGTTTTATTAAAAAAATTATTATCTTTTTATCTAAAATAATCAGTTAGTTTTTTCTTCTTTTCATAACTCTTTATTAACTTTTAAAAGCTTGTGTATGAGATAATATTTTTTTCTAAAATCTTTAGCTTTCCAACGGAATATCATACATGTATATTACTGCTCTTATGTTCGAAAATTTGCATTAAAAAAATATTTATTCTGTTTTCTCCTTTAGTTGGGTATCGAATTCATTCAATTTATATATTTACATGTTTTTCATCAGTAGTAATTAGATAATATAGTTATTTTTATATAATCAACAAAATTAAAGGTACTTTACAGGCAAAAATTTTGAAATATCGACATTTAAGCCCTGTCAGACCATTTTAATCTAAATGAAACCTACATGATATTAAAGTCTATTAAATTTTACATCGATATAGCGAGTTTAATCAAAATCGTCAGAACTGTTTCCGAGAAAATCGAAAAAAGATGCAAAATGCATGGTATAAAGTGGCTCTTGCGATCATGAAAATTTTCGAATTCCAGTTTTTAACGGAAATACACATTTTAGGGTCCCCTGAGTCCAAACAACCAAGTCCCGCAAAAAGGTCTCTGTGTGTGTGGTTACTCCCGGGCGGAAACGGTAAGTCCTATGAAACATAAATTTCATATTTAAGACAAATATACGACCGAGACGTTGCAAAACCTTTTTCATCAGAATGAGCTTACCAGAAGATCCACTTTATACCATACATTTTTCACCTTTTTTTCGATTTTCTCGGAAAATGTTCTGACGATTTTGATTAAACTCGCTATATCGATGTAAAATTTAATGACTTTAATATCATGTAGGTTTCATTCTGATTAAAATTGTCTGACAGGGCTTAAATTCCGATTTTCTTTCTTTAAAGTACCTTTAATTTTGTTGATTCTATAAAAATAACTATTTTATCTTCTTACCACTGATGAAAAAAATGTAAAATATAAATTGAATGAATTTGATACCTAACTAAAGGAGAAAAGAGAAAACATATTTTTTTAATGCAATTTTTCGTTTTTGAACATAAGAACAGTAATATACATGTATAATATACCGTTGGAAAGCTAAAGATTTTAGAAAAAATATTATCTCATACACACGATTTTAAAAGTTATTAGAGACTTATTAGTAAAACACATGTTTCTATAGAAAGTCCATTTAATTAATTCTTTAATGGTTCCACTCATGTTTATCTCTTATTTGAAGTTATTTAAAATTCTTTAATCGGTTTTAGAAAGGGAGGTAAGTGAAAGTCGTGTGTTGCCCGCACCAGATTTTTTTGAGTACAGTTTGAATATTCAAATTGATTGTTATCTAATAAAAACCCACTAAAAGATCCTTAGTTACGCTGTCCTTCGGAGGGGACGTTAAAAGGTGATCCCGAGCCTGTGCGACGCAGCTACTCATTAATGATCCCTATCCTAATTAAACATGGATAGACATAATTTAGGACTCCTGTTGTAGCATCGTCCGATTAGCTACAGCAGCATAAAGGGGCGTCAAACGAATAAACAAACAATCCGTAGAGATTAACTACATAGAGATAGACACATTAAAGGAAAAGGTTATGTTAAGGGTTGATCTGGTCAACTTCTAGACTCCATCATCATATTTTACTTTAACCAATTTAGGGCGAGTAACCAAAATTTAGGGTTAATCAAGTTAGATTAACCAAGATCAAATATCATTACTAAAACACTGAATGTGTCGACTTTTGGCACATTTAGCTCGTGACATTGGTAGGGTCACTTCCAAGAACCTTTGAAGAACAGAAAACATATTTATTTATTTATTCCACTTTTTCACGTTCAAAACATGGGAAACCGCTTACAGCACAAACATAATTAAGTAATAAGACAATAAAGATAGCAATAATACGTACTTTTAATGTTATCAACCGCCTAAAATATGACACGAAAAAAAATGAGATTGAGATTGACAAAGTAATTGCTGTTAATCTTCTGAAACGTGTTTTAAAACGTGATTCTAAATAGTGGCTTTATTTTTTAACAATTTACTTGAACGACTTTTTTATACATTTGACGTTAGTTTTATGCCACAGTAGCTAATCGGAGGTGCTTCAGTGGAAGTCCTAAATTTTGCATTTTACAGTTTAATTAGTAATGGAACGGAGCAGAACTTTGGAGATATACTAAACCATCAAATTCTTCCCGTCTCCAATCCTCACAATCCAAAATCCTTCGTAAAATCCTCAATGCTTCTTACTTTGTCATGAATAAACCCATCCTTACATAAAATATATATTAACGAAAAGTATTCCGATCCTGAAAATTTTTGAATTGTAGTTATTCAAAGGCAATACAAGTGTGGGCTTTGAATATATTTTTTAATTTATTATATACGAATAGTTTTAGTAAATAATTTATTCTTATTTTTCTTTGTTTCAGTTCATTTAAAGTTTATTTATTAATTGCTTTTTAGCTGAGCTCACTCGAATTCCCCGGCTCCTTTTTAAAATACCAAATTAACATATGCAAAATCTGCTTTAGGAATCCATATTACAGAACATCAATCTATTTTAAATTCGCACATTTGAATAATTACTATATCATTTTTATAAACCTTATTCTTTTGAATCCAACATCTTTAATCCAAGGTTTTTCCCATCTTCAGGGAGTGACTACAATATAATAAAATAAATAACTTTCATTATTACAAAAAAATTATATGCCAATTTAAAATTCAATATTATAAAAAACAACAATGTTACATAAAAGTCTATTGACCTGACAGTAATGTATCGGTTATATAGATATCGTTTCTCATTTTTTTTACTTTCACTTACTATATATTGTAAGGGAAAGTATTGCGATCGTGAAAATTTTCGAATTCCAGTTTTCGACGGAAATACACGTAAAATGTGAAACGCATACTGTATGTGTTTATAACATTTTAGTAATTTTTTAATTCTCATAGACATATAATATTGTAATTTACTAAAGAACAGTTAGATAATCACAGATTAATTTTTTTTTAAATTATATTTTATTGAAATTTACAACTGTATACTACAATACATCAAGTAAATATGCTGATAAAAGATATGTACATGAAAAACGTAAAGAGAAACTGCCCATTGGCAGCACTCTAGTAATCAATCTAAACAAGAAGGTCTCGAGGCCATCTTTTCTTCAGACGCCTCGGTGGATTATCAGGGATTGTAGAGGAACCAAGGATTGAAACTAGTGGATTAGAGTGGGAATGGAGTTTGTCATGGAAGGATTGATACCTGGTACGGGCCAACAAATTAATTTAAAATTTGAATATATCTTTAAGAATCAAAAAATATAATTACAAGTTTTTCTACAGCAAATCAAGTGTGGACATAAGATAAATCAAAATTAAATGTTTAAAATTTGAATGCCATTTTATGTGTTAGAGAGAGAGAGATACACTTTATTCATAAACAAACAAACAAAATGATGCTGCCCAACTTAATTGGGTTGCTATAACACAGCATACCGATTTTTTTTCCTACAGGAATATTCTTAACATTTTATTTAACTATAAATACAATACTTATTTTTTTTTTACTCTTTTAAATTTTTTTTCCTACTTATTTTTCCTGTTTTTTTTTGTTTTTGTTTTTTTTCCTCTTTTCCTTCTTTACTGTTTCACATTTTCTTACAAATACCTAGATATATCTATACATATACACCAAAGATTAAATTAAAAAAACAAAAATAAAACAACAAATTATATATACATTAAACAACTACACACTAAAAAATCACACTATCATCAATAAAAACAATACCAAAACACTCAGCACCCAAAATCAATATCTTTATATTAAAATAATCTGTTAAAATTAAATTTGATTTGACAAATTCTTGTGAAGATTTTTTACAATATTTTAAAAAATGAAAATTTAATGAAACAAATTCAATAAAAGAAAAAATATGTCAAGGAATAAAATATTATACGTTTTTGATATTTATAAATTGTTCTTATCTTAAAAATTAAAAAATATTGAGATATTATTTTTATTCCGTATGAAAATGTTTTGTTGATAAGCCCCCCCCCCCCTCACTCCTCTACTTCAGAGTTGTCCCGCTTTGCCCATCTAAAAATCTGGTCACCTTATTCTGACGCGGAGTGATGAAAAGCCGAAAAAAAGTTACTGAATTTCGTAGATAATATTGTAACATATTATTTAATAACATCTTTCTATAAAGACCAAATGTAAATAATTCTTTAACACTTTATTTTCGTTTCTAAATTTGATTAAAAATTCTGAAATTGATATTAATAACAGAGGTAAGTGAAAGTCGTTTGTTGCGGGCACCAGATTTTTCACTAATAAAATAAAGAAAAAGATCATTAAAAAATTAATACATAAAATCCACAGCCAATACATACATGTTTCTTCCGAATAATTAGTACTTTTTGGAAATTAACTTCAAACATTCTATAATTTATAAATATAATTTAATTTTGCTATAGTTTGATTTAATTCACCATTTTGAAACTAATCAGCTGCTATAAACGTTGATGTGTTTGGCTCATCGTTGGAAGGCTTGATATTTTTGTACCGAATTTTAAAAAAAATTGGTCCAGTAGTTTCGAATTTTTTTATTCGTTATTTGGGTTCAATTTACGCCTTGAAACGCAATACCTCAAATTTTGATGGGTGGTATTTTTTATCTTGGTCGAAAAAAAAAATACCTTCAATATATTTTGAAGGTTGTCAAAACATATTACTGTTCTATTGACCCTGAAAACAAAAATGCTTTAATCGTTATATGGAGGCATCTTCGCAACTGCAAGGAATTAGTTTGATTCAATATTTACATGGGCATACATTTAGGTTTACCATTTATGTTGCGAAACGCGTGTCTTATTTTCTTAGTTTGCATACAATGTTGCAAAATAAAAATGTATGTAAATTCATATTTATACATGACGTTATATTTTATACTTGTTGACAATTTCGAATTTATTTAATAATAAGTTATTTGAAGGCGTAATTTCTAAAATAATCATTTTAGGAGAATGCACAGGAAAAACAAAAGTATCTTATTATTTTGTTAAATTAATTAATTTGATCCATTATGAATTAAAATCTAGAATTCTTAATTATCTATATTTATTACTTAATTTTACTTTCACTTACTATATATAGTAAGGGGAAGTATTGCGATCGTGAAAATTTTCGAATTCTAGTTTTCAACGGAAATACACATTTTATACAGATGCAAAAAACAAAACAAAAAAACATTGATTCATTCTTTACGTTAAACTTAAACGACGATTCATTTTTTAAGGCTTAGTTATGTGACTTGATAACTTGGTAGTCGCCAGCCTGTTTTATCAACTCCCAAAAACAAGTAGAAAGATAACTTTTTGTTGTCAGGCCATAATGTTATCAATAGTAAACAAATACCTGCATAGGGATTATGTCGTACTATCATGTTCGAAATGATATTTTAATTTTACATCACATAGTAAAAAACTAAAACAATATAATTCAATTAGATAATAACAATAAAAGCTAAAACATTCTATTATCCAGTACTAAATTTTGAATTATAATAACAATCACAACACCAAACCACACTCGTTGTTGTTGTTTTAATTGTTTTAGGCAGAAAACTGCTTATGGTTATTATCGCCCTCACATCTTAATATATATATATATATATATATATATATATATATATATATATATATATATATATATATATATATATATATATATATATATAAAATGAAGATATGAAGATAGCAGAAAAAAAAATGCATGAGATATTAAAAAATATTTAAAGAAAAAGATATAATAACATTAATAAATAATAATAAAAAAATAAAATAAAATTAATAATGATAAAAAATAACTAATAGAAATAATAATAATTGTAAAAAAGATAAAATAAAGAAAAAAAAATTATATAAAGAATAATAACACTAATTTAAAAAATGAATAAAAAAATATTATTTTTATTTCTTTAAAATATATTTTATTTATTTTATATACTAGCTGTGTCACGCAACTTTGCTCGCGAATATTGCATTTCGTATTAATTTATGTGCGTTTATGGTGAGATTGGCTATAATAAACATCAACTATCAGCTACTCTTTGTTATCATTTAAAGCCCGATCTTGACTTCTTCCTGTCAAATTTACAATAGCAAACCAGTAGAAGTGGTTATACCCATAATCATTTAATATGTAAAAATAATCGTCACAAACCATTTTTTAAAAATAAATAACAATTGAATATATTTTCATAGGAACCTACACTCGAAACAGATATGAAACGCAATATGCTTAAAAGGGTCGGTCACCTGTATGTAGTGACCAGCCAGGAGCCCTTAAGATTTTTTAATGAGAGTAAAAAACAACCTTAGTTATGCCCTCCTTCGAAGGGGACGTAAAATGGTGGTCCCAAGCCTTTGCGATTCCATGAACTCGTTAAAGATCTATTCCTACGTGTTTAAATGGAAAAATATAAATTAACGGGAAATTGAATTATTTAAAAATAAAAGGTAAATCATTTGGAATCATTGGGAAGCGAGGTTTTCTTTTTCTCCCAAATGTTCCCCCAGATTTTCCCCCAGATTTTCGACTGATTCTTCGGTCCTATTGGTCGCAGCGTGATGTTATATAGCTTATAACCTTCCTCGATAAATGGACTATCCAACACAAAAAGAATTTTTCAATTAGAACCAGTAGTTTCTGAGATTAGCGCGTTCAAACAAACAAACAAACAAACTCTTCAGCTTTATAATATTAGTATAGATTATTTTACAACTGTACAAAAAATACATCAAGTAAATATGCTGAAATGTTATAATACATGGAATAAACATGAAGGAAAGCTGCCCATTGGCAGCACTCTTTGGTACTGAGTCTAAACAAGAAGGTCTCGAGGCCATTTTCCTTTCAGACGTCTAGGAGGATTATCAGGAATTGAAGAGGAAGCAAGGATTGAAACTAATGGGTTAGAGTGGGAGTGGAGTTTTTCATCGAAGGAGTGATACCTGGTACAGGCCAAATCACCTACATATGGAACATTAAGGTCATCGTGGATGATTTTATTCATGACAAAGTAAGGAGCGTTAGGGATTTTGCGAAGGATTTTGGATTGTAAGGGTTGGATACGGGAAGCGTTTGATGGTTTATTAAGCCCCAAAGCTCAACTCCGTAGTCCAGATAGGCCTTATGATTGAATGTAAATGAGTCTTTTGTAGTTAAGTGAAAGGTTAGAGCGTCTGCCTAGTAATTGTTGGAGTAGCCGAAATCGTCGTGCAGTTTCTTGTCTTTTCAGTCTTGTATGCGGATTCCATGTAAGTCGTTGGTCAAGCAGGAGTCCTAAATAGCGGATCTGTTCACCAGGACAAGCGGAATATCATTAAAGGACACTGTAGAGCAGGATGTCATATGCTTTCGACGAAGGGTAAAGGTAATTAAATATAATTTAAAGTTATAGTTGCTGAAACAAACGAATATTCTTAATCAATTTGATGGTAGTGTTATACCAACCACACTCGTTATTATATTGTATTAGAAATCTAAGAGACCAACTCTCCATAATTTGCCATCCAGATATGAAACAATACATCTTTTTAATGTTCTTCACGGTAGAGAGGAATTTAATATTTTATTCCTATTAATATTTTCGATGCCTCCAAAAAGATTTTATCGTATCCGGAAATTAAACATGATACAGTAGAGTGTTTCTCTCATTTTTGAATTAAACATTTTAAACTCGTTTTGAGGATTAATTTTTAATATTATGTTGTTCATAGACAACTTCATCAGATCTTTCCCAAATAATCTAATTTGAATCACCAATCTAGTGTATTTAAAAATTAGTGAATAACAATAAAAATAGGATATTTGGTGGCAATAAAAAAACATTTTTTTTCTCAATCTTCAAAAATAACTGAGCTGGGTAAAATTTCAATTTGTTTCTATTATTTTTTTATTATTTATCTTGGTGTTCTGATTCTAAAGCTCTTTTGTTTTCTTTACTTTCATGAGGTATTAAATTTTTTTAAAAATTAGTCGGCCAAATTATCAACGTCGCCGCATGCTGTTATTTTTATGCCAAATTAGAAAAAGATCGGTCCTTATCTTTATCTTTGGAGAAAAATTTCGACGGGATTTTTTAAAAATTGTTATAAGGATTTTACTCATCTGGTGACGTAACAACTCGAATTTAGAGGGGATTATTTTTTTTCTTGTTCAATATAAAGATTCATTACCGAAATAATAAACCAACATATTTAAGTGAACACTATACCTTGATGACTGTAAATTTTCCAAATCTTTTTTATAGATTATGTTAATAAGTGTGTATACATATATAATAAAATCATCCACAAAGACCTTAATGTTCCATATGTTGCTGATTTGTCACGTACCAGGTATCATTTCTTCCATGAGAAACTCCACTCCCTCTCTTCTTCTCCTTCTTCTTTCACTTACTCTTTAGTGCCTTTCAGCGTAAAGCATCCTTTGCCTCGGCCCACTTTTTCGATTCCTCTCGATCCATAGCCATACGTTTCATTTGAGCCATTGACGTCCTCCGATTTTCTCCTACCTTTTCCAGATAATCATTGAAGGTGGTTCGCGGCCTACCAATTGGTCTCTTCCCTTCTGGCTTTACTTCCAGGTACCATTTAACTTTCCTATCCTCCGGCATTCTACATATATGCCCGAACCACTTCAGTTGTCGTTCCTCGATCCTGCTTTTCATGGTTGATACTTTTAGATCCTCTCTTATGATTTCGTTTCTGACGCAGTCCCTCCTTGTTTTTCCCACTACTCCCCTGAGAAATCTCATTTCAGCTTTAGTGAGTCTTTTAATCTAGGACTGTCCAGTGTTCTGCCCCATACAATAGGACCGGAAGAAATGACCTCGAGACCTTCTTGTTTATATTGGCGACTAGAGTGCTGCCATGGTCAGTTTCTTTTCAAGTATTTTATCATAAAGCAGCATATTTACTTGTTCTTAATGATACACAGTTCTAAATTTCAATAATTTTTAAATAAGTTGTATTCCATTTATATTGGATTTGATCTTGGCCGAATAGCTTTAAAAAATCTGGTGCGGGCAACACACGACTTTCACTTACCTCGATTTTTAAAATCAATGAAAGAATTTTCAAATACAGTTAGAGATAAAAATACGTGAAACTATTAAGGAATTAATCGAATTGAATTTATATAGAAACATGTGTTTTATTAAAAAATCTATTATATTATTATCTAAAATAATCAGTTAGTTTTATCTTCTTCTCATCACTCTCTATTAACTTCTAAAAGCTTGTGTATGAGATGATATTTTGTCTAAAATCTTTAGCTTTTCAACGGTATATCATACATGTATATTACTGCTCTTGTGTTCAAAAACAAAAAATTGCATTAAAAAAATATTTTTTCTGTTTTCTCCTTTAGTTGGGTATCGAATTTATTCAATTTATATATTTACCTGTTTTTTATCAGCGTTAACAAGATAATATAGTTATTTTTATTGAATCTACAAAATTAAAGGTACTTAAGGGGAAGAAAATTTAAAATATCGGCATTTAAGCCCTCTCAGACCATTTTTATCTAAATAAAACCTACATGATATTAAAGCCCATTAAGTTTTACATCGATATAGCGAGTTTAATCAAAATCGTCGGAACCGTTTTCGAGAAAATCGAAAAAGGTGCAAAATGCATGGTATAAAGTGCCTCTTCTGGTAAGCTCATTTCGATGAAAAAGGTTTTGTTACATTTAGGGCGTATATTTGTCACACACACAGACCTTTTTGCGGGACTTGGTTATTTGGACTCAGGGAGCCTAAAATGTGTATTTCCGTTGAAAACTGGAATTCGAAAATTTTAGCGATCGCTATACTTTCCCTTACTATATATAATAAGTGAAAGTAAAAATCATATCTTCTTCTTTATGATTTTATTGGCGAAGATGATTTGAATACATTTCCTGAATTTTTCTATCAAATAATTAGATAAATGTTTTTCATTTATTTTATATTAATATCTTGATATTACCTTGGCCTAATACCAGTAATGTCTGTTGCATGCAAGCGTCGAAAGGGTATTTAAGAATTTTCTAATATCGCTACCTCCTCCGCAAAAATTCCGTCTGGCTAAACTTCCTTGCCATCCTTCAGGCCCCTTACGTCACTCATAACTCATATTCTCTACTTTTATGATGAATTGAGACGTTGATTTCCAAAAGGTACTATATCCATTCTAGGAAATTTTACAGGAGGCGCGAAAATCACTACATATTATATTATTAAATTAGCTATTTTGATTCTTTTACCATTTAAATCCAGAATTGTTTTTTTAGTTTGGAACGAAATTAAATGTGCAATTATTTCCTTTAGAAAATAATTAGATTTCTAAGTTGCGTTTATAAAGGGCTTGGGTGTTCATTAGATAAAATCAAATAGGAGATTTATATATAACTAATTCATGAGAATACAAATATGTAAAAAAATCAATTTTGTAAAAAATGTCCTTTAGTACTTTTTGGAAATCAACGTCTCAATTCTTTTAATATTTTCGGCTTCTTCTCCAGATCCACTAACCTCGCAATAATCTCTGAAAGTTGTTATTAACAATGATTTTTACTTTCACATTATCATATATAGTACGGGAAAGTATTGCGATCGTGAAAATTTTCGAGTTCCAGTTTTCAACAGAAATACACATTTTAGGGTCCCCTGAGTCCAAATAACCAAGTCCCGCAAAAAGGTCTGTGTGACAAATATACGCCCTAAACGTTACAAAACCTTTTTCATCAAAATGAGCTTACCAGAAGAGCCACTTTATACCATGCATTTTGCACCTTTTTTCAATTTTCTCGAAAACGGTTCCGACGATTTTGATTAAACTCGCTTTATCGATGTAAAATTTAATAGGCTTTAATATCATGTAGTTTTATTCTGTTTAAAATGTTGTGACAGGACTTAAATGTCGATATTTTAAATTTTCTTCCCCAAACATACCTTTAATTTTGTAGATTCTATAAAAATAACCAAATTATCTTGTTAGCATTGATAAATAACAGCATTAATAAATGTATGTATTTTGTGCGAATTTAAAAAACAACTAAAGGAGAAAACTGAAAAAAAATCATAATGCAATCTTTTATTTTTGAACATAAGAGCAGTAATATACATGTATGATATACCGTTGGAAAGCTAAAGATTTTAGAAACAAATATTATTTAATACACAAGAGCTTATAAAGAGTTAGAGAGTTAATAGAGAGTGATGAAAAACGAATAAAACTTACTTATTATTTTACATAATAATATAATAGATTTTTTAATAAAACACATGTTTCTATGGAAATTCCATTTAATCAATTCCTTAATATTTTTAATAAATTTTGTCTCTGAATTTATTTGAATATTTTTTAATCGATTTATAAAACGGAGGTAACTGAAAGTTGTGTGTTACCCGCACCAGATTTTTTATAAAAAGGAACGAAACAAAGCTGATGCGGAAAACACTTTCACTGACCTCGGCTGTAACAAATCAATTTAAGAACTATTAAAAAAAAAAATGTTTTTCTTCATTCGCACCTGTCAGAAGGTATCTGACAATCAGCAAATGTGAGATCAGACATGGTAGGCATGGGGAAGGAAATTAGCCAGCAGCACCCCTCCAAGGCTTTAATTTAGCAGAGGAGGTCTCTCATCCAGCTTCTCATTAGCCTTCTTCTGACTGGAATTTCAGCTATTTACCTGTCGTTATATGATATCAGTCTATTGTCGTGTAAGTGCAGTTTAATAAGAAAACGATAAAGGAGTTCGTATATTTTGGTCAACTGTTGATTGTTTAAGTCCGTATGTAGAGTTTCGTTGTTTACGTACCAAGGATCTGCCGTTATGAGTCTTAATTTTTTTTATTGAAATGGTTGCAGTTTTCGTATGTGTTCTATTTTTTTCTGTAGAACAAATTTAAAAAATCACCTCATTGAACGGCCGTTGGCCTTGAAACAGTACGAACCTTCATGGGTTATAGTGGTCAATAAATAAATTAGCAAGACAGTTATATTTTTAAGATAATGACATATTTCAATATTTTTAATTAAAAAATGGATAAGTATGCGTGATTGAATTTATTTAATGCTAAGTAAAATTCATGTTTAATTTATTCTGAAAAAATATTCATAATTTATTCCTTATTATACAGTAAATTATTTTTTTCACGTTTACGGAAGTTATTCCTTTTAATTGTATTACATATTTTTTGTCATAATTTTTCATTAAATACCGAATATTAAACAATTGCATTATTAAAAGTGTAAATGGATAATCGTTTGAAGGTTATGCTATGATCGTGGATATAATTAGTTGACCGTTGAGAATTACTAGAAGGAATTAGTCCGGGTGGCGGTCAGTGAATGAAACGATAATGTAGTTTCAACCATTATTTTCTGCCAACGTTGAGTTTCCATCAGCCTACAATACGCCCTGATGATGACCCACAATGAGGGTCGAAACGTTGGCAAAAATAAATGGTTGGAACTACTTAATTGATTCATTCACTGACCGCAACCCGGACTAATTCCTTCTACTTATGCTATGATGTTAAATCGAATCATTCAGCTACGTTTTTAAAGGCGGAGTCACACTGTTCAAAATTATGTTACTTGAATTCCTCTTAAAATATACTCCTAAGAGAAAAATCTGGTGCGCGCAACACAGGCCTTTCACTTACGTCTGTTATTAACAATTAATTTAAGAATTTTAAAAATACATTTAAAGATACAAATACATTTTTAACGAATTAATTATTTTTAATTTCAATAGAAACATGTGTTTTATTAAATAATCTATAATTTTTATCTACAACAATCAGTTAGTTTTATCGGCTTTTTATCACTCTCCATTAACCTTTAAAATTCCGTGAATTAGATAATATTTTTCCTAAAATCTTTAGCTATCCAACGGTATACTATACACCTATATTACTATTCTTGTGTCCAAAAACACAAAAATTGCATTAAGAAATATGTTTGCACTTTTCTCTCCTTTAGTTGTTTATTAAATTCGCTCAACTTGCATATTTACCAGTTATTTATCAATGCTAATAAGATAATATATCTATTTTTTTTTTTTAAATCTCCAAGAATAAAGGTACTTTAAAAGAAGAAAATTTAAAACATCGGCATTTAAGCCCTGTCAGACTATTTCAATCAAAATAAAACCTATATTATATTAAAGCCCATTAAATTTTACACCGATAAAGCGAATTAAATCAAAATAGTTTGAGAACTTTTTGAGAAACTTCACTAGAGAGCTGATTTTGATGAAAAAGGTTTTGTAACGTCTCGGGCGTATATTTGTCTTTAATATGAAATTTCAGTTTCATAGGATATTTCGTTTTTGCCCGGGAGTCACCACACACACACACACACACACACACACACACACAGACCTTTTTGCGGGACTTCGTTTTATTTAGACTGTCCCTTAAGCGAGGACTCCGGAAGAACGGCATAACAAATGATTTTATAAAATCCAAGAGCCATCTGCCGAGTTTGAACTCGCAACCATGGGTATTGAAGGCTGTTATGTTAGCCACTATATCACAGGTGATACCATTGAATGGCTTTTTTGGACTAAGGGGAACCTTAAACGAGTATTTCCGTTGAAAACTGGAATTCGAAAATTTTCACGATCGCAATACTTTCCCTCACTATATATTTCATATATAGGTAAGTGAAAGTAAACGAGATCACTCAATGTGGGATCACTTGTAGCTGGGTGGTTAGCATAACAGCCTCCTATGCCAAAGGTCACGGGTTCAAACCCGCAGGTGGTCCTAGGATTTTTTAATGGGAGTAAAAAATCCTTAGTTATGCCGTCCTTCGGAGGGGACGTTAAAAGGTGGTCCCGAGTCTGTGCGATGTCAGGTACTCGTTAATGATCTCTATCCTAATAAAACCTGGATAGGCAAAATTAAAGACTCCCACTGTAGCATCGTCCGATTAGCCATAGTAGCATAAAGTGACGTTAAATAAATAAACAAACAGATCACTCATGGAATGTAATTATGTTAGATAATTCTATATCATTGTTAGGTAAGTTTTGCGGCCTCATATCACTTCATTTATCCTTACTATAACGTTACGTTCAATGAACTTTATGTTTTGAATTTCAATGTGTTTGTTTCTTCCTAGTTTCTTTAATCCAAGAAGTTGTACGAGTTATATTTGTAAACATGATAAATTCATCTTTTAAAATCTGTCTTTATCTATATTGTGAGCTTTGGTCGTTTTATTTAGCCAATATTCTCATTATAGACTACCAAAACAATGTTTTCGATATATTATTCAAATTTTTAAAATATATATTTATTTCAAGTAATTTACGACTATTATATTAATTAAATGTAAAGTAGGTGTGTAGTGTAATGTGTGTGTGTGTGTGTGTGTGTGTGTGTGTGTTATATTTTAAATTTTCTTTCCTTAAAGTACCTTTAATTTTGTAGATTCTGTAAAAATAACCAAATTATCTTGTTAGCATTGATAAATAAAAAGTTGTGCGAATTTGAAAAACGACTAAAGGAGAAAACTGCAAAAAAATATTTTTTAATGACATTTTTTGTTTTTGAACATTAGAACAGTAATATACATATATAATATACCGTTGGAAAGCTAAAGATTTTAGAAAAATATATCTTATATTCAAGTTTTCAAAAGTTTATAGAGAATGATGAAAAGCCGATAAAACTAACTGATTATATTAGACTAGCTGTGTCACGCAGCTTTACTCGCGAATATTGCATTTCGTATTAATTTATGTGCGTTTATGGTGAGATTGGCTATAATAAATATCAACTATCAGCTACTCTTTGTTATCATTTAAAGCCCGATCTTGACTTCTTCCTGTCAAATTTACAATAGCAAACCAGTAGAAGTGGTTATACCCATAATCACTTAATATGTAAAAATAATCGTCACAAACCATTTAAAAAAAATAAATAACAATTGAATATATTTTAATAGGAAACAGATATGAAACGCAATATGCTTAAAAAGGTGTATGTATGTAGTGACCAGCCAGGTGCCCTTAAAATTTTTTAATGAGAGTAAAAAACAACCTTAGTTATGCCCTCCTTCGAAGGGGACGTAAAATGGTGGTCCCAAGCCTTTGCGATTCCATGAACTCGTTAAAGATCTCTACCCTAACTAAACTTGGAGAGGAAAAAATTAGTCATCATACGATTAACCATAGTAGTATAAAAGTGACGTTAAACGAACAGATAACAACAGTAATATGCTTAAATATATTTGTTATAAAATCTTTGTACCTTTGCTGATACACATCAGATTAAGACAATTTTACGTTTAGGTTGTTCAAACACTTTTTGGGCGAAGATTTTCAAATCCTGCCTTATTGCACATCTAGGCGGTAAGACGAACCTCCAGGAAAAATTTTAGCCTCACAACCATAGTAATTTTTTAGATACCAGAAAATTGAGAGGTAATTTTTTTTATAAATATAGACATACAACTAATAAAAGTCCTAAATGTGCTTAAAATAATAGTTTCGATTATTATACTCGAATAAATCAAAAGAAATAGTAATTTTTTAAATTTATTTTCCATACTCTCCAGTAGCCTCATCTCTCTTCGGACCAAATATTTTAGTACCTTATTTTCTAAAACCTTTAGCCGTTGTCCGTCCTTCAAACTAAGCGGCCACGTTTCACCGTCGGAAGAATAACAGTTTTATAAATTCTAACCGTTAAGTTTTTAGACAGAAGCTAAGTAATTTCGCAACTGAATTATAACACGCATTTCCCGCGTTTAACCAGGACTTTATTTCCTCCTGGATTTATATGATCCTCTGAATTTTTCAATTAGAACCAGTAGTTTCTGAGATTAGCGCGTTCAAATAAATAAACAAACAAACAAATTCTTCAGCTTTATAATATTAGTATAGATAATAATATAATAGATTTTTTAATGAAACACATGTTTATATAGAAATCCCATTTAATTAATTATTTAATGGTTACACTCACTTTTATCTGTAACTGTACTTGAAAATTTTTTAATTGATTTTAAAAACGGAGGTAAGTGAAAGTCGTGTGTTGCCCGCACCAGATTTCTCTAATTGTTCCACGTATTAAAACTTTTTATTAAAAAAAAAACAATCTTTAAAACGCAAGTATCTTGTACATAAAAATTATTAAAAAAATCATATAAGTCGTTCTGTATTTTTTTAAAAACTTTTTTAGTTTAATTTACCAAGACTTCCTTTATCTTAGGCTCCTAACAAAGTAAGACTATATTGCCTAAAAAACTAAATATATTTGCCTCTAAATCCTCTTGGTTTTATCTAAATCTACTTTTCCTTTGTTCTGAATCTTTTTTTTCTAAATATTTTTTTTTATATACTTTTTAATTATTTATGAGGACTTTGAACTGTTGCTTGTATTAGCCCTAAACCTCAGGATTAGCCATTAATATCTACAAGGAGTTAAGTTAGATTTACAGGATCATGTGGGGTTGTATATTTCATACAGGAAAAAAAAAATAGAAATAATAAAATCTATAATAGTGGATTAGAAGTATTAATTATGTCCTAAAAAGATCTTATACGGTGTTGGAACGCTAATACATGAGGTGCCAGTATAAATATTATTGTTGTCCTTTTAACGTTTATGTATATAATAACAAAAAGTCGTGCGAAACTGAAATTTCATATTTATGACGCCTATAGGCCTGGGATGTTACAGCAACTTTTACCTTAAAATCGGCTGACCGAAAGTGCTACTTTATACCTTGCATTTTTAACCTTTTTACGAATTTCTCAAAAATGGCTTAAACAATTTTGATTTAATTTGCTATATCGGTATAAAATTTAATGGGCTTTAATATCATTCTGATTTAAATGGTCTGACAGGGCTTAAATGAGGATATTTTAAATTTTTTACCTCTAAAGTACTTTTAATTTTGCAGATACTAAAAAAAATAACAATATAATCTTGTTATCAACGATAAAAAAACAGGTTAATATATAACTTGAACAAATTCGATCTCCTACTAAAGGAGAAAACTGCAAAAATATTTTTTTAATGCAATTTTTTGTTTTTGACCATAAGAACAGTAATATGGGATCACTTGTAGCTGGGTGGCTAGTGTAACAGCCTCCTGTGCCAAATTTCACGGGTTCAAACCCGCAAGTGGTCCTAAGATTTTCTAAAAATCCTTAGTTATGCCGTCCTTCGGAGGGGACGATAAAAGGTGGTTCCGGGCCTGTGCGATGTCAGGTACTCGTTAAAGATCCCTATCCTAATAAAACCTGGATAGGCAAAATTTAGGACTCCCACTGTAGCATCGTCCGATTAGCCATAGTAGCATAAAGTGACGTTAAATAAATAAACATACAAACAAACAAAAAAAATATTATCTTATACTCAAGCTTGTAAAAGTTAATAAATAGCGATGAAAAGCCGATAAAACTAACTGCTTATTATTTCAGATAATAATATAATAGATGTTTCAAATAAAATACATGTTTCTATAGAAATTCAATTTAATTTCATTCATTTTTATCTCTATCTGTATTTGTAGGTACCTTAGGGGAACCTTTAATTTTGTTGATTCGATAAAATGAAACATACCATCATCCATTATCCAACGGGTAAATATATAAGTTGAACAGATTTGGTATCCAACTAAAAGAGGAAAGAGTTAACAAAAGTGTTTATGAAATTTTTGTATAGATGTATAATATGATGTTGTAAAGCTAAAGATTTTAGAAAAAATATTATCTTAATATATTACACTATATTACATAAAGTTACAAAATGTAATGTAAAGTGACGAATAGAGCATAAACATATTTCTAATTATTGGATTGTTTCACATGAAATGTCCGTTTTTATAGTTTCTGAAATACATAAAGGATTTTGCAGGTCTTATGTTTGCATATTTAAAGTAAACAGTTACTAATTCTCTACCTTTGTATTATAAACATTAGCTTCCCAATCAATTACCCACTTTTTAGTATACCTCCAAATATGAACATGGAAACACGCGATTTTCGAGTAATATTTTTGTACGAGTTTAAGCTCGCCCATTCAGCAACTGAAGCCGCTAGAAATATTTACAAGGCGTTTGGGGAAGGGAGTGTTAATGAACGGACCATTCACCGTTGGTTTGCAAAGTTTTCAGCTGGGGATACCGACTTGGAAAACTTGCCCCGAGGAAGACCTCCGTCCGTAATAGACAACGATGTCCTCAAACATACAGTAGAAGGAAACCCCTACCAAACAGTTAAAGGACTCTCAGCACAACTAAATGCAAGTGCATCTACCCTTTCCAGACATTTAAAGTGTATTGGGAAAATAAAAAAGCTCGATACATGGGTACCTCATGATCTCACTGAGCGGCAGCAAGACCCCATGCTTCAAAACATACCGTGCAAAAATTGAAAGAACTGGGCTACGTTCTTCCGCACACACCATATTCTCCCGACTTGTCTCCAATAGATTACCACCTGTTCAGGAATTTAGACAACTTCGCCAAAGGAAAACTTTTTGAAAATAATGATCTAATGAAAAGTGCGTTTTCAGATTTTATTTCACTTCAAAATGTGTAGAAAAAGAAGGTAAATACTTAGAATAAAATTATCTTGTTTTCATATCGTATTTTTAATAAAAATCCTTTACCTTGAAAACGGACATTTCATGTGACACAACCCAATATGAATAAAAATGACAGTAGTAAACCATTTTTTCACTCTATTTAAAAATCTTAAGGCCAGCTGCCGAGTTTGAACTCGCAAACTTGGGCGTAGAAGGCTGTTTTACTAGCCACTGCACCACATATGACACCGCTTGACAGTAAGTGAATTAACTTGTAGATCTACGCTGTTAAATTTTATTAAAATTTTAGCAATAAAGATTGTATAAGCTCATGATAACCATGGAATTAAATATTTTTTTTTTTTTTGAGAACTGTAAACTAAATTATCTTTCATTTTATAAAAAAAAATTTCGTTATAGATTTCTTCAAATAGCTCTTAGAAAAATATATACATTTGTATGAGGATGGAAGGTTCACTTTATCTTTTTTCTACGATTTTCATTAATATTTAAGTCGCTCTTAAATTTTAATTCCCTTTTAAAAATATCTAGAGAGCAAATAATGAATAAAACCGCGGAGAAAACTGATTGAACTCAATAATTTTTTTTTTTTTTTTATCGAAACGAAACCGCTTTTCCAAAGGGAAAATATTCCTGACGGAAATCTAATTAGAAATACCGAACAGCAAGGCCAACAAAGATTAATTTCTGTTATATAACCTTAAAAGGTTTTCAGTTATAATTATTTAGGAAGGATCAAAGCGTTTTTTAATGTTTGAAATTCAAAGTGAAATAGCTTTTAGAACAACTTTTTTTTTTTTTTTTTTTTTTTTTTTTTTTTTTTCTTTTTCTTACCCTCTGGTTTTATTTTCGAACAAAATACAAATACAAATATAATATGTATAGCTGTCAGATTTGTCCTTCTGTTACCCGGAGGTATTCTAAAGAGGATTGCTATATGCGCTGGATGCACTAGTAATCTTTCAAGGGCTTCTTCTAAGCCTTTATTTATCCATTGCAAAATGGGAGGGACCATTCTTCAGGGTTTTGGCAATAAATTGAGTTCAGACATAGTCCGAACTCCTTCCCTCGGCGACAACGTCAACGAGAGGTAGTGATCCTTGCCACCTCCCAGGCTTGGGTGGTGGGGTGATATCAGAAAATAATGGATTAGCACAGGCCTTCAGCCCATCAAAAAATTTAATGTGCCTCCGGCTGATATATTCAGGCACTGTTGGCAATACTAATTCCTGATGAAGGATATGGTTTCTGGCCCTCTGTAAGTTGGTACCTCTGACAATCCGCCGAAGGATGGAGTTCTGGAACGTCTGTAATTGTTTGAGAGTGGACTTAAACAGATGCCGCTTCAAGGGCGCACCATAGAGCATAGTCGGACGTATTATAGCCTTGTAGATCTGTAGTTTCAGCCTCAGTGAGAGCTGAGGTGACGTGAGTAGATGATTAAGTCTATAGCTCTTTCTCCTGGCCAGTTTGAGTCGTTCCCGTACGTGACTAGATAAGGTGAGGTGCCTATCTAGAGTGACGCCCAGGTAGAGGATTGAATTAGAGACTGGCAGTGTTTCTCCGTTCACTTTAAAATCAGTGGGCAAAGCGCTCTTCCCCTTCTGGAACGACATGACAATAGCATCTGTCTTCTTCGGGTTCACCCTAATGCCAATCTCCTTCAGCTCATCTACAATAGTGGTCGATGCTCCTTGTGCCAGGGTGAGAGCCCTTTTCGGTCTCATACTAGAAGCATAGATGCCAATGTCATCGGCGTAGGCTGCTACCAGTGCCATTGGGTGCTTCATTGAGATCACTTTTGCTGTAAAGATCACAAACAATAGTGGTCCCAATACAGAACCTTGAGGAACCCCACAAATGGTGTCCTTTGAAGTTGACAATTTATCGCCTACCCTTACGACGAAGGATCTCCCGCTTAAGTAGCTTCTGATCAATCGGCATAATGAAGCTGGAAAACGATAGTCTTCCAACTGGCGAAGCAGTAACTCGTGGGATACACAATCAAACGCCTGTGTGCAGTCCAGCGAGATGAACGCCGTGGCTTCATTGTTCTTCGTCATACGCTCTATGGTGTGCCTTTGAAGTTTCACTAAATGATGATCGCAGGCTACGCCTCGTGAGAACCCGGTCTGTTCTGGTGGAATGATGGACTCCTCACTGCAGTGCTCTAGCAGATGGTGATGGATCAGCCTCTCGAACACCTTGCTCGTATGCGAAAGGAGACTGATAGGCCGATAATGCTCTGGTGAGTCTCCATTCTTCCCAGGCTTAAGTAGCGGCACTATGATCGCTTGCTTCCAGTCATCGGGGAAGTATGAGATCCGCATACAGGAGTTAAAAATGTTTAATAAGAAGGCTTTACCCCTCCGAGGTAGCATCTTCAATAGTACATACGGAATATCATCCAGTCCCGAAGCCTTGTTACCCTTGGTGCGTCGTAGTACCGACTCAAGCTGTCCGAAGGTGGAGAATATCCTCTTTTCATTAGGGGACGTTGGTCTTCCCGCAGGTAGTGTGGGAGCATTTAACAGCCGATCATCTTCCCTCGCCTTATAAGAATCGGCCAAGAGTTCAGCCTGTTCCTCAGGGGATAATAGGGTGCCACCTGATGTAAGGTGTACACTCTTCCTCTTAGTGACGTGTGACCTCACAAGTCTCCAGAACTGACGATGATCATCATGAGTCCTACGGAGTTGCTCGTGCCATAGGAAAGTCTTCCATTCACGCATGAGGCTGGCTATCTGCCGGGTCATCGCATTGATGGCCGGTTTCAAGCCGTAGTCACAAGTTCGGTGGAAAATATTCCTCAGGTTGTTCCTTTGTGCAATGAGAGCAAGAATGTGGCTCGGTGGTTTCCTGAAGGCGTTTGGCTGAGGACTAAACCTTGGTATGGTAAGATTGGCTGAAACATGGACGGTGGTGGTGATATCCGAGATCGCCTTCTGCACCTCTTTAACAGTTCTTAAGTACTGTATCTTTGGTAGGGTATCATCCACACTAGCCCTATATCCTTTCCAGTCGGCCTTGTGGAAGAGGAACTTGCTCGCGGGTGGTGTTGCTGGAGTTCCCTCAAAGGCATATAGCACAGGCCGGTGGTCCGACGGTCCGTATGGGAGCGCTAGGCACTCAGTAACAGTGTGAAGGTCCCTGGTCAGGAGTAGGTCAAGTGTGGATGTCCAGTCAGGTCGGGCCGCATGCCTAAAGGTGTGCACTCCGGGGTGGAAGACAGCCATCCTGGTCTTGGTGATATAGGTACCCATCGGATTGTTGCTACCGCACAGCCAGGCAGTGTGCCGGGCGTTGAAGTCCCCTAAGATGACAAACCGACTCTTATCCTGGGCGTGCTGCAGCAATAGCTTCATAGATGTTAATATAGCCTTGGGTCTCCTATAGACACAACAGAAAGTAAAACGTTGTTTTAATCGAACATCTACTGTGACTATATGAGTACCCTCTGTAGAAGCTACTGGGTTGGGTACCAACCTCGATGGGATATCTCCTCGAACCAGAATCACTACGGCCTCGTTAGCCCCCGGTTGACAAGCTTCCCGGTATGCAATATACCCCTGAAAATACAGTGAAGCAGAGGTGGGTAGTATAGTGTCGGTCAGCGCCACCACCGATGGCCGGTGCTGCTGCAGGAGGAGTTCTATTTCAGCCTTCTTCAGTAGTAGGCCTCGAATATTATAGGAAATAACTAAGTGCTCAGTCATAATGCTTAGCGATGATCTTCGTCAGCATCTTCATCATTTCTCGAACAGTTGCCATCATCTCTGCGAATTGGGCGTTGAATAGAGCATTGCTTGGATGTGCTTGTGTATTTAATGTGAATTGCGGTGTTGAGGAGTGAGCGGGTGCTGTCATTGGTTCAGCTTCTTCATGATGCGATGTTGGGGATGTTCTCTGTAGCTGCTGCTGCTGCTGTTGCTGCCCGGCGGGTCCGCCAAGTAGTTCAGTGAAAGCCAAGTTAGGGTTGACTAGCCTACCTGTCTTACTTGAAGGGGCTGCTACATTTATAATTGTCCTCTTTCTCATCTGGATCAGTTCTTGCCGGCGGGGACACTCTTTGGAGGAGGCATGATGGGCTCCACTACAGTTGGCACATTTGATTGGTGCAAGTCGTGGGCAGCTTCTTTCTTCATGAGTTTGGGCGCACGGGGGCATTTTACTGTCCTCCCGCAGTATTTCATGGTGTGCCCAAACTCTAAGCAGTTTCGACACTGTGCTGGGCATTTATCTTCTTTAAAGGGGGTTACCCTAAATCTAACCTGGTTCACATGGCGAAGAGCCTGTACATTTTCGATTTTTACCGTAGGCTCAGTGATGAGCAAGATGGCTTCAATCGGGTAGGTTACTTCTCCTTGTCGTTTGGTCAGGCGCTTGGCCATCACGAATCCTGGCAGCCTTTGTTTCACTTCAGTGGCGAACATATTTAAATCACTGTCAACATCGAAGCCATGAACCACAAACTTCTTTGTCCTCTTGGTGCCGCGAGGTGCATAGGTGTGGAATTGCACCTTATCATCACGACGGAATAGTTTTACCACGGCATAGTGATCGGCATCATTATCCAAGTATAACCTCGTCTCCTTTGCCGAGGTATTTGTAGTAAACTTTGTGATCTTCATTTCCAAGAGAGTCGCTCTGAGAATGGGTTGCGACAGTGGTGGCCTGATTATTACTGGTGGCGGTAACCTCTTCTTGGGCTGATCATTGCCTGACTGAGTGGGAGCAATTGGCGCAAACTGGTTAGAGACAGGTGTCGGTGGAGGCCCGGCGACTGTCCTCAGTTTTTGGGAATTTTTCTTTGAAACTTGGACAAATCCCGCTTCATCAGCTCCACTTGACGGGCGCTTCTCGCCTCTAGCCTCTTCCATTATCATGGCCGTCGAAGTCGATGGTTCACCCATATCGCTAGATGGCCGCGTATAGGGGCAAAAACTCTTGTCAGCGCTACGCTGCCCGATTGGCTGTTAAAGATTATTTCCACGGGATAAGTGTGGTCTTCAACAGCATAAGGCGCAAAGCTAAACAAGAGCTGACGTCAGAAAGTCTTCAAGCGGCAGTTCTTCTTACTTCTTCCACTGCTCGTCCCTGCTACTTAATGCTAAGCGATAAGGTTTTGTGGCTTGTTACCACACAAAAATAATATTCACGAGTATCAACTAAATACCAAATTGAAAATTGTTTTTACTCGAATGATTTAGAACAACTCGAAGTTGTGGCTCAATATAGCTTTATTATTGGGTATCAATTCATTGAAAGTTATCAAATTCTAAATGAATTTGAAATTACCATATTTCTATACCTAATTGTTTATATTATCAGTTTAACTTCGATATTTACCAAATATACATTCTTAGGTAAAGCAATGAGGCCGTCAAAATTTTAGGATTTGATATTTTACCGAAAATATACGTTTTGAGGCCCCTGGATTCTAAGGAATAATATGAATTGATACCCAATAATAAAGCTACAACTCGAAGTTGTGGCTCAATATAGCTTTATTATTGGGTATCAATTCATTCTATTATTATATCTAAGGAATAATATGAATTGATACCCAATAATAAAGCTACAACTCGAAGTTGTGGCTCAATATAGCTTTATTATTGGGTATCAATTCATTGAAAGTTATCAAATTCTAAATGAATTTGAAATTACCATATTTCTATACCTAATTGTTTATATTATCAGTTTAACTTCAATATTTACCAAATATACATTCTTAGGTAAAGCAATGAGGCCGTCAAAATTTTAGGATTCGATATTTTACCGAAAATATACGTTTTGAGGCCCCTGGATTCTAAGGAATAATATGTCCTTGCGGTAAGCCTAGATCAGAAACAAAAAGTCGTACTAAATGTACAATTTATTTTTTTTTACGAGTGCATGTCTATGGTATTACAGAAAAAAAAATCTAAATCAAAATGAACAAAGCAGAAGAGCCACATTATTATACCATATATTTTAGATCTTTCTAACTGGGCTTTAAAGCCTAATTTTAAAACTTCTTCTTCTAAACGTTTATCCTTAAATTGGTTGGTTTGAAATAATTTACTCTTTCCAATTATTAGCAGTAATAAAAAAAGGTAAACATAAAATATGAAAGAATTTCATCTCCAACCGTTGGGAATATTTTGTGGGTTGATTTTTTTTTTTTCATGGATCAGAATTTCCATACAGATAATGTTGGAAAGAGGGGCGCAGCCTCAACCCGTTCGTTTTTATGAATTGCTGAATTATCTGGCGATCCGTGTAATTTTGTTCAGGGTAAATGAATGAAATAAAAAAAGAGAGAACATGAACAAGCTTATATTAATTAAAACAAAGCAAAACACTGTTTATTGTGTGCAACCTCTGCGACTCCTACTCCATACGACAATTCTGAGACAATCTTCTAGGATGATGTGCGAGTTGCGATAATACGAAAAATATGCGACATTCAGTGACAACCAACTTAATTAAACACCATCTACACTCGCGAGTGACTCCATTAACTCTCTCTCACAATCCCAGCATGCACTCTGCCCAGCGGTCACTTCACAGCTGATTCAAATAGAATAAAACAATTGACTGTTGCTTCTTGCACATAATAAATCACAAAATAAAACAAATAAAATTACAAATTGAGAGATATAAACATAAGGCCATTTCAATTCTTAACAGATAATTAGTATATTTTTGGAAACCTTAAAATTTTAGAAAGAATATTCTTGTGGAGGATAACTTTAATTTATTTTGTAAAAAACATAAATTATATATACTCATATAAGATTATATAAACTCATATTTCGAAGAATGTCCCTTCTACACAAGAAAATTGAACCAAAGAGGAATACCACTCAGTTGCTTTGGGGAACGATATAAATAGAATCGACGAATTGATGTGCTTTCTTACTGAAATGGACTTTTATAAGTAGATTTGAAAATTTTATTTTACTATTATTATTATTTTTAAAATTATTATTACTTTATTTTATTTTCTAAATTAATTAATTAATTTTATTTTTATTTATTTTTAGCTTTATATATATATATATATATATATATATATATATATATATTTATTTTTTTTTATTTATTATTTTTTATTATTTTTATTTTTATTATTATTATTTTTTTTTTTAAGCCGATATATATCTAACTTTTACTAATGCCGCTACATTTATTCTTACTAGTGATTATTCTTATAGTTCATTGTTTTCAACTATTTGTTGTTATTTGTTTTTTAGTAAATTTTTGTTCATTATTTAACCTAAAATTGATTTCTAAAAATGATTGTCTGGCACTGATGACCGAGATGTTTTGTGCCAATAAAATATAACAACCAACCAACCAACTCATATAAGAATATATTCGGGTTCAGTTTATATTGCTCCTCATAAGTCTATCCAATGCCAACCATATAAAAAAAAATTTTTTATCCTCATTGTTTTTCGTTTCAGATGGCTGTGTTCTTTTTATATACTACATATAAATAAATATCACTTCAATACTGTACATATTTAAAAGTTTAATTGTTCACATATTGTTCTTATTTTAACTTTAATTATTTGCTTAGTTTCACTTTATAGTCTTAAAATATTCTCATTCTGATATTACCATTTTAATTTTATTGTTTGCTTCCATATTTTATTACTGTCATCTTATTATCATTTTAATTTAATTTTATGATTGTTTCCATATTGTATTACTGTCATATTATTATACCTAACTTATCAATTTTCTTATTGCATTGGTTGTTATATTGTTTCTCTTAGCCCTGATGAAGGCCCGAAATGTAGACCGAAACGCACTCAATTAAAATAATTATTATTTATAACTATGTAATTTGTTTATGACCGCACCTCCAAACATCTTCCTCATCCAAAAATATAAATGATTGGAGATTCTGATTTGATTTATATGCACACTATCTTTTTATGGTACACAATGTCAGCACGTGGATAAAATTGATAATTTTGTTGCTCTAGAAATTTAGTAACATATATTTATAATCGAAGGCCTTAACGTTTTCTAAATTAAGGTTTCACATAATTTTGTTGGTCCCAAGTAGGGATGTTTCCACTGGAGAATTTAGAAGGTTACACGACGCGTAATTGCGGATCTCCAGAATAAATGATGTACCATAGATTGTGCTAAGTTGTTAGGCTTAGTGAAGAACGAATCCCTAAAAAGTGTAAATGCGCTGAACTGACGTATAGACCGAGGCGTAGGTGGGGAGATGTATTTTCTTGGAGATTTGCGCTTGGATTGAATTGTGTAGCCGAAAATTGAAGGTATCATCAAAGAAATTTCGGGTTCACTAAGCCGATTATTATTGTTTTAAAACAGTATAAACACAAATATCAAAAAATGTCTCAATTAAACTTGTTAAAATCCTGAAATATTGTAATATGAATTAGATTTTACCCACGTTTCCATAATTTTTTGCAGTTTAAGCTTCAAAAATATAATTAAAAATTAAATCGATTGTTCTTCCTTTAATTTGTGCGAAAAGTAGTAGACCATGTCTTATGTAATCATGAGAACTGTGAACAGTATTATTTTCATCATCAGGGTTTCATCAAGAATATTAGGGTTCAATACTATGGCCCAAGATGAATTTCAGCCGCTCATTTAGGATGCTTTTATCACTGTTTCATGCTTTTCTTTTTCGCAGTCAAGCACATTGATAAACTTTTTACAAGTCTAGTAAAAAAAAAAAAAAAAAAAAAAAAAAAAAAAAAAAAAAAAAAAAAAAAAAAAAAAAAAAAAAAAACATCTAAATTCTATTAATTTGTAAGTTTGAGTTGAAAAAAAAAACAGATGTTTGAGCTTGACTGTGTAAAAGGTTAGTTTTTTGTTAATGCAGTTTTTATATTTTAAATGATATTTAAAATGAATATAACTTAATTTTATTAAGTGTGTGTGTTAAGAACATACTAATTTATAAAACTTATTAATTAAGTAAGTGTGTGCGCGAAGGAACAGGTAATATGACGGAGCCCTCCTCGGCTTCAGACAGTGTTAGTGATATGGAAGCGATAGACTTAAATGCAACTAACGATTCTCAATGTGAAGGTGTGTGGGAGATAGTTACAGGTCGAAAACGCCATTCAGAAGGCGAAAGCGACCCAAGAAAACAAAAACGGCCCACTATATCAACTCCGACAACTTCAAACCTAACCAAATCAACTCCATCCACATCAACTTTCAATAGATTTTAAATTTTAACAAATAGTGATGAAATCCAACAAAAAGAAACAGCACAAAAGACGAACGATAAACCTCCACCTATTTTCGTTAACGGAGTAGAAAACTAATCAGCTTTTGTACAATTTCTACAAAAGGTATGCGGTCCAAATTCATTTAACCTAAAATCCACGGCTAAAAATATTTGTGTATACCCGCAAACACCTCAGTACTATCGTGACATTGTTAGCTCTCTCAGAAAACAAGGAGCGGATTTTCACACATTCCAGCTTCCTGAAGATAGATGTCCACGAGTGGTTATCAAAAATCTCCATCACTCAACTCCTCACTCTGCTATCGTAGAGGCATTGAAAGGTTATGGATATGATGCAGTAAACGTCAACAACGTAATATCCCGATTTAAGGAACCGTTGCCAATGTTTTTCGTTGATATTACGAAACAAACATACAACGAAAATATATTTCAAATAAAAACAATTTACTACACACGAGTGATCGTCGAAGAACCTCGTAAGAAGAAAATTATACCTCAGTGTAATCGCTGTCAACAGTACGGTCACACTAAGAGCTACTGTAACCACACGCCTAAATGTGTCAGATGCGGGCAACAACACCAAAGCTCTTCATGCCAGAAACCTCGAGATACACCCGCTACATGTGCAAATTGCCAAGGAGCTCACCCGGCAAACTATAGGGGATGTCAAACCCTGAAAGAATTGAGAACACTTCGAGGCTCGCGAACTCATCCTCACCAGAGAACCGTGCCAGCTCAACCTGCCGCTCCTCCATTGATGCCGCAAGATTTTCCTCCACTGCCTCTACAGCCACAGCAACCTCAGCCTACTCAAAGAGGACCAGCCCCTGGCTCGCAGCAGCAGTTACATCCCTCAGAAAGAAGACAAAACGAATATGTAAGTATGTCAGGTATGAGGCCAGGCAATTCTCAGCCGATGCTCTCTTGTGAGAATCCTCAAATTTTTACTTTACTACACGGTCTAAATAACCTTATCCAGCCTCTTTTCAGCATTCTTCAGCAGTTAGCACAATTTACACAAGCCTTCGTCCCTGCTCATGGACCGTAAAGGCTTGACTGTAGGTTCTCTGTCCGTCCTTCTGTGGAATACAAATGGACTGATTCAACATAAAACCGAACTTGACATATACTTACATGAAAAAAGAACAGACATTGCCTTGATAACAGAAACACACCTCACTTCACGTAACAAAATAAATATCCCGGACTAAAGTATTTACAGGACCGATCACCCAGATAACACTTCCCACGGAGGAACAGCCATTATCATTAAAACATCACTAAAACACTATCCTATACATTTACCTAAATCACCAGACATACAAGCTACTGCTATAACACTCCACACCACACAGCACACAATAACCTTAGCAGCGGTCTATTGTCCCCCTCGGTATAGACTGACACCTGACATGTTTTGCAGCTTTTTTCAACAACTGGGAAGACGCTTCATAGCTGGAGGTGACTTCAATGCTAAGCATCAGATATGGGGGTCTCGATTATGCACACCAAGGGGAAGAAATCTTCAAACGGCTATTCATAAGCTTTCATTAAATATCATTTCACCAGACACACCGACTTACTGGCCGACATCAAGACTTAAGACCCCGGACCTGCTAGACTTTTTTGTGACTAAAGGACTGCATGCCATACCTTTCACAGTTAGGTCTAGTTCTGATCTTTGCTCTGACCATTCTCTTATACATTTGGTCCTTTTTGAAGAACCACGTCAAAAGGAAAAGCGTCCTACGCTAATTCAAGAAAATATAAATTGGGATTGTTACAAAGCTAATCTGAATAAGTTGCTTTCCGTTCCCATAGCATTAAAATCTGACAATGAAATCGAGGAAGGTGTTGAAGTCTTCACGAAGAGTATCCAAGAATCTGCATGGTCTTCATCCCTCCCCCAGCGCAAGCGTAGTACCCAACCAAACTACCCACAGTACATTAGGGATTTGATCAGAGCAAAGAGAAGAGCTCGTAAGGTGTGGCAGACCGAAAGATTACCATCGGACAAACAGACTTACAATCGTATAAATAACGAACTAAAACGACAAATACAGAAATTCAAACAGACTAACTATGATACATTTCTTAAAAACCTTAATACCGGCGATGGAAGCTTATGGAGGAGAACGAGACAGCTGCTAAAGCATCGTGAGGTGTCAGTGCCCCTCCGAAAAGAGGATGGTGCTTTTGCCTTGTCTGACAGTGAAAAATCTGAACTCTTTGCGAATCACCTATCGACAGTTTTTACTCCACATACAGACTACAAAGACATCGAACATGAAAGTTACATACAAAATTTCCTTGACACCCCTTTACCACTTTGCTTACCTCCATCTGCCTTTACCCCAAATGAGGTTCTGGTAGAAATCAGAAACATACCGAAAAGAAAAGCCCCCGGATATGACCTCATCACAGCTGAGCTACCACAACAGATGCCCAGGAAAGCAATAGTCTATTTAACAACACTATTCAACGCGATACTCAGGACAACAAAATTCCCTTTGCAATGGAAATTTTCGCAAGTACTGATGATACAAAAAGCCAACAAAGATCCTAGTAGCCCTTCTTCCTACAGACCGATTAGTCTACTTCCCATTTGCTCTAAAGTGTTTGAAAAACTAATTTACAAACGTATACTGGACATACTGACAGACAATCAGATACTACCTGACCACCAATTCGGCTTTCGCTCATTACACTCAACTTTACACCAGCTACATAGAGTCACAGACTACATTTCCGCTGCACTAGAGGACAAATTATATGCTACTGGCGTATTCCTGGATGTAGCTCAAGCTTTCGACAGAGTTTGGCATAAAGGACTGCTTTTCAAACTTAAATCATTCCTTCCTTCAACTTACTATCTTATTCTTCTCTCTTTTCTTTCCGACAGATTTTTTACTGTCCGGCAGGGCACAGATACCTCTTCTATACGTCCAGTCAGGGCTGGAGTTCCGCAGGGATCAATTCTCGCACCATTACTGTATATTATCTATACACATGACATACCAACACATCCTAACATATTAATAGCGACATATGCAGATGACACAGCTCTTCTCACTAGACATACTAACATACTTCAGGCTTCACAGACCCTTCAGCATTATTTACAACATTTAGAAGACTGGTTTAAAAGATGGAAAATAAAACTCAACATTGACAAATCGCAACACATCACCTTCACCCTACGACACGACACTTGCCCTCCAGTCTACATAAACAACTTACCGATAACACAAACCAACACAGTTCATTACTTAGGACTCACTTTCGACAGAAGGATGACATGGGGGCCTCACATAAAGCAGAAGCGGCTGACTCTCAACAATCGACTAAGACTTCTATATTCTCTACTGCACAAACACTCTTCTTTAAAAATCCGACAAAAACTAAATACTTATACCTACTTACTAAAACCCATATGGACATACGCCTCTCAAATTTATGGAATAGCGAAACCGACTCAGATTGCAAAAATCCAGACTTTTCAATCAAAAACTTTAAGACTTATTACTCGATCACCCTGGTATGTCAGTAACAAAACTTTACATACAGACTTACACATACCAATGGTACAAAATCACATTCGGACTTCCTACATAAAATTTTTTGACAAACTTCACGGACATACTAACAAACTCATACAAAACATGGCCACGACAGACATGCCAGGGAATATTCAAAGAAGGCTGAAAAGAAGCTGGCTAAGAGATCTCCTTAAGTAAAATCTTTTAAAATTCAAGTTAGGAGTAGATGCCAATGGGTATCGACCTCCCTCCTGCCTCACATGCCCTTTATATCAATTGTTATCAAATCCGCTTATTGTCACGGGCTGAGCGACAGGTGTGGATGTAAAAATAAATGATCAAAAAAAAAAAAAAAAAAAAAAAAAAATTTGTAAGTTTTAGAACATCCATAGTGCTGTTTCTTTCCGCAGCTACGCATGTAGTTTCATAAGCGCATGCGCACATGTAAAATGCTCAGTTCTTTACAAATCATTTTCATTAATGTTGGCTTTTAGGTATGTCTCCCTGAGAATTTATACACATTAGTTCCTAGCAATGATTAGTCCAAGCTTTAATCTTATTCTTATCTTATTTAATCTTATACCGGGCTAAAAACCTTGCTGTAATCACACAGGGAGTACATGGCCTCACACTAATGTCGACTACAAGAAGGAATTCTTGTAGGTAATAGATAGTAGGTAGTATTCGGGGTCACCCATAGCGTAGTAGCTAGCATAACAGCTTTCTATGCGTAAGGTCGCGGGTTCAAACCTGCGGGTGGCCCTAGGATTTTTTAATGGGAGTAAAAAATCCTTAGTTATGCCGTCCTTCGGAAAGGACGTTAAAAGGTGGTCCCGAACCTGTGCGATGTCAGGTACTCGTTAAAGATCTCTATCCTAATAAAACCTGGATAGGCGAAATTTAGGACTCCCACCGTAGCATCGTCCGATTAGCCATAGTAGCATAAAAGTGACGTTAAACGAATAAACAACAAACAAACAAACTTCTTTTAGTGAATGTTAATTCCGCCAATGGAGATATCGGAATTCTTGCGACCGGTCTCCAACGTAAATACAATGTAACTATCATTGTTTCCTTTAAGATTTCCTTATCTAGCTCAATTAGCATAAAATACTCTATTCCTTTACCTCAATATTACAAATGAGTTAACTTTTTTTTTAATATTCTTTTTTTTTTTTTTAATGAAGCATATCCTTTAAAATATTCAGATTTAAGACCGTTTGAGATAAGAAAAGCGTAGCTTAGTCACGGAGGTTTTATTTATTTCAGTATTAACAAGAATACAAAATTTAAAATATCTTCTTCTTCATAGCTCTGCAACCCTGACTTGGTCCTGACTTCCTCCAGCAGTAAACACCACGATTCCCTATCTTGTGCTGCGGCCATCTACTTTCCCACATTCAAGTAGTGTCGTGCGTCATTAGTCACACAATCCACCCAGCGCAGCCTTTTTCCTCCCAACCTTGCGACGACTGTAAGGGAGTTCGGTCAGTACTCTCTTTGGAGGCATATCGCCAGCCATTCGGACCAGATGACCTGCCCATCGAAGCCTCTTGAGCTTAACGAAGCGGGATACATCAGGTTCACGATATAAATCGTACAGCTCTCTGTTGCTCCTACGCATTCAATCATTATTTTCATAAACACTACCATATATTCGGCGCAACACTTTCTCCTCCCACTGGTCCTCAGCTCTCGGTGTTGTCCAAGTTTCTGAGCCGTAACATAGTACAGGTACAGCGTTTTATACATAGTTACATTTGTTCGCTTCGTCACAAGACGGCTGCAGTTTGTTTTCGAAGCCCACGATTCCCTTTCTTTTTATCTCAGCTGCTGTTTCGTTGTGATTTGCCAAAGACCACAAGTACACAAATTGGGAAACCTGCTCAAAATCGTATTGTCCAAAAGAAATCATGCAGCTTCATCCGAAATCATATACTTTGTCTTATTTTCGTTCAAAATGAACGACACTATGCGTTCATCACTATGCGAATCACACTATCCGTTTCGCCGCAGCTTCGAACCAAAGAAGGCTTCAACCACCGCTTCATACCAAACTGAGATATAGTTTACAAATACTACAGCCTATCTGAACCCACTAATAAAAGAAACAGGCAATTACAATACAACAAATACTCTCTTAAAAGCTACATACATATACGAACAAACCACTTATTGTGAAGTCCATAATGTGTATTATAACTTTTAACAAATTATTAATAAATCTACATCTATAAATTTACTCATTATATCTATTATCTTATTGCTGCTATATTGCAGTCTTATTGTTTGTTTGTATATTTATCTAACTTTCCTTTATGCTGCTGTGGCTAATCGGATGATCCTGTAGAGAGATGTTATAGAGATTTTTTATTATTTATCATAATAAAAAATCTTCTAAAACGTGACATTGAATGTTCCTAAAATTATCATCGAACAAAAAAAAAAAAAGGCTGCAAATTATTACACAGTGGTATATTATTTCCAAATTACAATATTACGGTATAACTGTTTATTAAGCTATTCAAATAATTCAAATAAAATTTCCTGATTTCAGAACACCTTACATTTTTTCTATATCATCAATAATAATCCAGTCACATCTCTTATAAGTTGTGGCTTGGCTATGTAAGATTTTTTTTTCCTTCTTCTCTCTGTACATCGCGTTTTCATGATCTCAAAAAAATTTAAAAAAATATATTTTATTGTTTTTTACAACTGCATATACAAATACAATAAGTAAAATGGCTGAATTGGCGCTAGTCTCTCACGCAAAAGGTGTAAGTTCGAATCCCATTTCCCTGCGGGGATTTTATAATGATATAATTAAATGGGGATGCACTCACAGCCTCTTCCCCGGGTATGTGAGACCCGTCAGCCAAATGGTGGCAACTCACAAAAATAGGCGAAGGGAGTGATGTACCTACCCTATACAATTTCATCGAGAAACGTGAGTATATTCTCCCAGGAGTTTTACATCACGCAGCCAAGGGCCTACACGGCCTGTCGCACCAGAGGAAAACAAATTGAGATAAAAAATGAATTTATTACATAGCTCAAGATATATAGAGTGTTCCTATTCACATGTTTCTATTTTACGGTAGAAAAATAAATTAAACATATAAGCTTACGACACCATAAGACAGATTACCATCAATGTTTTTGTTTCTTTGAGACATGATTTTTCGTGAAACAGAAAATAGCTGCCTCCTCTGTTTTCGTCACCGTTGATATACAACATCCTTAACAGTAAAAAAGTTTTTTAAGTCTCTTATCGTGGTTTTATTGCAAAAAGTGATGATAAAGCTTAACCATTTTCAAGGTTTGTCTCCTGGCATCCCATCTTTTGAAGCGTGAAAAATTATTTAACTTATAAGTTACTCTTGAAAGATTATTTATTTAGTTCTTTAGATTTCGTTCATCCGCGATGTTACTTTTTATGCAGTATCTCACGGTTGTCGGTTGTGGTCGAATCGGACGACCTTGGAATACTTAAAGACGACTGTTTTCCTCCTAAGATACAAGCTCAGGTTTTCCACTTGATGTAATTAAATGAGTATGACACTGAACTTTTCCCTGCGAGCTCGAGTCCCCCAAATACGGCGGATATTTTATAATTTTGTTTTTCAAGCCGAGAAACAACTCTGGATTCACTCTTCCAGTATCTCTTCTAAGATTAAAATTAAGCAGGATGATTAAAGACGGTGTATTTTTTAAATTAGTTTAGGGTCATTGGTGTGATCAGAATTATTTTATTCGGTGGTAGTTCCTTGCAATCTTTATGTAATCCTTTAGGGTGACTATGTGTTATTCTTCATCTTGAAGTATTACTTCTATTGTTTTGTTTAAACCAATCTTTATTCTTGAATGCTCCAATATTTTGCGCTCAATTAGCCAGTAATGCACATTGTGTAGGGTATTATTGCATTTTTTACAGGTTAATGCTTTTAGGCGTCTAAGAAAGTTGCCATGTGCAAACTTGCAGTGCCCAATCCTAAGTCTGCATACTATAACTTCCTCTATTCTCGAAATATTAGAACTCATTTTCCATTTTTGGGAGTCGGATTTGATTAATCTCAATTTTAACGTTTTCTTTTTCCAAATGCCCTCCCATTCTATGAGCAGACTGTCCTTGGACTTTGGACTGGAGTACCCAATCACTCACTGAGGTTCCCTTTATTTTGGTGATTCCCAATGTTTCTCCTATTCTGGCTGAATTGGCTGCTTTATCAGCTTTTTCATTACCTGGGATTCTGCAATTGGTAACCACACCAAAAGTACATCTTAGATTTAATTTTTGTATGCCTCTAATTATAATTGGCTGTTTGGACACTCCACGAGTCCGTCACATATAATAATACATGCTGACTTTTTAGAGCTTCTTTTCCATTTCAAAGCTCTCAGTATGGCTTAAAAGACGAATCACTCTTCGGGCAGGGTGAACATGAACTGTTGCTCACTACTGCAGACACACAACCAAAAGATGATGGAAAAGATAATTGGAGGTGTGGTCATCAAGAAATAATACATTTATAAGAAAAACTTATTCTCAGCCACCCCGACAAAGTGGTACTGAAGTTGCTTTTGGCCCTTACATGTTTGGACAAGTGTCGGAATTCACATACCTTGGTGCACAAGTGACGTGTGACAACAGTATTCCAGCGGAAATACAAAAAAGAAGAATATAAGCGAATCGTTGTTATTAGGACTCCGCTTACACTTATCAAGCAAACTTGCCTTACAACGCACTTAGGTAATTCTCTACATAACCCTCATGACCCCTGTTCAGACTTATGGTTCTGAGACCTGGGCCACAACAAAGGCAGAGGAGGGAGACCTTCTAACTTATGAAAGGAAAATCCTTAGAAAATCTATGGGCTCACCTCTGAGGATGGACAATGGAGAAGGCGTAGGAATATGGAGATATATGGCCTCTATAGCGAGCCTCACATTGTTGCAAAAGTAGAGATTTTGCTAGGAAAAGAACTATTAATGCTACGAACCATTGCATCATTTATTATTGATTTATGCATAATTTATAATTACATTTATCCATGAATGTCAATTATACATCACACGGCTTTTAATTTTTTTCCAAAAGCTTTTCAAACCTCATCCATCGAAGGATCAATGCAGGGTCTGGAATCTTTGAATTTAGGGCGATAATTTGTATCACTTAAATATGTCTCCAAATTAAAAGCTTATGGTTATCAACCCTTAGCTCCTTGTTTATTTGCAGAAGAGACAGAAAGACGTTAGCTCAATGATATAGAAAAACATTTCCAATAAAGAATTTATCAACCATCTTAAACAGAATTAATTAACAATGTCTAAATTATATTAAACCCATTCCAGAGCTGTACTTACCTCACTGGTTGAAAACAAGACCACACATAGTCAGAAAGTAAGAAAAACCACTCCCAATAACAATTCGGAACTTTTTCCTAAAATAATCAGAGAAATACCAGGCTTTCGATATGTTGTTCGCATCCAAAATTGAAGATAGCATTGTGATGATCGAGTTTTAGTTGACCGTTGAGACTTTATGATAGGGGAGATGGTTGGAGTTGGGGTCATTAAGAAATTACGCACTAATAAGCAACACTTATTGTATTTATGTGTCGATGTTTCGGCCATTGTGGCGACTCCGAGAAGGTATCTCTCCGAAAGTCTGCTTGAGAAGTTGATTGAGTGTGCGGTTACCAAGAACACATATCTTGGAGTCACCCTGAGGAAGGCCCACAATGTAGGCCAAAACTTCGGCACATAAATACAATAAGTATTCCTTATTATTATTATTAGAGCAGCTCTACCACCCGCAAGCGGGTCTTGGCTTCCTCCACCAGCTATCGCCAAGTGTCCCTATCTTGTGCTGCTGCCATCCACTGCCTTACTCTGATGGTGCTTAGATCAGCTGCAACACAGTCCGACCACCGCAACCTGGGTCTTCCAACCTTTCGTCGTCCACACGTCTGTTCCGTTAGCATTTTCTTCGGTATTGAATTATCAAGCATCATTGCGAGGTTTCCTGCCCACCGAAACCTCCCTGCCTTTATAATTCAATCCCGAAGAAAATACTAACGGAACAGCAGTTTGGGCGGCGAAAGGTTGGAAGACTCAGGTAACGGAGGTCGGACTGTGTTCCAGCTGATCTAAGAACCATCGGAGTAAGGCAGTGGGTGGCAGCAGCACAAGATAGGGACACTTGGCGATTGCTGGTGGTGGAAGCCAACGTCTTTCTGTCTCTTCAGCAAATAAACAAGGAGCTAAGGGTTGATAACCATAAGCTTTTAATTTGGAGAAACATTTAAGTGATAAAAATTATCGCCCTAAATTCAAGGATTCCAGACTCTGCATTGATGCTTTCGATGGATGAGGTTAGGAAAGCCTTTGGAAAAGTTTTAAAAGCCGTGTGATGTATAATTGGCATTCATGGATAAATGTAATTATAAATTATGCATTAATCAATAATAAATGATGCAATGATTCGTAACTTTAATAGTTTTTTTTCTAGCAAAATCTCTACTTTTTTTAAGACATATATTAATAACATTCCCTTCCGATAGATCACAGCTCTTTGAAAGTAATCGCCAAAGGAAGAGAAACAGGAATTGCAACCTCTGCGTTAGTTAGATCCCAAATACTTTAATCAAACATCTCAGATCTTGAAGGATATAATCGTAAATCGGAGGATTAAAATACATTTTTAAAAATCCACCATTTTTCATTAACCTTTACACTTCTTGTTTTGCAGTATCCTTTAATAATATTCCACTTAATCACCTTTGAACATATAAATTGCCTAGAACTTCAGATTTCGACAGTTCTAGCTCGGCATCCTCATACAACAATAAAACAAGAATCAGTTCGAAAATTGTCGGCTAATTTTACTTATTGGACAAATTAATTTTTTTCTTAGATTTATAATGTTATATTGCAATTAACTAAATAAGTCTCATTTACATGCCTGTTCTGTCAGAAGATAAATATGGAGTATTTTTTTATTATTGTACTCTGTAATGAAGTTGTGACTTGTGGTGTAGTTAATATTAACGTGTATACGTGCCCTTAATCGAGACGTTGATTTCCAAAAGGTACTATATCCGCTTAAGACAATTTTACAGGTAACGCAAAAATCTGTCATTTATTTATTATTGGACCAATTTACCTGATTCTTTTTTTATTAAAATCTAAAGTTGATTTTTAAGTTTATTGTCAAGTTATTTTTCCAAATTATTGCACTTTTCCTTGACCGTTAAACAATATAATGTGGATATAGTACTTTTCAGAAAGAATTAAAAGGGATACAGTACTTTTTGGAAAGAATTAAAAGAGATATAGTACTTTTTGGAAGAATATAATGTGCGATAAGTTAGTAACAGTTACTATAACCTTCCTGATACAACATTACCGATAGCTGACGTCTTTATATTGTTAATTACTAATTTATGTATATTTCCTTATTCTCTCTCTGAGAAATATCTTTCTTTGTTGGTTAATTACATTTATTATCTGTTATTCATAAAGAAAATGAATATTCAAAGGACAATTTATCTATTTATGGCACTATAATAAGAAAGTATGTGTGGCGGATGCTTCACATACATCCGCTAGTGCTAGCGGCGGCCACATGGGTTACCGACCGAATATATGTAGACGTATAATTCAATAATATTGTATACTGTTACTCATTAACACCGTTGTAAATATTTTTGTTTATGTAACTGATTTATAAGAATTAGTAAACCTGTCAAGGTAATTTGACCTAGGGACCAGACGCTGGTCTGGAAGCATAGATCTCACCGTCAATTATTGACATGGATGACTAACATCCCCAAGAGTTAACTAACCTCTAGAGATCACCTAACTGGTATCTCTCTAGGTCAGATTAATTCTGCCTTTGTAATATATTGTGAACTATCTTCTTTCAAATTCCTTCATCTACCTTTTCTCCTCCTAACCGACACTACTGTCGTGCTACTACCACGCAGGGTGAATTCTCTCCTCCTAACCGACACTACTGTCGTGCTACTACCACGCAGGGGGAATTCTCTCCTCCTAACCGACACTACTGTCGTGCTACTACCACGCAGGGTGAATTCTCTCCTCCTAACCGACACTACTGTCGTGCTACTACCACGCAGGGTGAATTCTCTCCTCCTAACCGACACTACTGTCGTGCTACTACAACGCAGGGTGAATTCTCTCCTCCTAACCGACACTACTGTCGTGCTACTACCACGCAGGGTGAATTCTCTCCTCCTAACCGACACTACTGTCGTGATACTACCACGCAGGGTGAATTCTCCCATCCTAACCGACACTACTGTCGTGCTACTACCACGCAGGATGAATTATCTCTTCCTAACCCACATTACTGTCGTGCTACTACCACGCAGGGTGAATTCTCGCCTCCTAACCGACACTACTGTCGTGCTACTACCACGCAGGGTGAATTGTCTCCTCCTAACCGACACTAGTGTCGTGCTACTACCACGCAGGGTGAATTCTCTCCTCCTAACCGACACTACTGTCGTGATACTACCACGCAGGGTGAATTCTCCCATCCTAACCGACACTACTGTCGTGCTACTACCACGCAGGGTGAATTCTCTCCTCCTAACCGACACTACTGTCGTGCTACTATCACGCAGGGGGAATTCTCTCCTCCTAACCGACACTACTGTCGTGCTACTACCACGCAGGGTGAATTCTCTCCTCCTAACCGACACTACTGTCGTGCTACTACCACGCAGGGTGAATTCTCTCCTCCTAACCGACACTACTGTCGTGCTACTACAACGCAGGGTGAATTCTCTCCTCCTAACCGACACTACTGTCGTGCTACTACCACGCAGGGTGAATTCTCTCCTCCTAACCGACACTACTGTCGTGATACTACCACGCAGGGTGAATTCTCCCATCCTAACCGACACTACTGTCGTGCTACTACCACGCAGGATGAATTATCTCTTCCTAACCCACATTACTGTCGTGCTACTACCACGCAGGGTGAATTCTCGCCTCCTAACCGACACTACTGTCGTGCTACTACCACGCAGGGTGAATTGTCTCCTCCTAACCGACACTAGTGTCGTGCTACTACCACGCAGGGTGAATTCTCTCCTCCTAACCGACACTACTGTCGTGCTACTACCACGCAGGGTGAATCCTCTCCTCCTAACCGACACAACTGTCGTGCTACTACCACGCAGGATGAATTATCTTTTCCTAAACCACACTATTGTCGTGCTACTACCACGCAGGGTGAATTCTCGCCTCCTAACCGACACTACTGTCGTGCTACTACCACGCAGGGTGAATTCTCTCCTCCTAACCGACACTACTGTCGTGCTACTACCACGCAGGGTGAATTCTCTCCTCCTAACCGACACTACTGTCGTGCTACTACCACGCAGGGTGAATTCTCGCCTCCTAACCGACACTACTGTCGTGCTATTACCACGCAGGGTGAATTCTCGCCTCCTAACCGACACTACTGTCGTGCTACTACCACGCAGGGTGGATTCTCTCCTCCTAACCGACACTACTGTCGTGCTACTACCACGCAGGATGAATTATCTCTTCCTAACCCACACTACTGTCGTGCTACTACCACGCAGGATGAATTATCTCTTCCTAACCCACACTACTGTCGTGCTACTACCACGCAGGATGAATTATCTCTTCCTAACCCACACTACTGTCGTGCTACTACCACGCAGGGTGAATTCTCTCCTCCTAACCAACACTATTGTCGTGCTACTACCACGCTGGGTGAATTATCTTCTCCTAACCAACACTATTGTCGTGCTACTACCACGCAGGGTGAAACCCTTCCTAGCCAGTCCCCTCTGCTAATTGGTAGGTGCGGGTTCGCTTCCTACCTGGCGCGGTACGTGCTACTACCACGGCGAGCACCATCTCCATCTAACTCTCTTCCTTGCATGAATACGCGATTGTCGAAGCCTTCTGATACCCTTTCTTCTCCATTATAACAACCATACCTCGACATATGTAATTATGAAGTTTGTTTTGAACTAGTATTTACTATTTGTGTGAATTTAGCATATTTATCTATATTATTAACTACGTGTAAACAATTTTTAAACATAAATACTTATAAATAATAACTTTTGATCTTTTATTTTACATAAAAGAATCGACTACTAAGTTGGATCAGGCACGGATTCTCTTCACATATTTAGCAAGTTCGTGGAATGCAAATTCCAACTAATGTCTGTATCAACTATCATTATTCTATTAAAATGTGAGTTTCTGAAGAAATTCAAACCAAATTTATATTACTGCAAGAACAAATACTATGAAAAACTTAATTTAATTGGGAACCTACAAGAACTAAAGTTGTATATAACAATCTAAAATCTGATTATTAGGTTAAAACCATTTATTAAAATAAGAGCGGTGATTCTAGACGTGCTAAATGAACCAATAAAAATTCACTAAATTAAGAAAACAATAAATTAATGGTGATATGTTACGGGGTTAGGTGCTTCTGCTGTATAGTAGGAAATATAGTTCCTTGTGGAAGGAAATGAAAGGAAAGGTTAAATCTCTTTACACAGGATATAGTACGTTTTGGAACGAAACGTGGATATAGTACCTTTTGGAACGAAATAAAATGTGGATTTAGTAAATTTTGGAATGAAATGCAATTTTCAAATACTTTTTAAAGGATTATTACGTTTTTTAGATAAAATCTGATGACGGATTTAGATAAAACTAAACCATTAGAATACAAATATGTCAAAATATCAACTTCGAAAAAAATAACTTTAGTACCTTTTGGAAATCAACGCCTCAATTGTCGAAACTTAAGACTAGATTGTTGTCGAAGGTTTCTTAAGGAGTTCTTATGGACACTCAACTGCTGAGGTCTTCATTGTCCTTGTTATCGAATCTGACAGACTTTGTTTTGTAATTATAATAAAAATTACTGTTGGAAATAATATTCTGCGGTTAGGCAGGATGCAAAAAGAACTAGAAGATGATTGAGATCCAGTAGGACTGGTTTGGTCCGTCTTACAGCTCTCGGATCTGGAACCAAGCAAAGTTACTGACTAAAACTCTTTGTATCAATGGAACGAAATACTAAATTATATTACCTCACCTCAAACATCATTCATAAAGCTGTTAGTTATTACAAGTTTAAGGGATTTGATTTAAGTCAATAAGCTTCCTGATTCAAGTTCAATTATTTGCACTAATTTACAGAGTGCTGATCTCACATTTTCTCAATTTATTGTGCCCAACCTATGAGAATTCATTGTTTTCCACATACGTTACAAGACCTTACCAAAACACTATCAAAAAATCTGGTGCGAGCAACACACGACATTCACTTACCTCCGTTTTTATTTTTCTCTATCTTCAAAAACAACTTAGTCATGAGCATATTTATGAGAAATTTTTAAATTTTCTCTTTTTATTTTTCTCTTTCTTTATGATTATATACGTATGGCGTACGGCGCATATTGGGCAATATGACCGATTTAGGTGGACGAAATTCTGAAACTTGTCTATATTTAACCTTTGGAAATATTTGCAAGGCGTTTGGGGAAGGGAGTGTTAATGAACGGACCATTCGCCGTTGGTTTGCTAAATTTTCAGCTGGGGATACCGACTTGGAAGACTTGCCCCGAGGAAGACCTATGTCTGTAATAGACAACGATGTCCTCAAACATACAGCTGAAGGAAACCCCTACCAAACAGTTAAAGGACTCTCAGCACAACTAAATGCAAGTGCATATACCGTTTCCAGACATTTAAAGTATATTGGGAAAGTAAAAAAGCTCGGGGAACCATGTTTCAACACATACCGTGCAAAAATTGAAAGAACTGGGCTACGAAGTTCTTCCGCACCCACCATATTCTCCCGACTTGTCTCCAATAAAACTAAAAAAAACTTTTTTTGAAAATGATGATCAAGTGAAAAGTACGTTTTCAGATTTTGTTTCACTTCAAAGCTCAGAGTTTTTCAGTTCGGGGATAAAAAAGTTGGTGTCACGTTGGGAAAAAATGTGTAGAAAAAGAAGGTAAATACTTCGAATAAAATTATCTTGTTTCCATATCGTATTTTTAATAAAAATCCTTTACCTTGAAAACGGACATTTCATGTGACACAACCCACTAGTAAGGAATGTATTGCGATCATGAAAATCTTCGAATTTCCGTCTTAAACAGAAATACCATACCTTTTCGAAGACCACTGATTCCAAAAGATCCACGACTTTTGCATTGAAACATTATAGTCTAAATATATACGTTTAAAAGGATAATATACAAGAAGCATTTATATGACGAAGAAATCAAATGTTTCGAACCATTAAAAATTCCTAACGTTAAAAAAACAATTTTATTTTTAATTAATAACGAAATAGGCTATGTAATCTTTTTGGAGAAAAAGATAACTTATTGAACCACTTCGAACCTAATTTTTTTCTTAGTAACTTATTTTATTTTTTATGTAGGATAAGATAATTCAGGTTGCAGTCATAAAATATTAGAGAATAGTAAAAAAAACTATTCAGTAGGCAACATGGGTCGAAAAGGTTTAATGAATGAATGAATGAATGTTTTGATTTTGTTTACCATTTTTTAATCTTTTATGACCGCCACCAGAATTTAACTAACTGTCAACAATTCAATCTTAAAAAAAAAAAAAAAAAAAATTTTTAATTAATGGTTTTGTTGGATGATTAATATATCAGTAATTTTTTTTAATTTATTTAACGTCACTTTATGCTACTATGGCTAATCGGACGATGCTACAGTGGGAGTCCTAAATTTTGCCTATCCAGGTTTTATTAGGATAGGGATCTTTTACGAGTACCTGACATCGCACAGGCTCGGGACCACCTTTTAACATCCCCTCCGAAGGACGGCGTAACTAAAGGATTTTTTACTCCCATTAAAAAATATATATCAGTAATTAAATAATAAAAATATTATGAATACATTATTCATTAACTCTTACACTTTGGATAATACTTCGTTTATTACATAATATTCGTGGTATTATCCAATCATTGTGGTTATAACAACTTCCTATGAGAACTTTTTCAAGGTTAATTTAATTTTTAACACCATTAAATTTATTGTATATCTCAGTATTTTCCCAAAAAAAGGTGGTTTTAACATTAATGAGGAACTCAAATAATGTAAAATAATGCTATTATGGATTGGTGGATAAGTCTTAATATTACTATCCCCTTCCTTTCAAGAAACTTATCGCTTTATTTCACTTTTATTTATCATATAAAATAGATTTTGTTAAAATACAATACAATTTTAATGTAAAATAAAAAAAATACCTGTACCTCTACAACGAACCCATGAAGAGATCACTTGTAGCTGGGTGGCTAGCGTAACAGCCTCCCATGCTAAAGGTCACGGGTTCAAACCCGAGGGTATCCTAGGATTTTTTAATGGGAGTAAAAAATCCTTAGTTACGCCGTCCTTCGGAGGGGACGTTAAACGGTGGTCCCGAGCCTGTGCGATGTCAGATACTCGTTAAAGATCCCTATCCTAATAAAACCTGGATAGGCAAAATTTATGACTCCCACTGTAGCATTGTCCGATTAGCCATAGTAGCATAAAGTGACGTTAAATAAATAAACAAACGAACCCATGGGGGTTCCAAGGGTCTTGGGTTCAGTACATATAGTGATTAGTACTGTTTCACTGCCGACGGCCGTGTAAGGAAGTGATTAAGCCAAGATTTGTCCACAACTTCGAGTACCCACTTTATAAGGCCTAGGAGGGTCTCCATACCCCAGGTCGCTCTAATAAATGATTTTTCCTCAGTCGGGTATGTTAAAGTATGGGGCTCATACGTTATTATCAGCTGGAAGCGCTGATAAATACAAACAAATCATAAAAATGCATTATTTATGTTTATAAGAAACACTAATAAAAAAAATTAAAAAAAAGTTAATAGGAACAAATAAATAAATTACCCTAGCAGGGATTAAGATTTATGAACTTCTTAAGGTTGAGAGGAATCGTAATTAAACAAATTAATACTTCATTTTACCGCAGATGTCTTTAGGATTTTTTGAAGGGAGTAAAAAACCCTTAGTTGTGCCGTCCTTCCTAGAGGACGTAAAATGGTAGTCCGAACCTGTGCGGAGTCCGGTACTCGCTAAAGATCCCAATTAATTTTTTTTTTTTTTTTATTGAAATTTACAACTGTACAAAAAATACATCAAGTAAATATGCTGTAATGTTATAACACATGAAATAAACATGAAGAGAAACTGCCCATTGGCAGCACTCTTTGATAGTGAGTCTAAACAAGAAGGTCTCGAGGCCATCTTCTTTTCAGACGCCTCGGAGGATTATCAGGAATGGAAGAGGAAGCAAGGATTGAAACTAATGGATTAGAGTGGGAGTGGAGTTTTTCATGGAATGTGTGATACCTGGTACGGGCCAAATCACCAACATATGGAACATGAAGATCATTGTGGATGATTTTATTCGTGACAAAGTAAGGAGCGTTAAGGATTTTGCAAAGGATTTTGGATTGTAAGGATTGGATACGGGAAGAGTTTGATGGTTTAGTAGAGCCCAAAAGCTCAACTCCGTAGGTCCAGATAGGCCTTATGATGGTCATGTAAATGAGTCTTTTGTAGTTAAGTGAAAGGTTAGAACGTCTGTCTAGTAAGTGTTGGAGTAGCCGAAATCTTCGTGCAGTTTCTTGTCTCTTCAGTCTTGTATGCGGATTCCATGTAAGTCGTTTGTCAAGTAGGAGTCCTAAATATCGGATCTGTTCAACCGGTGGAAGCGGAGTATCATTAAAGGACACTGTAGGGCAGGATGTCATAGGTTTTCGACGAAGGGTAAAGTTAATTTGTTGGGATTTATTGGAATTGATTTTAATTCTCCAATTCTGACACAATACCTATTAAAATTAAACCTGGATAGGCAACAACATTACGAATCCCACTGTAGCATTGTACGGTTTGCTGCAGCAGTACCAAGTGACGTTAAATTATTAAATTAAACGGATAAACAAACTTCGTAATCCGTATCTCACCTGCTTTCAATGAAATTAAAATATTCTCCAGATAAAAGTGTAAACCATCGTTTTACCTTCACTTACCTATATATGAAATATATATTAAAGGAAAGTATTGCGATCGTGAAAATTTTCGAATTCCAGTTTTCAACGGAAATACACGTTTTAAAGTCCCCTGAGTCCAAATGACCAAGTCCCGCAAAAAGGTGTGTGTGTGTGTGTTGTGTGGTAACTCCCGGGCGAAAACTAAAAGTGGTATGAAACTGAAATATCACATTTAAAACAACTATACGCCCGAGATGTAACAGAATATATTTCAACAAAATCAGCTAACCAGTCGAGCCACTTTATTCCATGCATTTTGCACCTTTTTACGATTTACTCAGGGAGCGGCGTGGTCTAGTGGATAGAGCACTAGTCTGCTGTGCTCCGGGTCCTGGGTTAGAATCCCGCCTGTGGCAGAATATTATTTATTCTGTTAATTCAGTCGTGGGGCGACCCTAGGGTATGGAGACCCTCCTGGGGCAGACCCAGCCTCTATAAAGTGGGTACCCAAATTAATTGGGGAAAAACCTGGCGGCTGAGCGTGATTAAGGCCTAATCACCTCATTGCACTGCCGTTGGCCTAGAAACAGTACGAATCTCTATATGTACTGAGCCCAAGACCCTTTATGGATTGTAGTGGTACAGGTTTTTGTTTTTTGTTTTTTTACGATTTACTCAACAAAAATTTGATAGGCTTTATATGATGTAGGTTTCATTCAGATTGAAATAGTCTGACAGGGCTTAAATGCCGATATTTTAAATTTTCTTCCTCTAAAGTACCTTTAATTTTATATATTTAAAAAAATGCAAGTTAAGCGAATTTGATAAACAAATAAACGAGAAAAGTGCAAATATACTTTTTATGCAGTTTTTGAACACAAGAATAGTAATATAGATGTATAATATACTGTTGGATAGCTAAAGATTTTAGAAAAAATATTATCTAATTCACGGAATTTTAAAGATTAATGGAGAGGGATGAAAAACCGATAAAACTAACTGGTTGTTGTTAAAAAAATATATAATAGATTATTCAATAAAACACATGTTACTTTTGAAATAAAAGTAATTAATTCGTGAACAATTTATTTGTATATTCGAATGTATTTAAAAATTCTTAAATTGATTTTAGCAACGGAGGTAAGTGAAAGTCGTGTGTTGCGCGCACCAGATTTTTTTAAATATTTGTCGAACCTATCAAGTAAAATTAACAATTTAATTTTTAATTATCCCTGCTGATGATCTAATACTTTGGCTGAAACGTCAGCACACAATAAAATGAGATTGATAATTTACAAGTTTACGCCTTAAATTTATTCACTGACCACGTTTTTAACTAACTCATAAAATAATATATAATTTTTTACTGATAATAAAACTGACCTGTATTAAAAAAAAAAAAAAATAGTTTGTACGAATCTATAACAATTTTTGCTTTAGTGTGTTGTTTATTTACTTTCTCGATTAAAAATAACTCGGCTAGGGCAAGGAATTATCCTGCAATGGCTGACTTGGCAGGAATAGAGCAGAGCTTTGAAAATATTTCTGAACAAGATAACCTTTTTGTGTTTGATATATTTATAACATTAATTCATTAGAGGATAAATGTAATTAATGATAATTCGTACAATTAGAGATAGGCAAATATTCAAATTAAAAGTACGGAGCATTCTACTCAAATACTCAGAACATTGAAGTACTGAAGCACGTCTGTACTTCAACTGGTGACTGTGATGTGCTATGTTTTTGACCGGCTGCTTTTCTAAGGCAGCGGTACCTTCATACTAGCTTGCTTGATGTACCTAATCCATATATAAACTATATTTAATGATACCATTGGATATCCTTTCCAAAGGTATCGTGTTTACCAATCCAATAGGTGGCATGCAGGATAAGATTAGACATGTTTAACAAACTGACATTATCATTTAAAACAACTTAACACATATGCAATATAATTAAACTATGCCTGAGAATACTGTGGGACATTGTAGTTAAACTTGCCATACAATATTAAAATTAACGCAATTACCTCTATAACACTTTGTCGGTTGGCGAAGGTGCTATCATCTTAGGCGCCCATTCTCTGCTTCATCCTCCAGCTGCTCTCTCTGACCCCAAGACGGACCTCGCTTCTTCTTGAGGATGGAACTTGACTTACTCTCTCGAATCTTCTCCTCATCGTCGTCACCTTGGGCGGGGCTGATCTGGAAAGTGTCCCAAGCCGGGGGTCCTTCGACCTAGTATCTAGGAAGTTTCTCGAGGTACATATTATTGGGGGGCCCCATGGAGGTAAACGCCTTTTGACATTTTTCCGAAAAAGGTTAGTTATCTTTAATTGTTTAATATTAAAATTATTTAATAATGAACTCCCCTCAGTATCCTCAATACATTACAGATGTACTAAAAGTACTTTTTTTTTTTTTTTTTTTTTTTTTTTTTTTTTACCCTCTGGTTTTATTTTCGAACAAAATAAAAATACAAATATAATATGTATAGCTGTCAGATTTGTCCTTCTGTTACCCGGAGGTATTCTAAAGAGGATTGCTATATGCGCTGGATGCACTAGTAATCTTTCAAGGGCTTCTTCTAAGCCTTTATTTATCCATTGCAAAATGGGAGGGACCATTCTTCAGGGTACTAAAAGTACTCAGCTTTTCTTTAACTTTAAGTATTTGAGCACTTTATTTTTTAACGGGATGGAGTTTTTTATCTACATACATCATATATAGGTCGATTAAAAAGTTATTAAAGTGAAAACGTCTTTAGGCGCGTTATGCGATTTTTGGCATGGATAAAAGCTTTGATTTCGTTACCATGGTGACGTCGCCAACATGCTCTAGACTGGCGCACGCGCAGCGGTCTGTGTGTACAACTCCACACTTCTTCACAATTTCCGTGAACGTTATCGATACCGGTGTAATATCGGCACAAAAATATCGATATTTATAATATCGTTATTTCAGTATTTAATTACATTAAAATTAGTTACAAAAGAAATGGTAGATAAACTATGTCTTAGAACTTATCTCTTACTGTATATATAGTTAACATGATGAATATCTTGACAGCTAAAATACCGATATTTGTAAATATTATTAAAGAATTACTTTGTATATTTATGTGTATTGTAAAAGTATTTCAACGTAGGAAGCAAAATCATGATGATCTTATTGTCAATATTTAAATCGTACAAAGAATAATTCGAATTACAATACCATAATTCAAAATGAAGAGAAAATTAAGGGTCGTAAATATCAAATGAACGAAAAAGACAAAAAAAGAGCGATTAATTTAATTCTTTCACAGATAGATCAATCTTTTGAAATAGTATATAAGCATATTTCAAAATGTCAAAATTTTCATGATACAAGCGGTAGGTTTGCCATTTGTACCACCAACACATACAGTCTACAGTCACATTCAGATTATTATGGCACAATTCAAGTTAGTGTTTTACACTTAAATTAAACAATCTGGCACCCGAAACTGTTGTACAAACTCCGTAAATCCCTTCCTTCTACACATATTTCCTAATCATCCAGTCCTACCTCTCTGAAAGATCCTTCAAAATAAACCACAATAGTTCCTATTCATTTCTCTTCACCCAGTCTGCTGTGGTTCCTCAAGGCAGTATCCTAGGACCCATTCTTTACACAGTATATACAGCTGATATCCCAACCCATCCTAACACATTCCTTTCTACCAATGCCGGTGGCACTTGCGTGTTATCGGTTAATAACGATCCTACAATTGCCTCTCAAACTCTCCAATCCCACATCAGAGACCTTGCGGTATGGTGTTAGAATTGGAGAATTAAAATCAATTCCAATAAATCCCAACAAATTACCATTACCCTTCGTTGAAAACCTATGACATCCTGCCCTACAGTGTCCTTTAATGATTCCGCTTGTCCCGGTTGAACAGATCCGATATTTAGGACTCCTGCTTGACAAACGACTTACATGGAATCCGCATACAAGACTGAAAAGACAAGAAACTGCACGACGATTTCGGCTACTCCAACACTTACTAGAAAGACGCTCTAACCTTTCACTTAACTACAAAAGACTCATTTATATGACCATCATAAAGTCTATCTGGACCTACGGAGTTGAGCTTTGGGACTCTACTAAACCATCAAACTCTTCCAATCCAATCCTTACAATCCAAAATCCTTCGCAAAATCCTTAACGCTCCTTACTTTGTCACGAATAAAATCATCCACAATGACCTTAATGTTCCATATGTTGCTGATTTGGCCCGTACCAGGTATCACACCTTCCATGAAAAACTTCACCCACACTCTAATCCATTAGTTTCAATCCTTGCTTCCTCTTCAATTTCTGATAATACTCCGAGGCGTCTTAAAAGAAGATGGCCTCGAGACCTTCTTGTTTAGACTCACTACCAAAGAGTGCTGCCAATGGGCAGTTTCTCTTCATGTTTATTTCATGTGTTATAACATTTCAGCATATTTACTTGATATATTTTTGGTACAGTTGTAAATTTCAATAAAAAAAAAAAAAAAAAGTATATATATATATATATATATATATATATATATATATATATATATATATATATATTAATTTAAATGAAACAATAATAACAAAATATGCATTCTCAAAATAATCTACTTTTACAAACCTACTCTTCTTTCTAACATAATTCCAGCGCATGGGGAATTAAAGTATTTACTTCTATCGGCAGTCTCTATGACTGCCAGAGTTTTAATTTTTTAGACTATATTTATTTCCTATTGTTGATTTAAACTACCTCAATATCAAATAAACCTGAAGAAAATATTTAAAAAAAAAAAACGAAAATGTGATTAAAGATATGTGCTAAACAACTTATTAATCGACCTCAAAATGGACGATATTCAAAATATGTAATAGCTGAACTACACTTTAGTAACCTTAGAAATAGACCACTTAAATAATACAAATAAATAGTTCAAAGTATTTTACTACTTGCAATATATTATATTTTACATGTAATATAGTCGAATAATAAGATATTATTTTTTATGTTTTTAGATTTATAAATCATTTATATAACCGATACTTAAGCATGCAATCTTTAATAGCATTCTAGGACCAAAGAAACACTATAGAATACCTCAGTTTCAAACATATCTGAAGATTTTAAAAATATTCGATAATATGATTTAAAAAATATCTCCTAAATAACTTATAATCGACCACAAAACGAACGATATCCGAAATATGTAATAGCTGAACTACGCTCTGGTAGTTAGGTACACTCTGAACTACGCTCTGGTAGTTAGATACACTCTGAACTACGCTCTGGTTGTTAGGTACACTCTGAACTACGCTCTGGTAGTTAGGTACACTCTGAATACGCTCTGGTAGTTAGGTACACTCTGAACTACGCTCTGGTAGTTAGGTACACTCTGAACTACGCTCTGGTAGTTAGGTACACTCTGAACTACGCTCTGGTAGTTAGGTACACTCTGAATACTACACGAACTACACCTAACAAATATTATATAATTTTTTCTTCTTCTATATAACCGTTTATTATCTCAGTTTAATATAACACACCCTAACAAATATGATTCATGCACTTCTTCTTCTTACACTCCCGTTTCACGATGCAATTTTTAGTGTAGGGTCATCATTCCCAACGACTAATTTTGTGATGGCCACCCTTTGCTGACGGGTCTCACATACCCGCCGGGACTGGGATTCGAACTCAGAACCTGTAGCATGAGAGACTAGCGCGCTAGCCACTCAGCCACGGGCTCCCCGATTCATGCACTAGCCCAGCCAATTTTACAATATATATAAAATTGTGAGTTCTCAACTGTTGATAATTAACGTTTTCTATGGGTCTCGAGGTGGGGAGCCCGTGGCTGAGTGGCTAGCGCGCTAGTTTCTCATGCACAGGTTGCGAGTTCGAATCCCAGTTCCGGCGGGGCTTTTATAATGATGTAATTAAATGGGGATTCACTCGCAGCCTCTCACCCGGGTATGTGAGACCGTCAGCCAAATGGTGCACTCACAAAATTAGGCGTAGGGAGGGATGACCCTACACTACGAATTTCATCGTGAAACGCGAGTGTCAAGCTCCCAGGAGATCACACCGCGAGGCCCAGGGCCTGCACGGCCTGTCGCGCCACTGAAAAAAAAAATGGGTCTCGAGGTTCAGTCGATAAATAGAAAAATTGTGTTTAGAATAAGTTTCGAGAATGTATTGTTCTAATATTCTGGTCTAAAGAGTGAAAAAATAATACAGATGATTAATATTTTGCACACAATAATTGGTATTACATTAGAAAGACAAACATTTTAGAATAAATTTAAGTATGCAGTGAATTAACAATAATAATAGATCTATAATAGTTGCATAGATATCTTGATTGCAATTTACATTTTTTTTTATAATGCTATAAAATACATATAAAGAAATTATAACAAATTCTTTCATCTTAAAAGTCGAGTTAAATTTAATAAATATCAATCTCGAATTGGCCCTACCAGGATAAAGCTGTAACATTAACAATATCGTTTCAGTTCGTAGTTGAAATGTTTATTATTTCTATCAAATTCGATTTTTTTTTTTTGATATTTTAATGATTATGATATTTATTTTTATAAAATTTTTTTTTTGCAGGTATGGACCTCAATTTATGAATCATATTAATACTCAATACTCGATAACTGCTGTTACAGCCATAAGTAAGTTTATAGATTTGTTAATATTATTTTTCTCTGTTGACTATATTTTAAAATAAAAGCTAGATTTAGGAAGACATTATTCACGCTACGTTCTTCATCTCTCTTCATCCTCTTCGCCAGCCAAGGGCAATCTTTTCTTCAACTCCTCCATTGAAAGAAAATGAAATGTCTTCGAGTGAACTCACTTCTATTGGGTTATTTCACACGAAAGTCCGTTTTATAGTTTATGAAATACATAAAGGATTTTGCAATTCTCTGTTGTTTTCTTCCGAAGTTTACATATTTAAAATAAACAGTTACTAATCCTCTACCTTTGTATTATAAACATTAGCTTCCTAATAAATTACCCACTTTTTAGTATATCTCCAAATATGAACATGGAAATACGCGATTTTCGAGTAATATTTTTGTACGAGTTTAAAGTCGGCCATTCAGCAGCTGAGGCCGCTAGAAATATTTGCAAGGCGTTTGGGGAAGGGAGTGCTAATGAACGGACCATTCGCCGTTGGTTTGCTAAGTTTTCAGCTGGTGATACCGACTTGGAAAACTTGCCCCGAGGAAGACCTCCGTCCGTAATAGACAACGATGTCCTCAAACATACAGTAGAAGGAAACCCCTACCAAACAGTTAAAGGACTCTCAGCACAACTAAATGCAAGTGCATCTACCGTTTCCAGACATTTAAAGTGTATTGGGAAAGTAAAAAAGCTCGATACATGGGTACCTCATGATCTCACTGAGCGGCAGCAAGACCCCATGTTTCAAAACATACCCATGTGCAAAAATTGAAAGAACTGGGCTACGAAGTTCTTCCGCACCCACCATATTCTCCCGACTTGTCTCCAACAGATTACCACCTGTTTAGGAATTTAGACAACTTCGTCAAAGAAAAACTTTTTGAAAATGATGATCAAGTGAAAAGTGCGTTTTCAGATTTTGTTTCACTTAAAGCTCAGAGTTTTTCAGTTCGGAGATAAAAAAGTTGGTGTCACGTTGAGAGAAAAAGAAAGTAAATACTTCGAATAAATTTATCTTGTTTTTATATCGTATTTTTAATAAAAATCCTTTACCTTGAAAACGGACATTTCATGTGACACAACCCAATAAATTTAACTTCTCTTTTTCAGCATGCTAAAATGTCGCTTGTCGCATATTAGTGAAATTAGAGTACTAATTGTTACGCGAATACTTCTGCGATGACATGTTATCGATTGGCAATATACATCGATATTAAAAATCATAACATCAGTTGAGTCAGGCACGGCCTTGAACCTGACCCAAGAGCGGCGACCCAAGGCTACCTGTTGCCACTGCAATGCCGATTGTATACATGCGATCTCCTAATCTAAATTTACCAACAATAGCCTTGTATATAATTATTAAATTCATCAATGAAATTATAAATTTTTTATAATAATAAATTAACACAATTAAAATAAATTATAAAGACTGATAGAAACCACATAAGTTTCACATTCATGGAGTTGAGTTTAAAATGTGTCCCATTTAATTATAATACAACTAAAAGTATAATAACAGCAGATGTTTTTTCTAGAAGTTGGATAAATATCGAATCTGTAAAGAAATTTTGTGCGCGCAACACACGACTCTCACTTACCTTTCATATTTATATCAATTTAAGAATTTGTAAACAAATTTAGAAACGAAAATAAATTGTTAAAGAATTATTTACATTGGATTTTAAATGAAACATGTGCTCTATTAAATAAATCGATTATATGATTATCTAAAATAATCAGTTAGTTTTAACACCTTTTCATCACTCTCTATTAACTTTTACAAGCTTGTATATTAGATAATATTTTTTCTAAAATTTTTAGCTTTCCAACACTATATTACACATGTATATTACTGTTCTTATGTTCAAAATAGAAAAAAAATGCATTAAAAAAATATTTTTTTCAATTTTCTTCTTTAGTTGGATATCGAATTCGTTCAACTTATATATTTACCTGTTCTTTTTTCAATGGTGACAAGATGATATGGTTATTTTTTATAGAATCTACAAAATTAAAAGTAGTTAAGAGAATAAATATTTAAAAAATCGGCATAGAAGCCCCATCACACTATTTAACCGACTCTCTCAAAACTAATATATGTTAATGGTTTTCTAATTAATTCTAAAATAGTTCCAAAAACATTTTTTTATTTCGAAAACGTGAATAAAATTTTTTAATTTTCAAAACTTTTTTTTTAAGTTCTGTTGGATTGGTACACCTACAATTTTTACAATTTTACAACCACCTTTGGGGCTTAACCAATCGATTATGCTGTAAAGAGGAAACAGTTATGTATACAAGTTAAGAATATGACACTAACATGACCCATCTTCATCTCATTACTAAACATCCACCCCTACTCTGACAAATCCTTACTGTTAGCAACATTGTAGAGGAATGCAGTTTTTACTGGGCACTGAACGAATCATATTTCAGATCTAACATATCATCCATACTCTCCGATAACGAACCCAATATTTCGTCGCTGTTAAGGTTTCTCATGGTCCACCGATTATTTAATAAAATATAGATCTTTTTTTAGTTTTTTTATCTCCTCTTCGAAAGATAAAATGAAATAAAGGCGTTTCTGACTCCTGGGTTTTATGCCTCAAAATCCCAATCAACAACAACTTTAATAGTTTTTGGTTGAGTAAGAGGGTTGGGGGTGCGGTCATTAGAGAGAAACACACGTTAAAGCATAGTGCTATTCTAATTGTAGGCCGAAACGTCGGCACACAATGAACATAGCACTATGTTTTAACGTGTGTTTCTCTCTAATGACTGCACCCCCAACCATCTTCCTTATCTAATTTCTCAAAGGTGAACTAAACTCCATCTTTATAGTTTTTGAGTTTCCGCTTTCTAAAAACACCAAACTTTTTTTTTTATTATTTATTTATAGTAATTTACAACTAAAGAATACAATAAGTAAATATGTAGAATGAATATAAACAGTCATTAAAATATCTTGAGAAAGAACCACCCAGTGGTAGCACTTCACTAACTATTTTAATACAGTAGGTCCCGAGGCCACCTTCTTTTCAGTCGCCTTGGAGGGTTATCAGAGATATCTGAGGAAGATAAATTACGGACAAGTGGGTTTTTATGGGCAGGGAGGTTAGAATGGAAAGAGGAGTATCTATCACGGGCTATGTCTGCAACAAATGGGATGTTTAGGTCATTATGGAGGAGTTGATTTGTGACAAAATAAGGATCATTCAGGATTTTGGATTGTAAGGACTGGATGCGGGAGGAATTAGATGGTTTCGTAGAGCCCCAAAGCTCGATTCCATATGTCCAAATAGGTCTGATAATTGTGATGTAGATGAGTCTTTTGTAATGTACTGGAAGTTTTGAACGTTTGTCTAGTAAGTGTTGTAGTAATCGATATCTTCGAGCAGTTTCTTGTCGTTTCAGTCTTGTGTGAGGATTCCAAGTAAGGCGCTTGTCAAGATGGAGACCTAGGTATCAGATTTGTTCTACAGAAGTAAGGGTAATGTTATTAAAGGATACTTGGGGGCAGGAAGTCATCGGTTTGCGACGAAGGGTAAAGGTGATTTGGTGGGATTTGTTGGGATTTATTTTAATCCTCCAATTTTGACACCATTCTTCAATGGCTTTGATGTGGGACTGAAGGGTTTGGGATGCAGTAGTTGGATCATTATGGACGGATAAGACACACGTGTCATCAGCATAAGTATTGAGGACAGTGCGAGGATGGAGTGGAATGTCAGCTGTGTAAAGGGAGTAGAGGATAGGACCTAACATACTACCTTGAGGCACTCCAGCAGATAGGGAAAATGTGGATGAGTAGGAAAAGTTGTGGTTTACCTTAAAGGTTCTGCCAGTAAGGTAGGAACGCATTCAGAGGAAATATGTAGGGGTGAGGAATTGACGGAGTTTGTAAAGCAGTCCCTGGTGCCAGACTCAATAAAAAAAACCACCAAACTTGAATTTTCTACTTTTCTCAAATTATAATTTTACCGAAATCTGTTTTGGTTATTCACAGTTAGGTAGCTTTGAAACCCGAAATTTAAATTGTTTGAATTCATTAAAGCCTTGGCTAGACTGAGTTTGCCAGTGAAAACATTCATTGTATTTAAATTGCTGATCCCTGTAGCTCAGATAAAGGCAAGATATCTGCGCATATCTTCAGCTTCTGTTTATTTATTTTAGCACTACACATTTAGGAAAGAATTATCATCTCTCACTGTTTCACAAAAATAATTTTTTTTCTGAACAAGACATCAAAATATGATAGAAAACATTATCCACAATTAATTTTAGGTTGATATTAGGCATTGGAAGGTTCGGAAAAACTATCGAGATTACTCCAATTTTATCAGATCTTGGGCATTACTTAGTGAAGGTCGTCAGACATAAACTTTATACTAAATATTCAGAACATTGGCTGACAGCTTAATTACATTAAAATAGTCTGACAAGGCTTAAATGCCGATATTTTAAATTATCTTCTCCTAAAGTACCTTTAATTTTGTATATTCTATAAAAATAACCAAATTATCTTGTTACCATTGATAAATAACAGCTAAATATGTAAGTTGGGCGAATTTAAATAACAACTAAAGGAGAAAACTGAAAAAATATTTTTTAATGCAATTTTTTTATTTTGAACATAGCAACAGTAATATACACGTATAATATACCGTTGGAAAGCTAAAGATTTTATAATAAATATTATCTAATGCACAAACTTGTAAAAGTTAATAAAGAGTGATGAAAAGCAGATACAACTGATTATTTTAGATAATAATATAAATTTATTAGAATAGAATAGAAATTCAATTTAACTAATTCTTTAATGGTTTCACTCATTTTTATCTCTTACTGTATTTGAAAATTCTTTCATTCAAAAATGGAGGTAAGTGAAAGTCCTGTGTTGCCCGCACCAGATTTTTTAACTTGAAGAGCTAAGTTTTATCAAAATACCTTTTAAAAAATCTTCTATTTACCAATTAAGAGATTATCATCATTGTTTTAAAGAGAAAAGAAAAGAAAATTGAAACAATTTCTTGAATTTAAGACGAAAAAAAAAAAATGTTAGCATAAACGTAAACCGATAAGGTCCATTAAATACAGATCAAATTATGTTATCGAATATTGATTACATCTCTCAATATAACTGAACGTTCCACATAACAGATTGTAATTTGATAGTTTTCGTCAACAGTTGTAACCATCATATCTGAAATCGATAAAGCATTTAGATTACTTAGTATTGATTTAGCGAAACGAAAATAACCCATCATGTCAAACTTGGTATTCGGTATCAGTAAAAATGATATAAGACAACTCTTCGATAACGTTTGCTTCTTAAAAGGTTTTAGGAAATAGTATTAATTATACTTCGTTTTTTTTATGTTTTTTATATCATAAATTCTCTATCTCAATTGCTTGGTTTGTTTATTTATTTAACTTCACTTTATGGTAGTGTGGCTAATCGGACGATGCTACAGTGGGAGTCCTAAATTTTGCCTATTCAGGTTTTATTAGGATAGGTATCTTTAACGAGTACCTCGCACAGGCTCGGGACCACCTTTTAACGTCCCCTCCGAAGGACGGCATTACTAAGGATTTTTTACTTCCATTAAAAAATCCTAGGACCACCTGCGGGTTTGAACTCATGTCCTTTGGCATAGGAGGCTGTTATGCTAACCACCCAGCTACAAGTGATCACTCAATTGCTTGATTTGCTCATTTATTTAACGTCACTTTATGCTACTATGGCTGATCGGACGATGCTACATTGGGAGTCCTAAATTTTGCCTATTCAGGTTTTATTAGGATAGCTATCTTTAACGAGTACCGACATCGCACAGGCTCGGGACCACCTTTTAACGTCCCCTCCGAAGGACGGCATTATTAAGGATTTTTTACTTCCATTAAAAAATCCTAGGACCACCTGCGGGTTTGAACTCATGTCCTTTGGCATAGGAGGCTGTTATGCTAACCACCCAGCTACAAGTGATCACTCAATTGCTTGGTTTGCTCATTTATTTAACTTCACTTTATGGTAGTATGGCTAATCGGACGATGCTACAGTGGGAGTCCTAAATTTTGCCTATCCAGGTTTAATTAGGATAGGGACCTTTAACGAGTACCGACATCGCACAGGCTCGGGACCACCTTTTAACGTCCCCTCCGAAGGACGGCATTACTAAGGATTTTTTACTTCCATTAAAAAATCCTAGGACCACCTGCGGGTTTGAACTCATGTCCTTTGGCATAGGCATGGCCAGAGCCGTTTTTGAGAAAACCCTTGATATAAAGTGGCTTTACTGTTTTAAATGAAAAAGGTTTTTGTAACATCTCGGTTACATAGTTGTCTTAAATATGAAATTTCAGTTTCATAGGTACTTTTCATTTTCGCGCTGTACTTAACACACACAACAGACAGACACACGTTCCTTTTTTCGGGACTTGGTCATTTGGACTCAGGAGACCTTAAAACGTGTATTTCTGTTGAAAACTAAATTCGAAAATACTTTCCCTACTATATATTCCATATATAGTTAAGTAAAGTAAGAACACAAAGAAAAACCTGTACCTCTTAACCCATGAAGGTCTTGGGCTCAGTACATACAGAGATTCGTACTGTTTCGAGGCCAACGACCGTGCAATGGGTGATTCGGTCTTGATCACGCACAGGCGCCATGTTTTTTCTCCAATTCGGGTACTCACTTTGAAGAGGTTGGATTTGCCCCAGGAGGGTCTCCTACCCTGGGGTCGCCCCCAGCTGAATTAACAGAATAAATTATATTCTATCATAGCCTGGATTTGAACCTAGAACCCGGATAACAGTAGACTAGTACTCTATCCACTAGACCACGCTGTTCCCTTACTGTTATAGTTCATCCAATATCATATGCTCTTACGTGCAATCAATACTCCACAAGCGCATTTCTAGACAAGCGAGCTTTCAGACGAGCACAGCTAATTTACATAAAGCGTTTTCCAATAGTATCTTTATTGGGAGTGGTGTTCCAGCAGGAAGGGTGATATTTCTATAAACGTGGTACGTTTCTTATGACTCCACTATTCATTCTGTAGTAGAATCCTTAGACCTACCAAGTCATCTCTCCCTAAAGGTACAGTCGAGCAGCAATTACCAACGATTCAAAATACAGATGTAATTATCATAGAGACTGCATTCTCCCAACTTTGACTTATGGAAGCCAGGCATGGTCCCTCACTAAATCTCAAGAAAGAAGAATTAGCGTTGGCAAAGAAGAGTGGAGAGGAGCATGACAAATGTGAATTTAAAGGATAAAGTAAAAAATACGACTCTGAGAGAGACCACTTTGGTGAGGGATGCTGTGGGTTGTATAAGGAAGCTAAATGGGAATGGGCTGGGCATTTAATGGGAATGAAGGACCCCAGATGGAGAAAGGCAGTTACCGAATGGACACCTCTCGGGAAGGAAATGTAATCAAGGAGGAAATTAAGAAACAAGAAGGAATATCTTGGCACAGGAAAACAGAAGATCGAAAAATATTGGAATTAAAATGCCAAGAAATTGAAAAACAAGCAGCGAACTCATAACCCAGAAGGTACGGCTGGTCGTCGATCAAGACTATTCCTCCTTCAGAGAGGCCTACACATCAGTAGAAAATCATTTTATTTTTATTTATCTAAACATAAAATTTTTTATTTAATCAAGTTTTTTTTTTTGCAATTTTATTAAAAAAGATGTTAGTAAATTTGATTTAAAAAGCTGTATACGATATTTGGTCACGTTATTTTTTTTACTTATATCAATTATTAAAAGTTATAAAAAAAAATAAATATATATAAACTTTATGTATCAACAAAAAATGTAAATAAGTGTAAATAAAGGCTTATATTTTTTATTGTTCGCCAGTTATATTAACTGCTAATACCGGACTGTGTCGGAAAAGGAAACTGACCTCTTCCAACACGGTCCGTTATTATGCCTTCCTACTGCACAACAGATTAATATAGAACTAGAGTTAAGAGACAACAACTTAATCAACAGTGTTGTGAGAAATACAGGCGATTGAATAACACAGCATCCCATTGACAACAAGTTATTAATTTACAAGACCATTCTGGAATCTATATATAGACCTGAGGACTTGAACTAGGAGGGATGGATAACTTTTCTTACACCAATATCGTATCTTCCCAAAGTTCTTGCAACAATCCAATGCTTCCAGATATATATTATATAATGAATACCTTGAATATATGATGAGCTACATTACATCACGGCCCATTGTATAATTAAATACGTATTGTGACTAATCTGATTGAAGAGAAAATCCACAGCAGATGCCTAACGAAGAGTAAGATTTCTTTTATATGTCATACAATAATGATAATCGATATAAGAATTTATATTATATCGATATAATATTTAAGAACATCGAACAAACCTGAGGAATCCATTAGTCACATAATAAATTTTTAGTGATATAATGTTTCCTTTTACACATCCTACAAGTTTCCTTTGGGTAAATGTTGTAAACATAATTTTCGTGAGCAAACGCAATGTTATGTTTACCGGATAGACGGTTAAAGGATGAAAAAAAGTTTCGTAGAGTGTGAGTTGCATAAATAGCCGTTTCAAAGTAGCCACTGTGTAGGTTATTACTTTTACTTACTATATATAGTAAGGGAAAGTATTGCGATCGTGAAAATTTTCGAATTTCGAAATAATCAAGTCCCGCAAAAAGGTCTGTGGGTGTGTGTGTGTGTGTGTGTGTGTGGTAACTCCCGGTACGTCCTATGAAACTGAAAGTTCATATTTAAGACAAATATACTCCCGAGACGTTACAAAACCTTTTTATCAAAATGAGCTTACCAGAAGAGCCACTTTATACAATGTTTTTTGCACCTTTTTTTGGATTTTCTTGAAAACGGTTCCGACGATTTTGATTACACTCGCTATATCAATGTTAAATTTAATGGGCTTTAATATCATGTAGGTTTCATTCTGATTAAAATGGTCTGACAGGGCTTAAAAGCCGATATTTTAAATTTTCTTTCTCTAAAGTACCTTTAATTTTGCTGATTCTATAAAAATAACTATATTGTCTTGTTAACGCTGATGAAAAACAGGTAAATATATAAATTGAATAAATTCGATACCCAACTAAAGGAGAAAACAAAAAAAATATTTGTTAATGCAATTTTTTGTTTTTGAACATAAGAACAGTAATATACATGTATAATATACTGTTGGAAAGCTAAAGATTTTAGAAAAAATATTATCTTATACTTAAGCTTTTAAAAGATAATAGAGAGCGATGAAAAGAAGATAAAACTATCTGATTATTCTAGATGATAATATAATTGATTTTTTAATAAAACACATGTTTCTATAGAAATTTAATTTAATTAATTCTTTAATGGTTTCACTCATTTTTATCTCTAACTGTATTTCAAAATTCTTTAATTGATTCTAAAAACGGAGGTAAGTGAAAGTCGTGTGTTGCCCACACCAGATTTTTGTGTAAGGTGTATAAGTATGACGGAAAATGTAGTGAAAATTATGAATAAATGTTTATTGGACTTCAATATAAGTATTTGAATTTGTAAGACTTGAAAAAAAAACCCAGCAACTTTATCTAATCGATCCAACCGTAGAGAGGAAGTAATTATTGCTAGGCTTAGAATGGGACATACGAATCTAACCCATGCCTACCTCATCAGCAAACAGCCACCCCCAAAATGCCAACACTGCAACAATATGCTCACGGTCAAATATAGTTTCCAAGAATGTTCCTTTTACATTTAGAGTTTGACTACATTGGGACTTACTCCAGACATTTCAATTAGTCTAGGTGATGATATAGCAAAAATATCAAAAGTACTGAACTTTTTAAATATAAATAAAATATCAAATAAACTATAGCACTTATCGTATTTAGAATTATATATCTGCAGTGATTATTAGTGATTTATTTATAATTATTATTATTTTATTTTTACTTTCAGTTACTATATATATTAAGAGGAAGTATTGCGATCGTGAAAATTTTCGAATTCCAGTTTTCAACGGAAATACACGTTTTAGGGTCTCCTGAGTCCAAATAACCAAGTCCCGCAAAAAGGTCTGTGTGTGGTAGCTCCCGGGCGGAAACGGTAGGTCCTATGAAACTGAAATTTCATATTTAAGACAACTATACGCCTAAAACGTGACAAAACTTTTTTCATCAAAATGAGCTTACCAGAAGAAGCACTTTATACCATACATTTTGCACCTTTTTTCGATTTTCTCGAAAACGGTTCCGACGATTTTGATTAAACTCGCTATATCGATGTAAAATTTAATGGGCTTTAATATCATGTAGGTTTTATTTGGATAAAAATGGTCTGACAGGGCTTAAATGCCGATATTTTAAATTTTCTTCCCCTAAAGTACCTTTAATTTTGTAGATTCAATAATAATAACTAGATTATCTTGTTAAAGCTGATGAAAAACAGGTAAATATATAAATTGAATAAATTCGATACCTAACTAAAGGAGAAAACAGAAAAAATATTTTTTTAATGCAATTTTTCGTTTTTGAACATAAGAGCAGTAATATACATGAATGATATACCGTTGGAAAGCTAAAGATTTTAGAAAAAATATCATCTCATACACAAGCTTTTAGAAGTTAATGGAGAGTGATGAAAAGAAGATGAAACTAACTGATTATTTAAGATAATAATATAATAGATTTTTTAATAAAACACATGTTTCTATATAAATTGAATTTGATTAATTCCTTAATAATTTCACGTATTTTTATCTCTAACTGTATTTGAAAATTCTTTCATTGATTTTAAAAATGGAGGTAAGTGAAAGTCGTGTGTTGCCCGCACCAGTTTTTTATTGTTGTTATTATTGTTATTATTTAATTATTATTATTATTTATTTATTTAATTTTATTTTTTGAATACCTTTACTAATATTTATGTATTTTCCTTAAATTCATGACAATTTTTCAATTTAATTTAATTATTTTTCCTTTTTCCACTATATTCTATTTCTGTTTATATCTTTTCTATTCTATTATCATCTTAGCGATTAAAGATTAAAGATGCACAGGCGTTGATGACCTTGAGGTTTTACGCTTTAAAGCCCTAACAAACACACAGCAACTTTATTACTAAATGATCCCCCATTTCAATATTTTATATAAAAACAGTTAACATGAAATATTTAAAAAAAATTCTATTTGGTTTTCATATTCCGAACAATATATTTAAAGCATACAATACAACAAGCCCTCAGATATAGGATAGCCGAAATGTTGAGCAATTAAATATAATTTGTCAGAGAAGAACCCGCAGCTAGATTATTATTGACAGACCAGATGTAACTTGGGATGTCCACTTCGTTTGCCCGGCACAAACATTGTTCTCTGGGGAACAGCCGCTTTATATTCTTCTAAGCCAAAATAATTTTTCCATCTCATTTGTATTTTTATCCTCACTTCCTGAGAAGAAAGAAAACATTTATTCACATATTTAAAAATGCAATCGTCAGTTAATTATGTTTTTTAATGATTTCGGTAATCGTTGAAATCAACAATTTAGGATTTTCGTTCCAAAAATTAATTGATCTATTTACTGTAGTAATAATAGTAAGGAAAAACAAACATAATAAGATAGTAAATAAAAATGAGTAAAATTCCACGTACAATTTTTTAAGTTAGAATTTCTTAATTTATAAGATCTCTGGTCCCAACCCGGCAGATGGCTGTTGGATTTTTTAACGGAACTAAGTTACACTACTGGGGAGCCCGTGGATGAGTGGCTAGCGCGCTAGTCTCTTATGCTACAGGTTGCGAGTTCGAATCCCAGTCCCGGCGGGGCTTTTATAAGATTTTAATTAAATGGGGATTCACTCAGCCTCTCCCCCGGGTATGTGAGACCCGTCAGCCAAATGGTGGCCACTTACAAAATTAGGCGTAGGGAGTGATGACCCTACACTACAAATAGCATCGTGAACGTGAGTGTAATCTCCTAGATCACACTAAAGTTTCACAGTAAAGTTTTTTTTACACTACAATCAAGAGAAACGAAAACCGTATAAACTTAATAAGTGATTGTTTCTAAAGTTATTTTCTTAAGATAAGCATTATACTTAGTTGTTTCACATCTTGCACATACATATATATATATATATATATATATATATATATATATATATATATATATATATATATATGATATGTATAGAGGAGTATATAATAAATATAAGGGAATATATAATAATTGATTATGAATAAACAGAATAAAAAAAATAAAAAGAAAGGATAAAATTGGCTATTCTTTAAATACCTCTTTTATCTTTTATTTTTCGATTATTATTATTCACGAAAATTTAATGGGCTTTAATATTATATAGATTTCATCCTGATTAAAATAGTGTGACAGGGCTTAAATGCCGATATTTTCTTCTTCTAAAGTACCTTTAATTTTGTAGATACCAAAATAATAACAATATAATCTTGTTACCAAGGATCAAAAAACAGGTAAACATATAAGTTGAACGAATTCGATATCCAACTAAACGAGAAAACTGCAAAAACATTTTTTTAATGCAATTTTTATTTTTTGAACTACTATACATGTAGAACAGTAATCTACATGTATAATATACTAAATGCTGAAGATTTAAGAAAAAATATTATCTTATACATACTATTGTAAAAGTTAACGGAGAGTGATGAAAAGCCGATAAAACAAACCGTTCGTCGTAGATAATAATATAATAGATTTTTTAATAAATCACATGTTTCTATTTAAATCCAATTTAAATAATTCTTTAACAATTCTTTTTCATTTATAAATTGAAAGTTTATAATGACCATATTAATATGACAGCTGTAATTTATTGTATGATAATTTATGCACTTCAGCCGTCCAATTCGCCGACAAAATAAATAATTCTGCAACAACAAAGGTTCGATACTGCAGCCCGTTAAACAGTAGACTAGTGCTCTATACACTAGACCAGATTTTTCGAAATTTTTGATTTTGATCATCTGGCTCGTGTTTCTGTAGTACATTAGCCACTGCATCTAGATATAGCACAGATTTCATCCAGACTAATGTTTAGCCCCATTTATTGAGGCTTAAAGTCAAGATACTGGAAGTTTTGCTTAAATTACACCTAACTTTCAGAGTTTGCTACATAACTGAGAAAAATAGTGAAATAATTCTAATGTTTTATTACTGTTCTAGGATGTTTAAATATGCCACACATAAGACGAATTGGTCAAAGAAATATTTTTGATCACGTAACCAGACCAAAGTTACGAACTACCGCAAACATTTTGAAAAGGCAGTGCAACAAAAAAAGCTCCACCTTCCTCCGGGATGGGGAAGATATTTTCTCAAAATAGATGTGTTAAAATAAATATTAGAACAAAAATTATCTGCCTTTATCTGCCTATCTGATCATAACACCGCAAAGAAAAGAAAGAATTAGAGTACCCCTTTGTTTGTTGCACTATTTTGTTTACCCAATTGGCTCAGATAATACATGTCCCCTCGTCAAAACACTTTTAATTCCAGTACAGACTAGTTGCAAACGTTGTCTAGCATGAACTCCATCAAAATTATACCGCGATTTGTGTGAGTGCTTGTGGGGTGGTAAAAACTTATTTCTTCGACGAAATCCTCCTGAACTTGACAAGGAAAACATTTCTACAATGTTGACAGCTCTAAGTAAGAGTTTTTGCCTCATTTTAATAAAAGAACAAACAAGGCAAATCTGGACCGGGCGAGGTTCAGAAAAATATTCAGTGAGTGGATGGAAAATGAATATGTTTTCCAGATACCAGAAGACGAATCCAGCTACTGGAGACTTCAGATCCTTTTATAACGAACATGAGACCCGAACGAAAGAAAAAGCATCTGGAAATCAGTGATGTAGCTAAGCAACTGTTAATATAATTTCCTTGAATTTGAAATCGTAAGTTTCTTTTCAATTTTGAGAAAGCTTTGACTTTGAATCTCTAGTTTAATTATTCAAGAAAGTCTCCAGTCTGTTAAACTTCCTTGAATTTTTATTTGTAAGTATTATTTAATTTCAATATACATTCAAAATACTTGTTTGAACTGGTTTTCATAAGTGCAACCTATTTCGAAAATTTCCGACATTTTCTATCTTACCAATAGGCTTTAATTTTCTCATTGGTTATTTAATTTTCTTCAAAATCCCAATAAATACCGTTGAACTTGGTGTATTTTTCTATTGTGAGTCCAAAGAGACCAGCCCCAGGTTTTTATGCTAATCCGTTTTCGAGATATGGAATTATTTCCGCTTTTTGGCCATTCGGCCCCACTGTGCGCCGCTCCCTAAAGAGAATTTATGGAGTTGTTATGTTGTACAGAACGGAAAAGTTAGTCATTCGCACCAGAAATTAGGAAATGACATGTTGAAGAAGAGGACAGGATAACTTCTAAAAATATACAGTAAAGGATTAGAGAATGTTCATAAATTAAATTAACGTCATTGTTTTTCTTTTGTGACCTTAAAGCAAAGCACTTAGAAAAAAGATAGAATGGAAGGTCAACTAATGAAAAGTTATTATTTTTCAGCTCAAATAACAGTTTTTAAAATTCACTGTTACTTATCACACCCAATATGCAAACTGAGGAGCCAGTGGCTGTTCGCGTAGTACTCTGACCAAACGTTGTGGGTTCTAATCATATAATTAAATAGGGATTCAGTTACAGCCTCTCTTTTGGATATGTGAGGTTCGTCACATGTTAAATAACAGCAACAGTTCATTAAAAATTAAAACTAATAATAGATCGAGTAAAATTGGAACCGTAAAAAAACAAATAAACTCATCCTATTTTATTTGTTTGACCAATTTAGGTTTCTAAGTTTTGCTGATCATTAAAAATAATAATATATTAAATTTATATAATTAGCATATTTTCTTGCTAAGTGAACTTTTTTTTTTTTTTTACGATGAACTTTTATTAAGGTAATTTTGGGTATCAATAAGGGACCCCCATCAATTAAATATATTCTCGGACCTTAATGTAATGTCTGCAAAAAAATTATACATGGTCTCAATTATGAAGAAGCTGTATTTTAGACGGGATGAGCTAGTCGGGAAGATTGACCACCGTTTTTCTACAAGACTGAAAAATTATTTTAGCTTGGATTGTGCCAAGACCAAAACATACCTGGACGACACACCAGACTTGTTATTCCATTGCTACTGTGTACAAAAATATTCCTCCAAATTTTCAATTTTCTCACATAAATCCTCCAAAGTATTCAAATTATTACTACAATGTTAAAATGTGGGCGAAATCCCTCAGTGAAGAAAAAATTGCTGAATTATTGAATCCAAATTACTCATCGCTATAGACATGTCGTCAATGCCAGCCTGCGTCACTCATTCTGATATTTATCCTGTGTACAAGTATATGTATATATTTTTATTGACTTTTATTTTGTCAATTTCTTACTGTGTACTATGTTATGTATCTTTATTTGATTATCATGTAATTCAATCTTGTATTTACTTGCCTTAATTTTATATCTTGAATATACGAATTCGTATTCCTTCATTGCTTTTGGTTTAGTCAATTACAGTTTATTTTCTGTGTTTTTTGTATTAATTAGGGATTATGTAATTCAATTTTATATTTGCATGCCTTAATTTTATATCTTGCATATATGTATATGTATTCGTTACAGCTTTTAAGCTTAGTCAATTACTGCTTCATACTGTGTTATTTTCTTTATAATTGTTTTTTATATTTCTTACGTATTATATATTTTTTTATTCTGTATAGTGTGTTACTGTTTCTTTATAAAATTGTGTTATATTATTTAAGTATTGTATTGTATCATACTGTGTACTGTTACTGTTTGTTATTGTACTTTTATTGAATTGCCGCAGGTGAAATTTCCACACACGGGCTCGCCTTAGTTCGATAGTGACTTCTACTTGTACTGTAATATGTCTGTGTTTTGATTCAAATAAAGAAGTTTATAAAAAAAAAAACTCATAATCCCAAAGTGATAAATTCTTAATTGGTCAAACTGAACTGTTTTGAACATAAATTACACCTCATTTAAATTCATCCGTGCATGAAAGCATTATTTGTTTGTTTATTTATTTATTTAACGTCACTTTACGCCACTGTTCTGTTAATTTAAATCGGACGATGCTACAGTAAAAGTCCCTATCCAAGTTTAATTAGGGTAATGATTTATAACTTATTTATAGCTTAGGCTCGAGACCATCTTTTTTACGTCTCCTCCGAAGGACGACACAACATTTTTTACTGCCATTAAAAAATGCAAGCTCCACCTGCAGGTTCGAACCCACGACCTAGGGCATAGGTGGCTGTTATGCTAGCCACTTCGCTTATTTATCCTGGAAGAAATTAGCTTTTCAACTTTTGAAAAGGTTTGTTACTATTCACATTTATTTGTTAACCATGATTAGTTTGACAAACATTAATATTGTATGAAAATTGGATGATAACTATAATAAGTATAAACACTAAATAATTGACACACATTTAATGATTCAAATATTATTTTGTACACCTTGAGTCATCTAGACCTTGAAGCTCTGATAATACATCAGTGTATTTTAAAATATCTGAATTTCATTAATAAGGTTAGATGAGTGGTTAACGTTTAGCGAAAACATTCATTGTATTTTAATTGCTGATTCAAATGTAGACTGCAACATTGAATACATTTGCAAATTTGAGCGCTACCAATTCAAGGTTCTTGATCCTGATTATGATCAGTAGGTCACACCAAACTGTTTCCTTCAAACATTTAATCAAATGAATCTCTTTTCAAATTTATTTCACTTTCCTAATATAAGTCCCCCCTTACCCTCTAGATCGGAATAAATTGATGAATCAATCAGCGAATAAATAAAGATGAGATTTCGATCATACACCGAAATGCTGTGTACTATTGCCATACCTATGCCGTCATTAACTCTGATGGTTTCAAGTAGAGGGAACAAAACTTATGAAAAACTGCAACATTAATAATGAAGGATGTCCTCAATACAGGTTTCATTAACTATCTATATATAAAATATCTTCTTATTCCAAAATTCTATACTTAGAAAACCTCTATATCCCTCACATCCTCGACACACACCGGACTTTCAGGTCAGTGAAAACTTGCCCCGAGGAGGACCTCCGTCCGTAATAGACAACGATGTCCTCAAACCTACAGAAGAAGGAAACCCTTACCAAACAGTTAAAGGACTCTCAGCACAACTAAATGCAAGTGCATCAACCGTTTCCAGACATTTAAAGTGTAGTTGGGAAAGTAAAAAAGCTCGATAGATTGGGTATCTCATGATCTCACTGAGCGGCAGTAAGACCCCATGTTTCAAAACATACCGTACAAAAATTGGAAAGAACTGGCTACGAAGTTCTTCCGCACCCACCATATTCTCCCGACTTGTCTCTAACAGATAACCACCTGTTCAGAAATTTAGACTACTTCGTCAAAGGAAAAGTTATAAAACTCAAGCGTATTATGAACTGTGCAATAAGGTTTGTATTCGGGATCACCAAGACAAGCATATAACCCAGTATTACGCCAAGATAAGGAGGATTTATCCTCGTTACAGATGCTAGTATTTCCTAGCTTCCTTCCTCTACCAGGTTATCAGAACTCATCGTCCCAGCTAATCTTCCAATCCTTCAAGTTAAATCATCAATTCAGTCCCGTTCTACCAGATCCCGGCTTTCTGACCTCTACCTCCTCCTCACCGACTGCTGCCTTTGACAAGTCTAGCCAAAGCAACCACCTTTGGAATTCTATCCCTCCTGAGATCCGTCATGTAAGAACGGCTTCCTCTTTAAATCGCTCCTTTTCAACCATCTTCTCCTTACCCGTCAAACAGACAATAACTTCAAACTGCAGATGCTATAAATTTCAATTATTATTATTTATATGTGTGTGTGTGTGTGTTATATTACTTAAATTATCATGAATTAGCTATTTCTGTTTGTCTTTTTTTTTTTTTTCGTTGTTTTATTTAATTTTTATTTCATTCTGAAAGTCTGACTTGTAAAGATGTTATAATATATATTACGACCTCTATTATTTTTCTAGTTTAGTAATTTGTCATTCTAAGCCATGACCACACTGTACCGGTCATCAATTTGTATGTTATTTTATTCTTAAGCGTCTTTAGTCCCAGGATAATAAAGAAGTTTTTTTTCATTTCATTTCACTCGCGTTTATACCAAAAAAACAAGATCTCAACTGCTTTGTCTATCACATTTTAAAAATCTTTTTTACTCTTCCTATTCTTATTTTGGAATAAAATTATTCCACTATGATACTAAAACATCTTAAGAGATTTTAAAACACAATGTTCAGAATGATGACGCTGTACCTGACTGAAAAAGCTAAAAGTTGGGAGATTCACGAATTTTTGGAACAAACAGGAATTTTGGAAAAATTAAACCATTCAACTGCATGTGTGCAATAACAGAAATGTGCAGCATCAGTTATTCTGAGTAAATTAGTCGTACTGTATTAGTGTAAAATACAAGGAAACAAAATTTGGTGTTGGTTTTACTATGTACCAAAAAATTTAAAAATTATCTGAAGCCATTCATACAAAGAAAAAAAAAATTAGCTCCTGGGGATCATGTTGAAAAATATTGTCGACTCGAATGGATAAGAAACGTCACATTAAATTTCTTGGTTCGTTAAAATCCTCATCGAACCGGCTATTGAAAACAACCTAAGGATGGAAGAAGAACTGCACAGAAAAAGTATTGGAAATCCCACTTCACAGTGAACTGGTGAGTCAAGGCTGCGATGGGGAGATTGGGTGGCACCGGACGCACGGAGGGAGTGGGCGGAGATTAATGCCGAGTTAAAAGCCCCATGGGACCGAACGCTAACTTTTATCTGGTCATTGGTTGCTGAGAAATGCGTGTTCATAATAACGCACACTAACCCACTCGTCGCCCTGCCTTATTATGTTAAAGGCAAAGAATATGTGGCTGTATAATTTAAATATTATATGGAGGATATTCCTAATGAAATTTTTAATTTTTTTACAAAAAAAAAAAAAAAAAAAATAAAAGATAACAAGATAAAAGAAACTATTGTTTGCTTACAGGTAAAACAGCTTTATGTAACATTGCTGAATGTCTCAACATTAAATATTTTTAATTTGTGTTTATTCTTATGCAATGAAAATCTTATTTATTTGATTTATTGTAGTGAGAACTGAAGATGGGGGGAAAAGCAATAAGTAGAACTCCGACTGAATTAGAATTATTTATTCTTTTATTTCAGCGTGGAGTGACCCTAGGGTATGGAGACCCTCCTTGGGGCACACTCAGCCTATATAAAACGAGTACCCAAAAATTGGGGGAATACCTGACGGCATGAGCGTGATTTAGGTCATTCCCATGAAACAGTACTAATTTCTAACTACTCGACCCAAGACCCTTCACTTTATTTATTGAGGAAAGAGATACCTTTATTAGGTATTAGCAAATCCTGATTAGTTACATAAGTAATAAACAACTCGGAGACTATGCAATGATGCCTTACACTTAAATATGTAATAAAATAGCGGTGCTAGACGAAGGATAGTGATCCTTGAAAGACCCTTAAGACAGATACAATAGAGCCAGGGAGGCTATTATATAGCAGCTGGTGGGGCATTGGCTCCTCCAAAGGTAGGCAGGTGTCAGCACCAAGCTCCAATCTCCTAGGTCCATTGTCTGCCAAACTGATCCCTTCAAACCTTTTTGTCTTATACTTTTTGCTTTAACCGCCTCCCGACAATGTAGCAGCGGAACAATTATACTCCTTAGTACGTTCAAGCAAGCTTTCAAGTATCACTTTGCTAATTAATTACTAATAGAACGGTCATATTTGATTGAATGGAATGCAATCTACTTTCCATCTCGATGCACGACAGGTCGTACCCTTTGGGCCATTATGTATAATCTGTCAGAGAATACACTCGTGAATCTCAATAATATATTATAGGGTACGATAATATCACTTCCTTTGCCTTATTTTTTATAGTTGTCACCTTCCCTGTGGCTAATCGGACGATGCCATAATGGGAATACAAAATTTTACCTATCCAGGTTTAATTAGGATAGGGATCTTTAACGAGTATCTGACATTGCACAGGCTCGAGACCACCTTTTAACGTCCCCTCCGAAGGACGGCACAACTAAGGATTTTTTTTCTCCCATTAAAAAATTCCTATGGCCACCTGCGTGTTTGAACTCGAGACCTTGGGCATAGGAGGCTGTTATGTTAACCACCATGCTGCACGTAACCCCATTTTAATGAACTTTTTCTAAATACATTTAAAAAAAAAAAAATACTTTTGTTTTCTGGGAATCTCATTTATATTAGTCAAAAGTGGAACATCTGTTTTCATAAAATGATACAAAAGTAGAAATAATTATTAGCTATGTTAATTTATAGATTTATATCAACGTTACATTTATATTAACAACTTACGTATGGTTTGATACGTAAAATTTTATCTTAAGGTACATACCAGTAAGATACTGTACGGTGACAGCACTGATTACCATAACCTCCCTCATCACAACATTATAAATACATTTTTAATACTTATTTTATTCCATATTAACTTTTCAAAAACCTTTCGCTTTTCAACGGTATATTATACTTCTACATTAGTACTCATATACAGGAAAGCTTTTTAAATGACTGATTATAGAAAATTTAATTTTCATTTCTAAAGAAAAACATAATTGCAATGTATTTTACTAATAAACCTTCAAGAAAAGATACCATAAATATTATTGGGTTGTTAACATGAAATGTCCGTTTTTATAGTTTCTGAAATACATAAAGGATTTTGCAGGTCTCTGTTGTTTTCTTCCGAATGTTTACATACTTAAAGTAAACAGTTACTAATCCCCTACCTTTGTATTATAAACATTAGCTTCCCAATCAATTACCCACTTTTTAGTATATCCCCCAAATATGAACATGGAAACACAAGATTTTCGAGTAGTATTTTTGTACGAGTTTAAACTCGGCCATTCAGCAGCTGATGCCGCTAGAAATATTTGCAAGCGTTTGGAGAAGGGAGTGTTGTGGAAAACTTGTCCTGAGGAAGACCTCCGTCCGTAATAGACAACGATGTCCTCAAACATACAGTATTAAGAAACCCCTACCAAACAGTTAAAGGACTCTCAGCACAACTAAATGCAAGTGCATTACCGTTTCCAGAATTTAAAGTGTATTGGAAAAGTAAAAAAGCTCGATACATGAGTACCTCATGATCTCACTGGTGGCAGCAAGAACCCCATGTTTTCAAAACATACTGTTTCAAAAATTGAAAGAACTGGGCTACGAAGTTCTTCGCACCCACCATATTCTCCCGACTTGTCTCCAACAGATTACCACCTGTTCAGAATTTAGATCAACTTCGTCAAAGGAAAACTTTTTGAAAATGATGATCAAGTGAAAAGTGCGTTTTCAGATTTTTTTCCTTCGAAGCTCAGAGTTTTTCAGTTCGGGGATAAAAATGTTGGTGTCACGTTGGGAAAAATGTGTAGAAAAAGAAGTAAATACTTCGAATAAAATTATCTTGTTTTCATGTCGTATTTTTAATAAAAATCCTTTACCTTGAAAACGGACTTTCATTGACACAACCCAATAATAAAAACCGCATAAAAACAAAATCCGTCACATGGTTTAGGGTTCCCAGAAACCAAGAATCGCATTTTCATTTTATATATATAGAGGTATGTATAGAGCAGTAATAATAAGATATAATATATATAATAAATTTATTATGAATAAACAGAATATAAAAATTTTTAAATAAACAAAAAAAAAAAGAAAGAATAAAATTGGCTATTCTTCAAATAGCTATTTTATCTTTTATTTTCCGATTATTCTGAAACGAACTTTAACCGCAATCAAAATAGAAAATAATTGGAATTCCAGCTAATACAAGAATAGCATTGTAACCGTCACATACTAAGTCAAAGAAATAAGAAAACAAATCAATTTAGATGTAATGTTATTCAGCATAATATCAATTGAATTAATTATCATAAAACAAAGTGAGTTTGAATAATGATGGTCCATAATTAAATGGAATAATTTATTGTTAAACAACAATAAATGAGAATGTAGAAAACTAATATTTCCATACGTTGATTATTGATTTTTTGATTAATTTATTACTTTCAGTTACTATATATAGTAAGTGAAAGTATTGCGATCGTGAAAATTTTCGAATTCCAGTTTTCAACGGAAATACTGTTTTTAGGGTCCCCTGAGTCCAAATAACTAATCCCGCAAAAAGTCTGTGTATGTGTGGTAACTCTCGGAGGAAACGAAAAGTCCTATGAAACTGAAATTTCATATTTAAGACAAATATACGCCCAGACGTTAAAAACCTTTTTCATCAAAATGAGCTTACCAGAAGAGCCACTTTATACCATGCATTTTGCACCTTTTTTCGATTTTCTCAAAACAGTTCCGAAGATTTTAATTAAACTCGCTATATCGATGTAAAATTTAATGGGCTTAAATATGATGTAGGTTTCATTCTGATAAAAATGGTCTGACAGGACTTAAATGCCGATATTTTAAATTTTCTTTCTCTAAAGTACCTTTAATTTTGTTTATTCTATAAAAATAACTATGTTATCTTGTTACCACTGATTAAAAACAGGTAAATATATAAATTGAATGAATTCGATAGCCGACTAAAGGAGAAAACAGAAAAAATATTTTTTTAATGCAATTTCTTGTTTTTGAACATAAGAATAGTAATATACATGTATGATATTCCGTTTGAAAGCTAAAGATTTTAGAAAAATATCATCTCATACACAAGCTTTTAAAAGTTAATAGAGAGTGATGAAAAGAAGATAAAACTAACTGATTATTTTAGATAATAATATAATAGATTTTTTAATAAAACACATGTTTCTATAGAAATTCCATTTAATTAATTCTTTAATGGTTTCACTCATTTTTATCTCTTTTTGAAATTCTTTAATCGATTTTAAAAATAGAGGTAAGTGAAAGTCGTGTGTTGCCCACACCAGATTTTTTTATTTATAGATGCATTTATTTTTGTACAAAATTCAATTTAAAATGTAAATATACTAATCAATTATTAGATTAGATTATACCTCCATTATTACTTCAGGTCCAATATTATCACCTGCAGCTTATTTCCTGAATAATTATAAAATATTAAGGTTAAGCGGGTAATATTAATGAGCAATTATTTACTTAAATAGTTAAATTACAGCTTTTTAGCAACATTAAACATGTTTCTCACTCCCTTCTTAACGTTCTAAAACCTGCTTTCTACGATTCTTCTTCCGTGTGATGAATAAGCGAAGAATCCTATCGTGAAATATTTATTTAAATAAACTTATAAAAATCGGTGAAAGCTCCTAACGAATGGCAAAAAAAAAATCTGGTGCGGGCAACACACGACTTTCATTACCTCCGTTTTTAAAATCGATTAAAGAATTTTTAAATACAGTTAGAGATAAAAATGAGTGAAACCATTAAAGAATTAATTAAATGGAATTTCTATGGAAACATGTGTTTTATTAAAAAATCTATTGTATTATTGTCTAAAATAATCAGTTAGTTTTACCGGCTTTTCATCAGTCATTATTAGCTTTTACAAGTTTGTTTATAATATAATATTTCTTGTAAAATCTTTCTAACAATATATTATACATGTATATCACTGTTCTTATGTTCAAAAACAAAAAATCGCATTAAAAAAAATATGTTCCAGTTTTCTCCTTTAGTTGTTTATCAAATTCGCTTAACTTGCATATTTAGCTGTCAATTATCAACGTTAACAAGATAATTTGGTTATTTTTACAGAATATACAAAATTAAAGGTACTTTACAGGAAGAAATTTTGAAATATAGGCATTTAAGTCCTGACAGATTATTTCAATCAGAATGATACATGATATTAAAGTACGTCCAATTTTACAACGATCTAGCGAGTTTAATCAAAATGAAAAAGTATTTTTTGCGGGACTTGGTCATTTGGATTCGGGAACTCCAAAACGTTTATTTCCGTTGAAAACTGGAATTCGAAAATTTTCACGATCGCAATACTCTCCCTTACTATATATTCTATATATACAAGTAGCCACATCCAAATTATTCAATAACATCTTTTTATCTTTTAAACATAACCGTTGTATATCATAATCATAACTCCTTTGCAACTCATAACTCTTTGCAAGTCATTCTAATGATTACTTATAATTTTTCTGGAAACGTATAGTAATATGTATTTTATTATAACTGGAAACTATAATGTGAATGTATATTTTATAAATAATAACGCATGGAAACAATCAACACACACTTATATTTGAATTAATAATCACATATGTGAGAAAATGGGAAGGTTACCATGTTTAACCAGTGTTGCCACAGTTAAACAAATTTTGTTCTACGTTTTAGAAAAATATATTTTTCAACTATTTAGAAAAATATAAAAACTATCCTATCATTTAATTTGGATCAAATAACATATAGTTACGAAGTTTGATCAAAGTCGGTACAGGAATTTCAGAGTTTATCGCGAACAAACATTGTGACACGAGATTTATATATATATATATATATATATATATATATATATATATATATATATATATATATATATATATATAGAAGATATAAGTAAGTGAAAGTAAAAAAAAATCTGGTGCGGGCAGCACACGACTTTCACTTACCTCCATTTTTAAAATCAATGAAAGAATTTTCAAATACAGTTAGAGATAAAAAAAATCTATTATATTATTATCTAAAATAATCAGTTAGTTTTATGTTCATTTCATCACTCTCTATTAACTTATAAAAGCTTGTGTATGAGATAATATTTTTTCTAAAATCTTTAGCTTTCCAACGGTATATCATATATGTATATTACTGCTCTTACGTTCAAAAACGAAAAAATTGCATTTTTTTCCTGTTTTCTCCTTTAGTTGGGTATCGAATTTGTTCAATTTATATATTGACCTGTTTTTTATCAGCGTTAACAAGATAATATAGTTATTTTTATTGAATCTACATAATTAAAGGTACTTTTGGGGAAGAAAATATCTGCATTTAAGCGCTGTCAAACCATTTTAATCAAAATAAAACCTACATGATATTAAAGCCCATTAAATTATACATCGATATAGCGAGTTTAATCAAAATCAATCGTCAAAAACCGGAGAAAATCGAAAAAAGGTGCAAAATGCATGGTATAAAGTGGCTCTTCTGGTAGGCTCATTTTGATGAAAAAGGTTTTGTAATGTCCCGGGCGTACATTTGTCTTAAATATGAAATTTCAGTTTCATAGGACTTACCGTTTCCGCCCGGGAGTTACCACACACACACAGACCTTTTTGCGGGACTTGGTTATTTGGACTTAGTGGACCCTAAAACGTTTATTTCCGTTGAAAACTGGAATTCGAAAATTTTCACGATCGCAATACTTCCCCTTACTATATATAGTAAGTGAAAGTAATAGCTTTACTCCACAATTCAAACCAATAATATAAGATATATTTCATAAACGTTTTGTATATCAGTAATATGTTGTTAATTGTAAACATTGGCTAGATCGTAGTAAAGGTTTTAAGCTAATATAAGAGTTCCATGTTCATTCAAATTTAAATTATGGTCCATGTAGCATGAAAATTTAACGTATATTCCGCAAGGTAGTTGATTCGTTCCATTCGACATAGCATATTGTGAACCACCTTGTTGAGGAATAATGAAGACTGACTACAATAAAAAAAAATGAAACGATAAAAAGACCTTTGAAGAAGGTTATGTAAGATGGAACGGAACTTCCCCAGGACAGAATTATTAGTGTTCTATTGATCTCAGTGATTCAGCTTTCTTTCGATCGTTTCGATCAATGTCAAGTATAAATAGATTTTTATATCATAAACAAGAAATCAAGATGTTACTATTTGAAAAAAGTACATAGCAAATTTTTTGATGCTTAATAATGAAGGCATTATTTAATGTAATGAAAAAAATATTTCAACCCCAATTCTCCTAATTCCATCCCAACCTTACGAGCTCAGTAGGGATAGAATTATGCCTGGAAAAATACAGGGTAATTTTGAATTTTAGATATGATTGTTTGTACTGATCCCTGAAGTTTTCACCCTGGCATACCACGTACGTTTTTCGCCATCTTCAAAAAATCACTTTAAAAAGGACGTTTTTCAGTTATTCCTAAAAGACTTCCTTCCAGTGTATTTTATGAAATACATTATCGTTATCATTTTTATATACCACTAAATTACTTCAAATTATTTAATTAACATATAAGGTGATTAAAAAGGACCGAGGTCGGATTGTAACAACTATCGTGGGATCTCTCTTCTCCCAGTATGCTATAAAATATTCTCGTCAATTCTAACTAGTCGAATCACGGAATACGCTGAGGAAATTATCGGAGATTACCAATGTGGTTTTAGGCGGAATCGCTCGACTATTGACCAAATATTTTCCTTACGTCAAATATTAGATGAAAAAATTGGAATACAACGGTGTAGTCCATCAACTTTATATCGATTTTAAAAAGGCTTATGATTCAATAGACCGTCAGAAGCTATATAACATCATGATGAACAGGGAATACCTAGAAAGTTAGTAAACCTAGTAAAGATGTGTTTGTCGGAAACATTCCATAAAGTTAGAATCGGTCATAATTACTCCGAGAGATTTGAGGTGCGATCGGGTTTGAAACAGGGTGACTCCCTTTCACCTGTGTTATTTAATATAGTTTTAGAATATGTCATAGAAAAGGTGATGTGTACCGAGAAAGGCTTAAATATGGGTGACAAGATTCCGGTTTTGGGGTATGCCGATGATCTGGTACTGCTAGATGAAGACACGGAAACCATACAACTAAATACAAGTGTGTTAATAAAAACCGGTAAAGAAATAGGACTCGAATTAAATACCGATAAGACGAAGTATATGATCAGTAGCAGAGACGGTGTCGATCTTGGTGATATTGATGTATCAGGTCATACTTTTGAACACGTAGAGAAATTCAAGTATTTAGGTTCAATTATAACTAGAAAAAATGAAATCCGGGAAGAAATAAAGTCCCGGTTAAAGGTGGAAAATGCGTGATATTATTCAGTTGCTAAGTTACTTAGTTCGCGGCTTCTATCTAAAAACTTAAAGATGAGAATTTATAAAACTATTATTCTTCCAACGGTTCTTTCGGATGTGAAACGTGGCCGCTTACTTTGAAGGATGAACAACGGCTTAAGGTTTTCGAAAATAAGGTATTGCGTAAAATATTTGGTCCAAAGAGAGATGAGGCCACTGGGGAGTTTAGAAGGTTGCACAACGCGGAACTGCGGAACTTGCATCCTGTGAATATAATTGAGCTGATTGCATCGCGCAGACTCAAATGGGCGAGTAAAGTTGTTGGGCTCGATGACGAGAGGATTCCGAGAAAGTTGGTATTTGCTGATCCGACTAGTAGGCGTCCGAAAGGTAGGCCGAAGCGGAGATGGGAGGATTGCGTTAAGGCTGATCTCGGGAGCTTGGGCTTGAATGGTGAACATTGGACGAGTCTGTGTAGGCGGAATTTGATGGTATCGGCATCGAACCTCGGGTTCGCTAAGCCTATTATTATTATAGAGGTGTTTGGAACAGCTTCTGAGATACAAGGTGGCCAAAATCGGACATAATGGTAAAAATTTGGTGCAGGCAACACATGACTTTCACTAAATATAATATAACTTTTCCAATATGTGTATTCATTTTCGTTGGAAACATATGATTTAGATTAAATATAACTATTATATTAAATTGTTTCTTTGTTTGTTTATTCGTTTAACGTCACTTTATGCTACTATGGCTAATCGGACGATGCTACAGTGGGAGTCCTAAATTTTGCCTAAAATTAAAAGGTTTTAGGTTTGAACCCGCGATCTTTGGCATAGAAAGCTGTTATGCTAGCAACTACGCTATGGGTGACCCCTATATTAAATTGTTAATCAGTAATAAATTCATTCTCTATTCGTCACTTTATATTACCTTTTACAACCATGTGCATCAACTAATGTTTTTTTCTAGAACCCATCTCTTTCCAACGGTATATTATAAGTCTATATTTCTGTTCTAATTATAAAATAAAAGAAAAATTACATTAAAAATGGTTTTTAACATCTCGGGAGTTTAGTCGTCTTAAATATGACATTTTAGTTTCGTACGATATTTCGTTTTGGCGCTAGACTTACCACAATCACATACCTTTTTTCGGGACTTTGATTAGAGGAACCTAAAACGTGTATTTCCTTTGAAAACTGGAAATCGAAAATTATCACGATCGCAATACTTTCCCTTACTATATATTTCATATATAGTTAAGTGAAAGTAAAAACCGAAAAAGCCAGTTATCTCAGCAATTTAGACCTAGTAACATTCACTTGATGCAGTTTACAGTGAAATGCACAATAACCAATATTGTAGATCAAATTTTCTATAGAAAATATACAAAACGTTTGTAAATACTGAAAAAAAAAGTGAGGAAATTTGGAAGAAACATTTTTAGAGGACGTGAGCAGAAAAATTATAATTCCAATTTTAGTCCAAATTAGTGTGTTTGAATCTTATATTAAGTTTATTCCATTATGCATGCAATAAAAACGTGTAGTTTAAAAGAAAATTGAATTGACCTTTTTTTTAACCGTTTTTTTTCAATATTGCTGAAAACGCACAAGCTCTGCGAGTGTGAAAACTTGGGTTTTTATAGAGCGGATCAGTACATACAACCATACCTAAAGTTATCCCATCTTTTTCTAGGTAACCCCTTTTTCAAGTTAGTTCTACTGGGCTATACTCATCATCCTACTCCTTTTGTGCGACCCCTATCTTGCTCCACCCATTCCTATATATCGAAGGTTGAAACGACAGTGGCTCCGAGACCTTGAGAACTTTTTTGTTCTTCTTGAACTCTAGTATCGGCTTCCACAATATGACTAGACATTTATGAGATACGTATCAAACACAAATTTTCTTTTTGGTCTCTTTTTTTTTTTTTCAATTCTTGCCTCCATCAAGGATGGGCCTATGAAGGTATGAATATGAATTAAAGCTAATTGAATGAAGAACTTTTTTTTTAACCTTCTGAGAAATTTGTTCTCTTCTTCCATTTGGTACCACTAAATTTTCTCTGCGCGCACAAGTAGATATATTTGAGCTTTTTCTGTAAAAACTTGATTTGAAAAAAAAAATTGATTTTACTCCTTAACCTTGAGAATCGGACTATAAGTCATATGAACTTTTTAGTTCCACAAGATCTAGTATCTGCTCTTACAATATGAAGAGACATTTATGAGACACCCTGTATATATCATATGCAGGTAGAGGAAAGTAAAGTTATTATTCTATCATATTCGTATCATTCACATATTATTATTTATCATATATGTAAATTTAAAATGAAAACTAGGCCTATTTGATCCCCCCGCCCACTTCTCTACACTTGAAACAGACAGCTGTTGTATTGATATTGGCTCAATGAGTTCTCAATTATTATCGCACTGTCTTGAAGAAAACAACTCAGGAGGAACAAAACAAAGCAGAAATTACAACTTAGCTGGAATTGAGTAGATTTCCATTGACTCCTAGTTCTTTCTGGACCTCAGGAGAAGTGATGATCTGTCTGATATAACTGGCAGGGAGTTATCAAACTACTAAGTTCTTTAATTCACGTAACCGTTAATTGTTTCATAGAATCTTGAGTCAGGAGTTCGCTCAAATTGGTAAGTTATCATACCGTCGCTGGCGACGTGACCATTAAAAAAAAACTTCGACATCAATGGAACGGAAAAAATGTCGTATAAAAAAACTATAGACAACAGCCAAAAAACTCATAATTTTCCTCTCTAATTCTTAAGTATCGGACAGTGGGTGATATAAAGTTTTTTGTTCCACTATAGGTCTTGTATCTGCTCAAAAATATTTTATTTTTGTATTTATAAAATATGAACCGTACTGACCAACTCCTTTTGTATGGGGATTACCCCAAAAACAAATAAATATTATATTTATTTATATATCAGACACCCTGGAAATATAGGTGTGTGTGAGAAATTAAACAAACTATTTGTACAAGTTAACCGAAGTGAAAACTTGTAATAACCTAAAAGGACCCGTGTAGTTATATTATTATTGAAATTTAAAATTGTGTGTAAATTATTTTTAACTAATTTTTAATATTTCTAAACGATTTATAATATGTTATAATATTTACAAAATCGCCTATTATGTTTGCTTTTATGAACAATTCCATCCTTAAAAACATATTTCTGAGGTTTTCTCCATTTACCAACTATTTGATTTCCATCATGAATTCGATTTAGAAGAGTGCCCAGAACGAGGCTTTAGTCTTTCATTAAAACAAACCCGCCCAGCCCGTATAGAAACCAATTAACTTTATTAATTGACTGTACAACAAGGGATTCAAAGGGCTAAATGGGCGATGTCTCAAGGGCGTAAAAAAAAAACAAAAAAACTTTATTTTTATTCAAGAGCAGTCGTGAAAAAGGGTACTTCTAAATGACTATTTCTCCATATGTCATTGTATCATTTCATATTGCAAACACTGGGCTTTTCGTCAGTTCAGAAAAAAAAAATCTGGTGCGGGCAACACACGACTTTCACTTACCTCGATTTTTAAAATCAATGAAAGAATTATCAAATACAGTTAGAGATAAAAATACGTGAAACTATTAAGGAATTAATCAAATTGAATTTATATAGAAACATGTGTTTTATTAAAAAATCTATTATAATATCATCTAAAATAATCAGTTAGTTTATCTTCTTCTCATCACTCTCTGTTAACTTCTAAAAGCTTGTGTATGAGATGATATTTTTTCTAAAATCTTTAGCTTTCCAACGGCATATCATACATGTATATTACTGCTTTTATGTTCAAAAACGAAAAATTTCATTAAAAATATATTTTTTCTGTTTTCTCCTTTAGTTGGGTATCGAATTTATTCAATTAATATATTTACTAGTTTTTCATCAGCGTTAACAAGATAATCTAGTTATTATTATTGAATCTACAAAATTAAAGGTACTTTAGGGGAAGAAAATTTAAAATATCGGCATTTAAGCCCTGTCAGACCATTTTTATCCAAATAAAACCTACATGATATTAAAGCCCATTAAATTTTACATCGATTTAGCGAGTTTAATCAAAATCGTCGGAACCGTTTACGAGAAAATCGAAAAAAGGTGCAAAATGCATGGTATAAAGTGCCTCTTCTGGTAGGCTCATTTTGATGAAAAAAGTTTTGTCACGCCTCGGGCGTATAGTTGTCTTAAATATGAAATTTCAGTTTTATAGGACTTACCGTTTCCGCCCGGGAGTTACCACAGACACACACACACACACAGACCTTTTTGCGGGACTTGGTTATTTGGACTCAGGGGACCCTAAAACGTGTATTTCCGTTGAAAACTGGAATTCGAAAATTTTCACGATCGCAATACTTTCCTTACTATATATAGTAAGTGAAAGTAAAAAAATAAAAGAAGCCTCGATTATAAAGGATACGGATCATTAGTCCAAAACTTGCACGTGCAATTTAAATAATAATTGTTTGGATAATGTCTTCATCTGAAACGTGGAACAAAAAAGGTGCAAAATGGTATGAAGAGGCACTTCTATTAAGTGAATTTTGATGAAAATGTTGCTTTAACATCCCACACATATACACGTTTTAAATATGAAATTTCGGTTTCACACGGTTTATCGTGAGAAAAACTTACTTCATACAAAGACATTTTTGGGGGACTTGATCATTTCGAGTCAGGGGACCCTTAACGATCACAATGCTTCTCCTTACTCTAATATTAATAATACTAGGCTTACCGAACCCGAAGGTTCGATGCCGATACCACCATATTCCGCTCACACAGACTCTTCCAATGTTGTGATCCGTTCAAGTCCAAGACCCCGAGATCAGCCTTAACGCAATTATCTCATCGACGCTTTGTTCTACCTTTCTAACGCCTACCAGTCGGTTCAGCGAATACCAACTTTCACCTAATCCGATCCTCACCAACGACTTTACTCGTCCATTTGAGTTTCCGCGATGCTATCAACTCAATTATATTCACAGGGCACACGCTACGCAATTCCGCGTTGTGCAACCTTCTAAACTCACCAGTAAGTTTATCTCTCTTCGGACCAAATATTTTACGCAGTACCTTAATTTCGAAAACCTTGAGCCGTTGTTCATCCTTCAAAGTAAGCGGCCACGTTTCACATCCGTAAAGGACCGTCGGAAGAATAATAGTTTTATAAATTCTAACCTTTGAGTAGATAGATCTCTTTACTATGTATTTCATAAATAGGAAAATTAATGCCATGGGTAAGTAGTTTAACAAACAATCATACTGCTAACCACAATTGAGACGTTGATTTCCCAAAGGTACTATATCCACTATAGAAAATTTTACAGGAAACGCAAAAATCTGTCATTTATTTATTATAGGACCAATTTACGTGATTCTTTTTTTATTAAAATCAAAAGTTGATTTTTAAGCGTGTTGCCAACTCATTTTTTCAAATTATTGCACTTTTCCGATGAATTTTAAACAATATAATATGGATATAGTACTTTTTGGAAAGAATTAAAAGGGATATAGTACTTTTTGGAAGAATATAACGCGAGATAAGTTGGTAACAGAAACTATAACCTTCCTGATACAACATTAGTGATAACGATCGTCTTTATATCGTTAATTACTAAGTTATGTATATTTCCTCATTCTCCCTCTGAGAAATATCTTTCTTTGTTGGGTAATTACATTGATTATTTATTATTCATAAAGAAAATGAATATTCAAAGAACAATTTATCTATTTATGGCACTATAATAAGAAAGTATGTAATTATGAAGTTTGTTTTGAACTTGTATTTACTATTTGTGTGAATTTAGCAAATTTAACTATATTATTAAAGACGTGTAACAATATTCAATCATAGATACTGACAAATAATAACTTTCGAACTTTTATTTTACATAAAAAAATTGACTACTAAGTTAGATCAGGCACGGGTTTTCTTCACATATTTAGCAAGTTCGTGGAATGCTAATTCCAACTATTTTCTGCATCAAATGCCATTATTCTATTAAAATGTGAGTTTCTGAAAAATTTTAAACCAAATTTATGTTGGTGTAAAGAAGAAATACTATAAAAAAAACTTAATTTAATTGACAACCTACGAGAACCGAAGCAACACAATTAATTTATTTAAAACGGCCTAAAAACTAATTATTACGTTAAAACCATTGATTAAAATAATAGCGGTGATTCAAGACATGCTAAATAAACCAATAAAAATTCATAAAATGATAAAAACTATAAATTAATGGTGATATGTTACGGGATTAGGAGCTTCTGCCGTATAGTAGGAAATATAGTACCTTTTGGAGGGAAATGAAAGGAAAGGTTATATCTGTTTACATAGGATATAGTACGTTTAGGAACGAAACATGGATATAGTACCTTTTGGAATGAAATAAAATGTGGATTTAGTACCTTTTGGAATGGAATGCAATTTTTAAATACTTTTTTAAAGGATTTTTATGTTTTTAAGATAAAATTTGATGACGGATTTAGATAAAATTAAACCATTAGTAGAATACAAATATGTGAAAATATCAACTTTGAAAAAAATGTTCTTTAGAACCTTTTGGAAATCAACGTCTCAATTACGTGAGAGAAGACATTCCATATTTAACTGAACAGCTGATTTAAAGTCATTGAAGACTCGCTTTTAAATTCGTGGCCCGTGACCGAGGATTTTCGGCCTTGGTAATGAAAAATAAATTGTACTTTAGGCTGGGATTGAGCGGAAGAAGGCGGTACAACGAGGCCCAACTGTAGACTTCCTACCGCCGCCTCCTAGATTGCCCAGAATTGCCTTAAAAGCTCTTGGAATTTTCGGCTGTTAAGGTCCAGAGGACAATATAAATTACCTCTATCATTTATCACTCCTGCATTTCCAAGCTTGGCATTGAACCCTATGATTTGGTATTCCTTCCTGTCGCGCTATTTTACACGATTCTAATTCGCTGAATTGCACAGCCGTTTCAAAATTCTTAACACGGCATATGATAGTAATAACTTGATCGTTGCGTGTCCTAAACTATCTGATTTATTCGAAGAGTGTATGACATAATGATGTGTTCATAAAAGTCATATGGCCCGATAGTAAGCCGGTTTGTGGCAATGTCTATGGATAAATTTCAGAATTTTCGTAATAGTTTACACATAAAAGGTATAGTAGTATTATTAGAATAAGATAAATATTAAATATATTTATTTTATAGGCGTTTATGTTTCTTTTTTGGTGTTTTTACTTTCACTTACTATATATAGTGAGGGAAAGTATTGCGATCGTGAAAATTTTCGAATTCCAGTTTTCGACGGAATTACACGTTTTAGGGTCCCCTGAGTCCAAATAACCAAGTCCCGCAAAAAGGTCTGTGTATGTGTTTGTGTGTGTGTGTGTGTGTGTGTGTGTGTGTGTGTGTGTGTGTGTGTGTGTGTGTGGTAACTCCCGGGCAGAAACGGTAAGTCCTATGAAACTGAAATTTCATATTTAAGACAACTATACGCCCGAGACGTGACAAAACTTTTTTCACCAAAATGAGCTTACCAGAAGAGGCACTTTATACCATGCATTCTGCACATTTTCTCGAAAACGGTTCCGACGATTTTGATTAAACTCGCTATATCGATGTAAAATTTAATGGGCTTTAATATGTAGATTTTATTCTGATTAAAGTACCTTCTCCTAAAGTACCTTTAATTTTGTAGATTCAATAAAAATAACTATATTATCTTGTTAACGCTGATGAAAAACAGGTAAATATATAAATTGAATAATTTCGATACCCAAATAAGGAGAAAACAGAAAAAATATTGTTTTAATGCAATGTTTCGTTTTTGAACATAAGAGCAGTAATATACATGTATGATATACCGTTGGAAAGCTAAAGATTTTAGAAAAAATATTATCTCATACACAAGCTTTTAAAAGTTAATAGAGAATGATGAAAAGAAGATAAAACCAACTGATTATTTTAGATAATAATATAATAGAGTTTTTAATGAAACACAAGTTTCTATATAAATTCAATTTAATTAATTCCTTAATAGGTTCACGTATTTTTATCTCTGTTTTTGAAAATTCTTTCATTGATTTTAAAAACGGAGGTAAGTGGAAGTCGTGTGTTGCCCGCACCAGATTTTTTAAATTAATATTACAGTGGATCCATGAAGTTTATATGTTTGACGTCACTTCATGTTATGTTCTTGAGGCTACCAGAACGATGCTACAGTGGGAGTCCTAAATTATGCCTATCCAGGTTTTATTAGTCATCACTATAAGTCCTCTCTGAAGTACGATGTTACCAAAGAATTTTTAAACCCTTTACAAAATCCTTGGACCATCTACACGTACCGAAACCGCTACCTATACCGCTACCCGAAGTATAGAAGGCTGTTGTGTTAGCCACTACACCACGGATGACCCCTGGATCCTTAGTATAGCTTGCTTTCGTGTTAGATGTATTATCTTTATATTTTACAATTCATTAGGTAAACTCAATCAGTATTTTACTACAATAGAGCTTTATTTTTTTGTTACAGATTTAAAAATTGGTTGTATTACTGAAATAAGGCTAGTATTAATATAATGTCGAAGCAAGACATAGAAGTTGGCCACGCTAGCCCACACCACTCCCCGCATCTCAAAGTCAAGAGCATCAGCGCACAGGTAAATAATAATACACTCAAATTATGATTATATCTCTATTTGAGTATCGTAAGTAAAATTATTGTTGAATTAAAATATATCATCTAAACCATAAAGCCAAAACAATGACCAATAAAGCTTAAAATAATAATATTTTGATCTAGTTTATACTTTATGTTGGACTATATTGCGTCTAGTGAACTTCACAATGTAAACAATAGTGCAAAAGTTGGTAAAAAACTAATAGTGAAAAGTTCGAAATATTTCTCTACTCTCTTTAAATAACAGTATGAGAATAACCAGTTAATGACCATCAATTCAGCAATCACGAAGGCACTAAAACATAAGCAGATAAGAGGCATGTTTTTTAAATTAGTACCGTTTTGGAATTAAAAAAAAGACGTGCAAAGATATCGCAATAATTTTATTTTTACATTAAAGCCTGTACCTTAATCTGCTTTTCTACATAATTTCCATGAATTTTGAGGCACTTGTCATAACGCGGCACCAGTTTTTGAATACCCTCCTCAAAATATTCTGCCGCCTGACGTGTTAACTGCATCACAAATGTTTTGACTTCGTTATCGTCTTGAAGACGCCGACCGCCCAGGTGTTTTTTCAAGTGCAGGAGCAAATGGTAGACGCTGGGCGCCAGATCAGGGCTGTATGGAGGATGATCTAGAGTTTTCCATTTAAATAATTTGATGAGATCTTTGGTCCGATTAGCCACAGGTGCAGCAAAACGATACCCTTACTCAACCTGCCACGTCTTTTGTTCTGGATTGCACGACGCAGATTTTTCAATGTCACACAATAAGACGCTGCATTGAATGTCTCATTACGAAGCAGAAACTCCACTAGCAATACTCCTTTTCTGTCCCAAAAAAAACTGTGCACATGATTCTCCAGGCAGAAATTGTTTGTTTAAACTTCACTCTTTTGGGTGATGATGAATGTCGCCATTCCATGTTGTTTTGATTCTGATGTAACGTAGGCCACCCATGTTTCGTCAAAAGTAACAATTAGGTCTAAAAAAGTGGTTAACAAGGCAGGCGGAATAATTTTTTGAGGAGGGTATTCAAAAACTGGTGCCGCGTTATGACAAGTGCCTCAAAATTCATGGAAATTATGTAGAAAAGTAGATTAAGGTACAGGCTTTCATTTAAAAATAAAATTATTGCGATATCTTTGCAATTCCAAAACGGTACTTACTTAAAAAACATGCCTCGTATTAAGAATATGAGATAGCACATTCCACTTCAACAAACATTTAATTTTCCTTCATTACTCCCCCTTCGCAACAAACGAAATATATTAATTAGTTTACTTTTTTATTTATTTATTTAACGTCGCGTTATTTATTATAGCTAATCGGACGATGCTACAGTGGAAGTCCTAAATTTTGCCAATCCAGGTTTTAGTCAGGATAGGGATCTTTAACGCTCAGAAAGAGGGCATAACCAAGAATTTATGATCCCCTTCGACAAATCCTATTACCATTTACCTCATGTGAACCCACGAACGTGGACATAAGACCTCAAATTTGGCGGGGGAAGGGGTATATTTTTTTTAATAAAAAATATTGGGTTGTGTCACATGAAATGTCCATTTTCAAGGTAAAAAATTCGAAGTATTCATCTTCTTTTTCTACACATTTTTCCTAACGTGACACCAACTTTTTTATCCCCGAACTGAAAAACTGTGAGCTTTGAAGTGAAACAATATCTGAAAACGTGCTTTTCACTTAATCTGTTGGGGACAAGTCGGAAGAATATGGTGGGTGCGGAAGAACTTCGTAGCCCAGTTCTTTCAATTTTTGCACGGTATGTTTTGAAACATGCCGCTAAGTGAGATCATGAGGTACCCATGTATCGAGCTTTTTTATTTTCCCAAAACACTTTAAATGTCTGGAAACGGTAGATGCACTTACATTTAGTTGTGCTAAGAGTCCTTTAACTGTTAGGTAGGGGTTTCCTTCTACTGTATGTTTTAGGACATCGTTGTCTATTACGGACGAAGGTCTTCCTCGGGGCAAGTTTTCGAAGTCGGTATCCCCAGCTGAAAACTTAGTAAACCAACGGCGAATGGTCCGTTCATTAACACTCCCTTCCCCAAACGCCTTGCAAATATTTCTAGCGGCCTCAGCTGCTGAATGGCCGAGTTTAAACTCGTACAAAATATTACTCGAAAATTGCGTGTTTCAATGCTCATATTTGGAGATATATTAAAAAGTGGGTAATTGATTGGGAAGCTAATGTTTATAAGACAAAGGTAGAGGATTAGTAACTGTTTACTTTAAATATGTAAACATTCGGAAGAAAACAACAGAGACCTGCAAAATCCTGTATGTATTTTAGAAACTATAAAAACGGACATTCCATGTGAAACAACCCAATAATAAACCAAAATCATGATGGGTAATAAATCAAAAGTATTGGTTTACCCAAAACCTTGATTTTCTTCTTCTCCAACTGAGATAGTGTAACTTTGCGATTACGTCATCGGTTGAATCTTCCGAAGACATTTCATGCTCGGCATCCAGGACGACTCTTATCAAAGAGGAAATTTTGATTTCTGATGATTAGCCCTGTGCGTGGAGTCAAGTCACCACTGAGTCAGTAACTTTTCAGTAACCCAAATCACTAACCGGTGTAGTCACTTTCCAGTAGCTCCGTGTGTAGATAGAATTAAGCTCAAAACGCATTATGATCATTTACGTCTGCTTTGGTGAAAGAAATCTTTCCAAGCGCGTCTTATATTGCCAATCCGTCACAATTCTCGTTTAAGACAATAGTTCAGTCAAAAGACGATGGAAGGAAACTGCCAATCGATTATAGAACTAATTAGCCTGTCACTACACTGTGGAAACCATGTTCTGCAGCAAGTCAATATGTCCTTCCAGAATATTTGTACTTGAGCGATAAATGTCTGAAAGATGAAAACATTTCTTGACAAAGAATATCCACTCTTTTCTACTTCGATTGGGTTGTTTCACATAAAATGTCCGTTTTTATAGTTTCTGAAATACATCAAGGATTTTGTTGGTCTCTGTTGTTTTATTCCGAATGTTTACATATTTAAAGTAAACATCCTCTACAATAAAAATCCTCTACCCGTGTATTATTAACATTAGCTTCCCAATCAATTACCCACTTTTTAGTATACCTCCAAATATGAACATGGAAACACGCGATTAGACAACGATGTCCTCAAACATACAGTAGAAGGAAACCCCTACTAAACAGTTAAAGTGCAAGTGCATCTACCGTTTCCAGACATTTAAAGTGTATTGGGAAAGTAAAAAAGCTCGATACAGGGTACCCATGACTGCACTGAGTGGCAGCAAGACTCCATGTTTCAAAACATACCGTGCAAAAATTGAAAGAACTGGGCTACGAAGTTCTTCCGCACCCACCATATTCTCCCGACTTGTCTCCAACAGATTACCACCTGTTCAGGAATTTAGACAACTTCGTCAAAGGAAAACTTTTTGAAAATGATGATCAAGTGAAAAGTGCGTTTTCAGATTTTGTTTCACTTCAAAGCTCAGAGTTTTTCAGTTCGGGTATTACAAAGTGGTGTCACGTTGGGAAAAATGTGTAGAAAAAGAAGTTAAATACTTCGAATAATATTATCTTGTTTTCATATCGTATCGTCTTTACCTTGAAAACGGACATTTCATGTGGCACAATCCAATATATTCTGCTAGGAAAACTTTTAAATGCCCACTGCCATAATAGTTCTGTCCACTATCAATGTTCTTATTCCAGTCGTCAAAGTCCTTCTTGTTCTTAGATTTTGAGATCTATTATCGGATAAATTAGTTTTTATTTCTTGCCTTCTTAGTTTTTATCTTAGCCACGCGATGGAGTTTCCTGTAATCCCTCACCGCTATTATCAATGATAAATCATAGATGTCAACACTTCTAATGTTAGAGTTGCCACCAGTTGGCTGACGGGTCTCAAATACCCGGGAGAGAGGCTAAGTGAATCCCAACTTAATTACATGCTTGAAAAAGTTCTCGGGAACTTTTGTTATGTCACTAATATTAAGCAATATCCTTTTTAAGATATTTTATCCCAATAAATCCCATCAAATTACGTTTACCCTTCGCCGCAAGCCTTTAAATACCTCTCCTACTGTATCCTTTGGCAACATTCCATTAATCCCCGTTGAACAGATCCACTACCTTGGACTCCATCTAGACAAGCGCCTTACTTGGAATCCTCTCACTAGACTGAAACGACAAGAAACTGCCTGCAGATACCGCTTACTACAACACTTACTCGACAAACGTTCAAAACTCTCTATTTACTACAAAAGACTCATTTACATCACGATTATCCGACCTGTTTGGACCTATGGCATTGAGCTATGGGGGTCCACTAAACTATCAAACTCCTCCCGCATCCAATCCTTGCAATCCAAAATCCTACGAAAAATCCTCAGTGCTCCTTACTTTGTAACTAATAAACTCATCCATAGAGACCTAAATATCCCACTAGTTGCAGACTTGGCCTGCGATAGATACACCTCTTTTAATTCCAAACTACCTGCCCACTCAAACCCGCTTGTCCGTAACCTCTTATCTACATCTATTCCCGGTAATCCTCCGAGGCACCTGAAAAGACGGTGGCCTCGAGACCTGCTCATGAACTAAACTTTGAAGTACTACCACTGGGTAGATTCTTTACATGTCTATTCATGCCTGTTATTGTCATTCAGCCATTTTACTTATTGTATTTGTATATACAGTTGTAAAAAACAATAAAATATATTATAAAAAGAAAAAAGATATTTTATAGTCTACTAGCTTCACTTAGAGTGATGTGTGAGATGAAATGTGCTATGCCTTATCTGCTGTTAATAAAAGTTCACTACTGCTAACCTATAGCTCTGTACTAAGGTATATTTAGATATTACTAATTATAATGTTAATATTTGTTGAACTTGACATGTTTCAGCTGCTGGCGGCATGCTCCAAGTACCTTATCATGCTGAACATCGGGATGGGCATCAGCTACCCGACCATAGCCATACCGCCCATCCTCAACTCCAGCACTGGGCTCTCCCTCAACCAGGATGAGGCGTCGTGGTTCGGTGAGTCCCCTTATATCTCATCATCTCATAATAATAGTGAAAGGAAACCTCGGGCTTCAAGTTACTCGAGATGTCAGTTTGAATTGCTCATATTAAAGTTTTAAAGGATAAGACGTCAATAGGAGATTTAAGATCAATACTGTTCATATCCTATCCTTGTTCTTTTCATCCAGTTAACTTGAAAGGTAGTATTAAAAATTAACTCTCTAACAATCGGGCTCCGAATAAGTTTCTGATGTAGTTTGTGGCCAAACCTTCAAGGCCAATAAATTTTCTGCTGGACACTTCTTTCTTCAGACTTTAGGAGTTAAAAGAGTATATAAACTAAAGATTTATTATTCTAACAAACAAACTGGATTTTTAGTTAGTTCATCTCCCTCCTCTCTCTTGAAAGTAGACTTTGGAGGAAATTCGATGAAGAATTTACGTTTTTTATTTTATTTTTTCTGCCTGAAGCCCAGCTTGCTCATCTGTGTAGAACATGAAACTGTGCTACTAATATCCAGATTCTTGTCTGGTTACAGCAAGATAATTATTTATTATGTATTTATTATTACGTAATGTATTATTGGGTTGTTTCTCATGAAATGTCCGTTTTTATAGTTTCTGAAATACATAAAGGATTTTGCAGGGCTCTATTGTTTTCTTCCGAATGTTTACATATTTAAAGTAAACATTTACTAATCCTCTAACTTTGTATTATAAACATTAGCTTCCCAATCAATTACCCATTTTTTTAGTATACCTCCAAATATGAACATGGAAACACGCCATTTTCGAGTAATATTTTTGTACTAGTTTAAACTCGGCCATACAGCAGCTGAGGCAGTTAGAAATATTTGCAAGCTGTTTGGGGAAGGGAGTGTTAGTGAACAGACCATTCGTCGTTGGTTTGCTAAGTTTTCAGCCGAGGAAGACCTCCGTCCGAAATAGACAACGATGTCCTCAAACATACAGTAGAAGGAAACCCCTACCAAACAGTTAAAGGACTCTCAGCACAACTAAATGCAAGTGCATCTACCGTTTCCAGACATTTAAAGTGTGTTGGGAAAGTAAAAAAGCTCGATATATGGGTACCTCATGATCTCACTGAGCAGCAGCAAGACCCCATGTTTTTTTTTTTTTTTTTTTTTTTTTTTTTTTTATTGAGATATATTACAATTTGTTTCTATATGAACATTAGTAATAGTGATATATGAACCCATTCACACAATATATACAATGATAAAGTCAAATAAATAAAATATAATATATATACAAAATAAGAAAACAAACAACAACCTATAACTGAGATAAATACAAATAAATGATATATATAGAATTAAATAATAATAAATATAAAAACAAAACAAAACAAAACATTAACCTATAATTGAGATAAATAAAAGTTTGCAAATAAACAAACATCATTCAAACAAACATAACTATATACAAAATATACAAGTGCTATAGAGGGACCCCAGACTGGGCTTTTCCCCCCACTTGTGGAGGAAAAAGCGGAATCCAAAAGATCCTAGCCCCTCGCCCTCAGCCGCGTCACTGGTGTGAATCAGTGGAGGCCGAACTAGGGCGCACTAGCCACAAACATACATTACATGAGTGGAGGATCTGACCAGTGTCAGAACTCCAATTTAAACGTTTACAATACGTCTCGCGGCCACTGCCGTTTCAATCTTCGAGGAGGATTGTAGGGATGGGTGGTGCTGGATAGGGATTGTGCTAGAGGGTTAGGATGATGAATAAGGTTCTGATGAAATTTGGAAAATTTGGATGGTACCAGGTCTAAAATAAACGGAATTTTAAGGTCGTGGTGTAGGGTAGAGTTGGTAACGTAATAAGGAGCATTAACTATTGTTCGGAGAACTTTGGATTGGAAGGATTGGATGCGTTTGATGTTAGAATGTTTAGCTGCTCCCCACAGTTCAAGTCCGTAGGTCCATATTGGTTTCAGTACTGTCTTGTATATTAGTAATTTGTTGTCAACTGTAAGATGAGATTTTCTGTTTAGTAGTCTGTATAACTGGCCGAATCTGCGGTTAAGTTCTTTTCTTTTAAGTCTTGTGTGTGGGTTCCACGTCAGCCTTTTGTCTAGTAAAAAGCCAAGATACCGGACTGTGTCAGAGGAAGGAAGCGGTAGGGAATTGAAATAAACCGTTGGACAGGATTTGCGTCGAAGAGTGAATGTGACGTGTGAGCACTTGTTTTCGTTCACCTTAATACGCCAAGCGTTACACCAGTCTTCGACAAGGGAAAGGTGATTTTGTAAATTAAGCGATGCTGCTTCAGGATCGGAATTGGATGACAAAATGGCGGTATCATCAGCAAATGTTGCCAGAAAGGTATCGGGATCGGTAGGGATATCGGCGGTGTAGAGGATGTAGAGGACGAGTCCCAAGACGCTGCCTTGAGGAACACCAGCCTCAACAATATAATGTTTGGAAAATTCTGAGCCACAGCGAACTCGGAAGGAGCGGTTTGATAGATAGGATCGGAGGACTAGGTATAAGGATTGGGGTAAATGGGTTTTGAGCTTAAAGAGCAATCCCGGGTGCCACACCCGGTCGAAAGCTTGAGATATGTCCAGAAAGGCACCCGAACAATACTCCTTGCACTCAAGGGCAGAGGAAATGTGGTCCACAACTCGGAGTCCTTGCTGAACCGTGGAATGTTGAGGACGAAATCCGAACTGATGTGAAGGAAAATTTTGAAATTTGGCTAGGATTCGTTTTAGTAGGAGCTTTTCGAAAATTTTTGAGAGGATCGGAAGTAGGCTGATAGGTCTGTAAGATGACGTGTTGTTAGAAGGTTTGCCTGGTTTTAGGAAAAGGATGATAGTTGAATGTTTCCATAAAAGAGGAAAATAGGTAGTGCGTATAGGTAGGATACAGTTATAGAGATATGTAAGGAATGTAATGGCTTTAGGTGGAAGTTGTCTTAAGATTTGAGGAGTAAGGAGATCGTATCCAGGGGATTTACGGAGAGGAAGCTTTTTAAGAAGATATCTGACCTCAGAGGGATTAACTGCTTTAGGTGGTAAGGAAAGCGGTATTGGTGATATAAGGAACTCTTCAACTGCCGCCGTATGGGTAGGATTAAGCTCTGGATGAGGAGTAAAAACTTTGGAAAGGTGCTGTGCGAATTCCTCGGCCTTATCCTTGTCAGAAGCAGCCCAGGAACTATCACAGCGCCGGAGAGGATGGGAAATGGTGTGGGATTTTAGGATTCTCTTCGTGACATTCCAAAGGGAATTGTCACGAGTCGAGAGAGAGGAGAGGTAGGTATTGTAGGATTGGGAACGGAAGATCGCCAACTCCCGCTTTAATTTTCTACAAAAAAAGTTATAGGAGCGGCGATCCTCTGGGTGGCGGGTGCGTTGCCATAATGTTCTGGCTCGGCGTCTGCTGTTGATGAGGTCTGTCAGGTGTTGTGGTAAATGGCTTTTATAAGGAATTATTTGGGAGTACTTGGGAGAGGAGGCAGTCCAGGCAGCTTGTTGAATAGCGGTTGTAAAGGAATATACGGCGTCGTCAAGGTCATTTGGGGTTTTCAGAATCACTCTGAGGTCAATATCATTAGTGAGGATTTCGCGGAAGAGGTTCCAGTTAACAGGGCCTCTAAGGAATGACGGTGGGATAGGTTTAGGAATAGGTGTTATGGATACATTTAGAATCAATGGACTATGATCAGAGGATAGTTCATCAAGGCGAGCTATGGAAAAATTAAGAGAGCCTAATCCGCTGTGGATGAAGAAGTCAAGGATGTCAGGATTACGGTTAGGATCTGTTGGCCAGTAGGTAGGAGAATCGGGAGGTAGGAGATGAAAGCGTCGGGAGTTGAGTGCAGACTGCAATGTCCGCCCACGAGAATTGGTGGTTCTAGAACCCCACTGTTGATTCTTGGCATTTAAGTCTGCACCCAAAATGAAGTGATTACCCAAGTAGTTGAGAAAGGATTCAAATTGGGCAGAGGAAATGGGATGTTTAGGAGGGCAGTATGCTGATGCGATGATAAGCGGAAAGGAAAATGTTTTGATAACAATGGAAGTTGCTTGTAGGTAATCGTGGGCGGGAAGTGGGTGTAAGTGATGGGAGAGGGATCGGCGGACTATGACAGCAGAACCGGCATGGGCTTTGCCGTCTGGATGGTCTGTCCGGTATGTCGTGTATCCTGGTATTTTAAAGTACTGTTTAGTGGTTAGTCTAGTTTCAGTAATGAGTGCAACATCAATGTTTTTGTCTTGCAGTACGGCTGTAAGTTCGTCAGTGTGAGTTCTAACACCATTCGCATTCCAAAGGAGAATGGATAAGGAATTAGGTGTAGTCATTTATGGTTTTTTTAAGGCAGGAATGAGATTTGTTACGAGATTCGTAAGGAGTGATATTAGGGGCATAACAAGGGATTTAATTTCGGAGATAAAGGATGTCATCAAACTGGTAAGGTCTTTGGCATTTGAAGGAGGAGGGATATGAGAGATTTGTGGTTGATTAGGATTTTTAGGATTGGTTACATTTTGAGGAAGAGGTATATGTGGAATGGATTGAGGTACATTCTGTAGTTCCGGCAGGGCCACGGCTTCAGTACTTTGATTCCCACCTCCAAGTAGGTGGGCAAATGATACATTGGCATCAATAAGTTTTGAGGGTTCTCTTCTGTTTCTTACTTGTCTTGCTGTTTCATCCAGTACTTGAGGTTTTTGAAACCTGGTCCTCAGTTCCTTATAGATTTGGCATCCTTTATAGTTGGCTGGGTGGTCCTTGAGGCAATGAGCACATACAGCTGGTGTTGATTTTGGTTTTGTACACTCCACAGACTTGTGCTGTTCACCGCATTTCACGCATCGAGGTATGTGATGACAATAACTTTTAGTATGACCATATGCTTGACAGTTATGGCACTGAACTATCTCCTTCTTTATGTAAGGTTTTTCAACTCTTACGCTGGTATAGTATAATCTATTGAGGTCATAGATTTTTTCAACTCCTTCTGCTGGTTCCAAATCCACAAAAAAGAGAGGTAGAGGAATTTTATCCTTTAGGACATTAGTGACTTGCCGCACTTTATAGCCCATCTCCGTTAGTTCTTCTTTAATTGCTTCAACTGGTGTCGAGGGGTGTAAGTTTCTGATTACAACCCTTAAAGCTCTCTCTTGGCGTAGCTGATAGGTATGGAAATCTGCTTTGGTTTCAGTTAAATATTTCACTATTTTTCTATATGTCTCGGCAGTAGTAGGAGATATTTTGGTATCATTAATTCTACTCATACAGTAGTAGCTGGTAGATTCGGTAATTTTGTTCAATTGCGCACACAACAACTGGAAATTTCTAATATTTTTGACAAATATGGGAGGAGGCCGTGGTTCACTGGGTATAGGAGTAGATTCCATGTTTTCTTTTTCATTATGCAAAATCTGAAAAGGATTCGGGGTGAAAAACGGCGATTCGTCAGTCATCCCTTGTGACGATGTGCCAGGTTGTGGTTCAGATTCTGAATTAGTACCCGAAGGGGTTGCTTGTAGATTTAATCTTTTATTAGTATCACGGCGAGGTCTTTGTTTTGTAGGAGACGTGATTGAACCACTAGATCTAGATCTTTTAGTTGAAGCTTTGGAGGACATTACTTGATGATAATTTCGCATTTCATGTAAGGAAAATAATTAAATAATAACCAGATGTGGGGGAAAAAAAAATAACTTAAGAAAACTTAAGCAAGACCAGCCTTGCCTAGCTATTGGCAATCAGCTGATATGAAGAGGTGACTCAGCATTCACTTTACAGTGTAAATTGTAACCCAACTTACCGTTGTTTGCTCCAATATTAACTGTTGTTGTTATCCTGAAGCCTGGTGATGTTTTCAAGACTGTTCTGAAGTGATATCCAACTGAAAAAGCAAGAAATCCAAGAGCCGACTTGAAAGATGACCGCTATACACATGCGCATGCGCAGAACTGTTTCAAAACATAACGTGCTAAAATTGAAAGAACTGGGCTACGAAGTTCTTCTGCACCAACCATATTTTCCCGACTTGTCTCCAACAGATTACCATCTTTTCAGGAATATAGACAACTTCGTCAAAGGAAAACTTTTTGAAAATGATGATTAAATGAAAAGTTCATTTTCAGATTTTGTTTCACTTAAAAGCTCAGAGTTTTTCAGTTCGGGATAAAAAAGCTGAAATAAAGTTCACTGGCGTCACGTTGGGAAAAATGTGTAGAAAAAGAAGGTAAATACTTCGAATAAAATTATCTTGTTTTCATATCGTATTTTTAATGAAAATCCTTCACCTTGAAAACGGACATTTCATGTGACAAAACCCAATATTTATTTACCGTCCTTTTGAGACTCTACATAAAAGGCGATTAAGCTTATTCGTTCAGCCGCGAATTCACCTTTCAAATAGTTGGCCAAGAAACCGTACGATCCTTATTTAGTTAACAATTCATTATCTTTCATGTTCAAAAAATAAAATTGTGTATTTTCTTTGTATTACTCATTTGGTTAGGAGCTGTATTAAGACAAAAAAAATTATATATCACACTACTCAAAGAGACTATATGTGCAATTCAAACTGATCTCTGCCCGAGGTTTTCGTTTGTCCCAATCATTTCGGGGTCTGGCTCTGGTGCGTTGTATGATAGTGTTTCCAAGATGGTCTGAAAGTCCGATGAACGATAACAGCTTGGAGTATTATCAATTTGTAACGAGTAGATTGTCAAGTATAGATATCAATGACTGATAAAAAGTTAGTTATGTAATACAACAAATCGAATCATATCTGAAACAATCGATTATTGGATAACATTCCAATAGTGGACACAGTTAGATAGCAGATTACGCAAATGAAGTAGTTCTTGTGATTTTCATCGACTTATAAACCTTTCACTTCTTTTAGTGAATGTTAATTCCGTCAATGGAGATATCGTAAACATTTATAGGATATTATGTGTGGTTTACATTGTTTACATACCTTTTTAATATATTTATTACTTTCACTTACTATATATAGGAAGGGAAAGTATGGCGATCGTGAAAAGTTTCGAATTCCAGTTTTCAACGGAAATACACGTTTTAGGGTCTCCTGAGTCCAGATAACCAAGTCCCGCAAAAAGGTCTGTGTATATGTGTGTGTGGTATTTGTCCGGGCGGAAACGGTAAGTCCTATGAAACTGAAATTTCATATTTAAGAAAAATATACGCCCGAGACGTTACAAAACCTTTTTCTTCAAAATGAGCTTACCAGAAGATCTACTTCATACCATGCATTTTGCACCTTTTTTCGATTTTCTTGAAAACGGTTCCGTCGATTTTGATTAAACTCGCTATATCGATGTAAAATTTATAGGCTTTAATATCATGTAGGTTTCATTCCGATTAAAATGGTCTGACAGGGCTTAAATGCCGATATTCTATAAAGTACCTTTAATTTTGTTGATTCTATAAAAATAACTATATTATCTTATTACCGCTGATGAAAAACAGCTAAATATGCAAGTTGAGCGAATTTGAAAAACAACTAAATGAGAAAACTGAAAAAATATTTTTGTAATGCAATTTTTTGTTTTTGAACGAAGAGCAGTAATAAACGTGTATGATATGCCGTTGGAAAGCTAAAGATTAAAAAAAAAAAAAATTATATTATACTCAAGCTTTGAAAAGTTAATAGAAGGTGATAAAAAGCCGACAAAACTAACTGATTATTTTAAATAATAATATAATAGATTTTTAAATAAAACACATGTTTCTATATAAATTCAATTTAACTAATTCTATAATAGTTTCACGTATTTTTATCTCTGACTGTATTTGAAAATTCTTTAATTGATTTTAAAAATGGAGGTAAGTGAAAGTCGTGTGTTGCCCGCACCAGACGTTTGGTTTTTACAACTGTATAATAAAATACATTTAGTAAATGTGATACAAGGTTACTATACCTACATGACTTTTTCACTAGTCTAATGTACTCCGAATCCCTGGTTCGGATCTCATTGGGGGCAGAACATTTTTTATTCTTTTACTTTAGCCGGGGGGCGACCCTGGAATATGGATACCATTCTGGAGCACACCCAGTCTTTATAAGTACCTGGCGGCCTTATCAACTCCTTGCACGGCCATTGGCCTAAAACCATTTCGAATCTCCATATTCACTGACCCCAAGACACTTCATGGGTTGTAGGACTATAGATATCTTGCTTTTCCCATTCTGTTAAACTTTATAAAATATAATATTTCTTATGTATAGGGTTGTAAAGTAGGCGTTTTTCAAAATTTCAATTTAATTCTATCTGTGTTTATAAAACCATGTTTACTTGGTCAATAATGCTTCAATCAATAATCAGTTTCAACCGAGATCTTTACGTGGTATTTTAATTGCTCAAAATGGAAGAGAAAAAAAAATTCATTTTCGTCATTTAATGATTTTTTTTTTAATTTCAGAAAGGAAAATCGGCTGCACAGGCAGTTAACAAAATTTGCAATGTGTATGATGGCTGAGAGTGGTATTTTCTGAAGCGGTTTTTGATAAAATCTTCGATGTATTCTATATGTAGCTCGCGGTGTAGTTGACTATTTCTAATGAACCATGGGGCATCTACGGCTATTCTTAATATTTTGTTTTGGAATACTTGCTCCACACACTTCACAACCATACATAAGTAGTGGCCTTAATATAGTTTTATAAAGAAGAATTGTTGTTTCGGGTTTGAGATTTGATTTTCTATTGAGGATCGGGTACAGCATTGCCAGTCTTGCATACGTTTGGGTTAGTTTGATGTTAATGTGGTGGTTCCAAGTGAGGCGGCGATCGAGGTGAACCCCGAGGTATTTCACTGCTTCGTCGGCAGGGATCCATGGTAGCTTATTACCGTTGAGCATCAGTTCAGGTGGATCCGAAGGTCGTCTTAATGTAAATATTTTTGAGTTACATTTTTGCACATTTATACTTATCTTCCATTTAGTGAGATATTTTTCTAAGTCTGTGAGGTGGCTTTGGAGGGAATTACGGGCAATGTCTATATCTTCATGCTGAGTGAAAACTGCCGTGTCATCAGCAAACATAGCAATGGAAGTATCTGTAGACTGGATGATGTCATAGAGGTAAAGGTTGAAGAGGATGGGAGAAAGAACTGAACCTTGCGGAGTACCGGCTTGGATGGGTCTCATAGTGGAGATAGAGGTGTTTATTCTCACTGTAAAAGATCGGCTGCTGAGGAATGAGAAGAGGATGTCGTAGAGGTATTTTGGAGTACCGATTTGTTTCAGTTTGTACAATAGGCCTTTATGCCAAACTTTGTCAAATGCCTGTTGGAAATCGAGAAATGTTACGAGAGTATGTTTTTTCATTTCAAATCCGTTGATCATAAATTCGGTAAGTCTTGATAATTGGTGAGAAGTGGAATGTCCAAGATGAAAGCCGAACTGAAATTCAGGAATAATATTGTTAAACTGTAAGAAAGAAGAAAGGCGACTTTTTATTACTGACTCTAGTAATTTCCCCAAGATAGGTAAAAGACTAATGGACCTGTAGCTGCTAACTTGATTTGATTTTTTGCCAGGCTTGTGAACAGCTATTAATACGGCCTTCTTCCAGGAGTCAGGGAAATATCCGAGACGTAGACAGCTGTTGAATATTGTTGTGATTAAAACAATAGCTTTTCTGGGCAATTTTTTTAGAGCAATAGCTGGGATCAAGTCATGTTCTGGACTTTTCTTTGTTTTAAGTCTGAAAATAAGTTCTTTTATTTCTTTAGGAGTCGTGAATTTCAGCGGAAGTTCAGCAGTGAGTGACTATGACTGTGAAAACTCATTGATATACTTATAACTCTCTGGATCGCATCTTGACGAAAAAAATTCACATTCTGTATCGGAGAAAGTCTTTTCAAAATAGTCAGTAAAAAACGCTAAGAACTTATTTTGCAACTTAATACCTGAGGGAGCGCTCGAGGATTTTTTTTTTTCTTTAAAACAGACGTCCCGCGGACAGAGTACAAAACGCTTCAATATAAAGCAATACAACAATGCACCCTAGTTCTTGATAAGATAACAAGATGCAGTGATTAAGCTGTTGCTTTAACAATGAACGAGTTTAGGAACGACTCGAATGCGGTTGCAGTCTTTATGAATGGTTGCCAGATCTTCTTCTACAGGACGTCCGCCATAATGAAACATCGTAAAAAAAAATGAGGATTTCATGATGAAATTGAACAAAATCAAAACTACTGAGTTGTCCGGAAAATAATGCAGGATTTTGGTTTAAAAACAAAAAAGAAAGATTTATAACAGTTTAATTTAATAAGAATAGGCTCCACAACTATCTATACTTCTCCACTTCAACATGTTGCCAACTTTTCCATTCGTAGATTATATTTCCATATCTAATTCCATTTGTAGACAAACTTTTTTGCCAAGTCGGTTTTAGTCCAAGGTTAAAAAAAATATATATTATGATTATACTCCGGCGAGAGGTCCAGAGAGTAGGGCGGATGTGGTATGGTTTTAATTCCAAGCTCCAACATTTTATGTGACGTCACACGTGAGACGTGAGGCCGAGCGTTGTCATGCAACAGAATGGGCTCTTTCCGAATGACCAAAGGTGGCTTCATTATTGTTAATTTCTGATGCATTGCTTTAATTTGGTTACTGGAAGATTTGGAATTGACAGTTTTTCCAGGATTTCCCCGTATATTTGTTATTACATTTTTCTGATGTGTTGGGACTTTGGAAAATGTTGTGCTTCTTCTTCTTCTTTGTCGATCATATCCACTTTCCATCAGGAATCTCAATTCTGGAGAGAAAAGGGACAGTTTTTTGTTTCGGCAAAGAAGTGTAGCACAAGATTCAGAAGTCTCTTTTTTTTAGAGGGTTGTCTGAGCTTTTTCACCTTTGCAATCGCCTTCAGGTGGTCATCGACGGTCAACTTACTAAGGTTAAGTTTCCCGTCAAGTTCTTGAACTGTTTCTTCCATAAAATCACAGAGAATATCATCATCGCCAAGAAAAAAAAGTTTGGATTTTTTTTATTTTTTATGTTTATCAAAATACATCTAAGTAAAGACTGAATTATTTCTAAGCAATGGAATGCTAAAGAGGTAAACAAACATTATCGTTCAGAAGAGGATTAATAAGTACTGACATCCACAAAATGGATAATTTAGTTAAAGCAAACAGTACGATCACACAGCGAATATTTTGAGGGATAATTCCTCAATTTACATCGATACAAACCGTGAATTCATCACTGAACAACTATTTTTTTTTTTTTTTTTAAACATTTAACTAAATTAAGGGTGTATGGTTGATTTTTTTATTCTTTAAATTTTTACTTTCACTTACTATATATAGTAAGGGAAAGTCTTGCGATCGTGAAAATTTTCGAATTCCAGTTTTCAACGGAAATACACATTTTAGGGTTCCCTGAGTCCAAATAATTAAGTCCCGCAAAAAGGTCTGTGTGCGTGTGTGTGGTAACTGGTAACTAACGGTAAATCCTATGAAACTCAAATTTCATATTTAAGACAAATATACGCCCGAGACGTTACAAAACCTTTTTCATCAAAATGAGCTTACCAGAAGAGCCAATTTATATCATGCATTTTGCACCTTTTTTCGATTTTCTCGAAAACGGTTCCGACGATTTTGATTAAACTCGCTATATCGATGTAAAATTTAATAGGCTTTAATATCATTTAGGTGATGATCTAGACTTATATATCTTAAAATTATAGATATTTAACTAGACTTAAATATCTTCCTATTATAATATTTCACAAAATTTTGAATATTAAGAAAAAATTAATTATGGTTTTATAAGACATTAATGAATAAAATAACGAGGAAGTCTATTAAAGATTGTCCAGACAGTCAAGTCCATAAAATCGACGCTTTTGTGAATGTAAAAAATAAAAGAAAGCATATATGCCCGATAGGAGAACGAGAGAAAAAAAAAATTAAAAAAAAAACAGTGAAAAGGTGAGAGCATTCTAGAAGAGAAAGATAGAAAATCAGAGCAGAAAGAATTGAAAGAAAATTCGTGTAGTCCTCGGTAGGTCTTTAAAAAATATATCTATAAGCTATGTCTTTGCTATTTCTTCAGCGATTTCAATGATTCTTTTTTAGTTTTGTAGGAAATTTAATTTTTTTTTTTGTAATTGTTAATCGCGGTGTGTTGATCACGAAAATCTTTTCCTTTCTTCAGTATCTTCAATGACAAACTAGTTTTTTTGGAATCACATAATTTGTGATAATAATCAATAATTTATAATATTATTTGTTATAACTAATAATTAATAACTTATGATAATTTGTGACTTTACCATATAGATCAATTTATTTATTTTTTCTGAGAGAATTTGGTTGAGGGTGCAGTCAATTTAACACACAATTAAGCGTAAACTTAATTTATTGGTACCGACGTTTCGGCCTAAATTATAGGCCTTCTTCAGGGCTATAAGAAAAACAACAAACAAAGATAACAACCAGCAGTGGAATACAATATATAAAGATGATAAGAAAAATAAATTGTACTAAAGATTACAAACAAAGTGAAAAAGTAGTAATGACAATTGATAAATGTAATAATTTCTTAAAGTCAAATAGTAGTAATGACAATTGATAATTACTACTTTTTCACTTTGTTTGTAATCTTTAGTACAATTTATTTTTCTTATAATCTTTATATATTGCATTTCACTGCTGGTTGTTATCTTTGTTTGTTGTTTTTCTTATAGCCCCGAAGGAGGCCTATAATTTAGGCCGAAACGTCGGCACCAATAAATTAAGTTTACGCTTAATTGTGTGTTAAATTGACTGCTACCCCACTCATCACTGTAAAACAAATAAGATACCTTGGACTTCATCTTGACAAACGTCTTACATGGGATCCTCACACAAGACTTAAACGACAAGAAACTGCTCGTAGATATCGACTATTAAAACACTTACTTGACAAACGATCAAAATTCCCTTTATACTTCAAAAAACTCATTTACACAACCATTATTAGACCTATCTGGACTTATGGCATAGAGCTATGGGGCTCCACTAAACCATTGAATTCCTCCCGCATCCAATCCTTCCAATCCAAAATCCTTCGACAAATCCTAGACGCTCCGTACTTTGTTACCAACAAACTCATCCATAGAGACCTGTATATCCCACTCGTTGCAGACATTGCCCAAAAAAGATACTCCTCCTTTCATTCCAAATTACCCGCCCATACAAACCCGCTTGTCCGTATCCTCTCATCGGCATCTATTCCCGATAATCCTCCGAGGCGTCTGAAAAGCCGGTGGCCTCGAGACCTGCTTACCAAATAAACTATGAAGTGCTACCACTGGGTAGATTCTTCTCAAGACTTTTCCAAGTCAATGTTCTGTAAATAGCTCATTTACTTGTTGTACTGTGTACAGTTGTAAATATCAATAAAAGAATAAAAAAAAAGTTGACTGCACCCTCAACCAACTTCTCTCATATATACACACAGTCAACCATTGTCACTTCATCATATTTATTTTTTCATTGTTTAACGCAATTAACTGATTCTTTAACCCTATACAAATTTTTATCTTCCAAATTTCAATCAACTCCTCCATAATGACCTTAACATCCCATTTGTTGCAGACATAGCCCGTGATAGATACTCCTCTTTTCACTCTAAACTCCCTGCCCATACAAAGCCACTTGTCCGTAACTTATCATCCTCAGATATCCCTGATAACCCTCCAAGGCGACTTAAAAGAAGATGGCCTCGAGACCTACTGTCTTAAAATAGTTAGTAAAGTGCTACCACTGGGTAGTTCTTTCTCAAGACATTTTCATGACTTTTTATTTTCATACTACACGTTTACTTATTGTATTCTTTAGTACAGTTGTAAATTACTATAAATAAATAAATTTTAAAAAAATTTCAATATTTTTCTTTCCTTTTTTTTTTTTTTTTTTTGTATTTAATCTTTCTTGGTTAGAAAACTTCTTCAAGAATGACTGAGTTATAGAGTTAAATGATTTTCAACCGGCAACCATTTGGAAACTAATCGTCTAATATCAACGTCCAGGAGTTAGGATCCTGATATTTTTTTATCCGAATTTCGAAACAATTGGTACAGTAGTTTCGAAGAACAACCGCGGATGGCATTCGGCGGACAGGCGGATTTTTTTTTATTCGTTATTCGGGTTCAACGTATATTGAAACGTAAATTTTGAGGATGGTATTTTTTTTATTTTATTTTTTTTTATTGCAAAGGTTCATTAATGAAAATAATAAACAAAAAATTATCAAACGTCTATTTAAATTTTATAATTTAATGTTCAATATGCTAAGTCAACTATAACTACGCTATAATTTGGTCACAGCAACTTATATGAACTTATTTTATTAGTTACGTCAATAAAATTTGTATAAAATATAGGACATATAGTGCAGTAAAATGATGATATATAGTAAGGATAAGAGATCCCTCTTCTTTTCATCATCATCAGGATCATGTGAGTGTTGATGAGTATGCAAGTGCTAAGTATATCTTTTTTTACTGAAGTTTTTATAGTACCTGAGCCGACCCCATCCTATAATACCTTAGATATTCTAAATTAAACTGACCTATACATGAATGATTACAGTAATTCAATGTTACAGAACAAACATGAGCTAGAGGATAAACTGCTCTGGGGTAATAATATTTTGTAATTGTACTCCAAATAAACATTTGCAATAGTGTTCAAATGCTGCTATAGCTCGAGACACTAGAACGAGCAGGTGGGAATATCCTCCATTATTAATCACAACATTTTATTTTATTTTATTTTATTTTACAATATTATTCTCTTAACAAGTAAATAGTTAGTTTTATATTTAACTGGCTGAATATCTGGGTGAGAGGAAATCCTCAGTGGTTTATTCCTGAATAGCAAGCTGAAAGGGTAGAGATGAGATTGTTGAGGTAGGGTGATTAATAATGTACAAGAAAGGATCACAAAAGGCCTCGACGATTGCGTGTTCATGCAACTAAGAGAGTAAGATGAAGATGGTACTCGTCGTGGTAGAAGCACGGTGGTAAAAGGTCCCTCTGCAAGATAGGGGGCGAACCCGCATCTATCAATTAGTAGAGGAGATTGGTTAGGAATGGAATGCCTAATGTGGTAGAACCACAACAGCAGTGGATAGGATTCCTTAAAGGTGCATATGGGTAGAAGCCATACACCCCATCCTGTGAGGGAGGTAGGAAGGAATTAGGAGAGAAGGCAAAGGAAGGATGTTATATAAAGATAGGCCACATCATGATACAAAGGCAGAGACACTCTGACCTAGTGAGATACCATCTCGTAGAAGCAGGTAGGTGATCTGAAGAGCTAAGGTGACTCTTGGGGATGTTAGTCCACCATGTCAATATTTGATGGTGAGAGCCTGACTACCTGACTAATGTCTTGGCCGTAGGTCTCATAAATCAGTTACATGGATGAATATATTTACAACGGTAATAAACAATTCGCAATATAACCATATCATTAAATAATACATCTTCTATATTCGGCCGGTGACTTAATGATAATATAAGGGTATAAGGCAGGCATTCACGCAAGTCAACAAGGTCTTCAGATGTACATGGTTTTATTGTTCTTTATGCTCGAAATATCAGGAAATAAAGACAAAGAACAAAAATTTCTCTATTATATTTGCTGTGATGATGAGAAAAGAATGTTTGCAGAACATTGGTTTCCTCAACTTCCTTCCTCCGTCCAGACCAATCATTAGCTTCTTAAAACTGAAGACCGTCCCCCACATCCTGGTGCCAACCAAACATTGGCAACCGTAGTTGGAGGAGTGTAATAGACGTTAAAATCTCTTCGAATGAAGGCGGGAAACGATCCGTCTTTATTATTGGCTATCATGTTTCGCATTCCGACCATCTCTGCAACCAATCACAGGGTCATTCATGGGTAACATTGGACCCCTCTTGAGTCGCTCTTTCCAAACGTATACGATTTTTACATTCCAAATTTACTTTTTGACAAGCATGAACCAGTATTAGGCACATTATTGGAAGTCTTACATCTTTATACTATTTAAATTTGCAATCGATAGATCTTCATTGCTAGATGTCAAATAAAAGTTGACCAAATGTCGTTGCTTCACTAAGTAGGTCACGCAGAATTATAACTAAATAGATTTCCAATTGTGGTGCATCCCCACACTCTGCTGTATGCGTTGCGATCTCCTCTAAGCGCAACAAACTATTTTATTCTTAGAGTATTATAATTGTATTTATATTGTAAACGATTCTAATAGTGATGCAGCAACAAACCACCGACCAATTGAATTTGGTGGGGACGAATCATGCTAAATCTTCTACGCTTATTCATCACTTTTTTTTTCCAAAGTGTTTAGACATAAAACTCATTATTATTATTATTTTTTATTTATTTTTTTTTTATTTATTTATTTATTTTTTATTTTTTTTATTCCTGAAAGAAAAGTCCCGGTTAAAGGTGGGAAATGCGTGTTATTATTCAGTTGCTAAGGTACTTAGTTCGCGGCTTCTATCTAAAAACTTAAAGATTAGAATTTATAAAACTATTATTCTTCCAACGGTTCTTTACGGATGTGAAACGTGGCCGCTTACTTTGAAGGGTGAACAACGGCTTAAGGTTTTCGAAAATAAGGTATTGCGTAAAATATTTGGTCCGAAGAGAGATGAGGCCACTGGGGAGTTTAGAAGGTTGCACAACGCGGAATTGCGGAACTTGCATCCTGTGAATATAATTGAGCTGATAGCATCGCGGAGACTCAAATGGGCGAGTAAAGTTGTTGGGCTCGATGACGAGCGGATTCCGAGAAAGTTGGTATTTGCTGATCCGACTGGTAGGCGTCCGAAAGGTAGGCCGAAGCGGAGGTGGGAGGATTGCGTTAAGGCTGATCTCGGGAGCTTGGGCTTAAATGGTGAACATTGGACGAGTCTGTGTAAGCGAAATTCGGTGGTATCGGCATCGAACCTTCGGGTTCGCTAAGCCTATTATTATTATTATTATTCCTGAAAGAAGTACAAATCTCAAACTTGATTTTGCCTATCTCTACTCACAGCATTCCCTGAGGATTCCCTCTCAAAACAGTTGTTAACACAATAGCAGTAACACTCAAATGAAAATCTTTTGGGGAAAAAATAAAATTAGGGAAACTTTCAGTGAATCTAACACTTCTCGGTTGAGGTTAAACGCATGTGCTTGCGTCTTTATTGTTGCATCTAATTATTATTAAAAAAGAGATAACAAAAAGCCAGGATGATTATTTTTATTATTTTTCATTCTCAAGAGCTTTAGTTTAAACATATTTTGGATTGGAATTTAACTGCTTGTTTTTATTTTTAACATGTATGATTTGTAATATAGTAGTAATATTATTTTTGGGTAAAGCTTGTTTTGTTTTTTCTTCTTTCATCCTTTTAGCTTGTAAGTATTATGAATCTTTGGGGTTAAAAGCCCCCTATTTTTTATAATTATTTTGTGATGTTATAGTTCTCCTATAGCCCTCCTGTCGGAGAATAGTAGAATGCCGCGAGACTTCAAAAATTGTCTAGAGATATTAAGAAAGGGTAAATAAATAGGTATTGTGGAAAGTTTAAACGAAATTTAAAAAAATAAATAGATTTCAGAGTTGGTGTTATGGTGTTAGACGAAGATAATACTATTGATTTATTAGTATTATTAATAAATTAGATAGAAGCAGAATTAGTTACCCTAAATTCTCTTTTCACTTTTCTTTTTCTTTTTCTTCATACCCTTATCATATAACACTCAGTTAGCATAGCAGCCAAGCTTATTTATTTTGTTTTTCGAGCCTTTCCAACTTCAAGACCAGGTAAGTTAACAATTTATAATATTAGAGTATCAAGTATTTTTTTTTTTTTTACTTTAATAAGGTGTACATATTACAATCCAGCATTGTTCTCACTGATAAAGTCAAATTGATAATGTAAAGGCACGCTCGAAATGCACTTATGGTCGACTTCTGAACATAAATTGTATCATCAAAACTTTTAGAAACTCCAGGCTCGGCTTTGTTCCCAGATCTATAAACAATTTCTCACTAACAACTAAAGGTATCTAAAAAAAACTTCAAACATCAGCAAAGAAGAACTTTCCACCGAGAACTCACCTAATGCGGCAATTCATCCTAACAACATTCATGCCCATTCATGAAACCAGCAAGTCATCATCATGCATTTTCAGCTGATTTTAAACCAAAATAATGAGGAGGAAATTCCAATTTGGATCTGCTGCTCAACTTCGCTGAGTTGCTACAGTACACAGCATACCGCATCAATCCCGAAGACAATCTTAAAGAAGAAAAAAGATAGAGAGATTCCGCCAAATAGGAAATACATATATTTTACTAATTTTGAAATCGAACATGGACATCCGAAAATCCAGACCAGCCTCAATATATATGGTGATGCAGGATTCCCAGTGAGTCCAAGATTATTAATTATTTATTTATTTATATTAATGTCTCAGATAATCCAAGCTTCCAAATAAAACCGGATCGACAATAGTCAGCGGTTCTCCAGAAAGACAAATTCAAAAATGATCATCTGTTTTCCAGGAAGATAAATTCAAAAATGATCAGGTGTTTTCCAGGAAGACAAATTCAAAAATGATCAGCTGTTTTCCAGAAAGACAAATTAAAAAATGATCAGCTGTTTTTCAGGAAAATGAACTCTACCAGGTGCTATCTCCTTCAGGCTCAACTAAGTCATATTTTTTCAACCAGTTCGGCTCACTGTAGACTTCATTCAGGAGGTGGAACTTATAAAGTTTGTGTATTTTGGAAAGGATGTATCAGGGTTTATTTTTTAATATTTTTTCATTTTTGTTCTTTAGAGCTGTGACGATTGGTTTGTCAGAGCGTAATCTTTTGATTCCGTAGTATTAAAAAGTTTCTAACTCTATAAGGTAGTTATCATACATCTATACTATTTCTGTTGGCTATTACGATAGGTTCGAATTGTCCTGACTAGCTTGCCTAACAATTGCTTATTCAGACAAACGAAAGTGGATTGGTACATTTTGAGATATCTCATTACAACAGTTTTGTTTGCTAACTAGACCTTTATTGTCTTTCGTGAGCATTTTTATTCTTTGTCAATATTGAGGGATTGGTTAGGTAGTAATTAATGGGTAGGGCGCTGAAGGGACTTAGTAAGATCAGCACACCATTTGTGTTATAGATATTAGAGGAAATGTGAAGATGATTTTTAACGCTTTGGCCTTTGAACTTGCAGCTAGCCTGGTATTCATCTGGCAGCCAGTGGGCTCCATAACCTCCGTACCCATGTCCAGCCTCGGTAGGAAGAGGTCCATGTTCTACCTCCAGATACCACTCTTCATAGCCTGGATACTTCCTTTCTTCGCCGAGACTGTATGGGAACTCTACGTAGCGGCTTCTATCATGGGACTTGGTGAGTATAACTTATATTTTTTCTGTTATGTGGTAAAACACTACTCAGAGATCAGGGTAGCTCATTGGATAGGCTAACCATACCGGTTTCCATACCAGACTTCCTCTTTAAAGTGGGTACCAAAAATATTTGGAAAAACCTATGAGCGTGAACACAGCCTAATAATTTTCTAACTCAAACGTTGGGCTCAAAGCTTCAGATCATTACTGAAACTCAACACAAGACCTTTCAATTGTAATGTTTATTTGTTTTTTTTAATTTTATTTGGCAACTTACCAACTAATTATGGAAAGCATAATACATACAATATATCGTCGTCAGGAGTAAACATATCGCATAATTTTATATTTTGGCTTTCGTATAGGTTGGTTGTATTGAACAATAATACCTTTTATTAATTTCCTCAGGTGTCCTTCAATTGTTTCTCAAGAATTATTTTTTCAAATTAAAGAGATATAACCCAATGAAATAATACTGCCTAATGCTCGTTTTGGAGTAATCTACTTTTTAATCAGTATATTATCAATATCATTATGTTTTTTTAATGACTCGGAGCGCACATATCAAGAACAGTCAGATAATGCAAAACAAAAGGCTAAAACGTTTATATTCACTACTTTCTAGACGTCCAAAATTAAAACTTAAACAGAAATTGAACCCACACGCATATTTGATGACTGATATGAGGGACAGTCAAAAAGATACACATACAGTTGGTCAAAAAAGTACTGGTACATCCTGTTTTTTCCATTTAATTCTTAAAGTATGTAACTTATTAGTGAGTAATAAATTTTATTTTTGAATAGACATTAAAAACCATTGATATTGATATTGAAAAATTGAAATAATTAAGGTAGAAATGAATGAGGAAAATAAAATGTAAAAATTTAAGTCAAAAAAGTATTGGCACGGCCATTTATTAATAATAAATTTCATAATTAAGTAAATAAAATTCATTAATAATTGTCTATAATTCCTTTGGCATCAATTATAGCTTCTAATTCTCTTTTCATCGTAGAAACAAGATTTTTCTCTGACCTCAGGTCCAATTTTTTCCCATTCCTCTAACACCACTTTTTTAAACACATTTTTTGAAGAAATTTAGGGTTTTCTTACCATGAAATCCAAAATATACCACAAATGTTTAACGGGATTATATCCAGAGACTGAGAGGGTGATTTAAATTGTCTCCGTACATTGTACAATAACCATTCCTTCGTTTTACTGGCTGTGTGTTTAGATCGATGTCTTGCTGAAATATAAACGTATTCTCCTGTCGTCAGATTATGTCGCAAAATGTGTGCATACCTTTCAGCATTCATTATACTTTCGAGAAAGTATAACTTTCCAACACCATTCGATGCTATACAACTCCAAACCATTACATTGACGGCTGTAAAGGGCTGAATTTGCAAGACTATATATATATATAAACCAATGGACTTTTAGAAAAACGTTTTATTTTCTGATGAGAGCAAATACAACATTTTCGGTTGAGATGGATGACATTTTGTGTGGAGAAAACCGAATACAGAGTTTCAACAAGGAACGTTAGGTCTACAATAAAACACGGCGGCGACTATGTAATGGTTTGGGGCTGCACGGCATCGAATGGTGTCGGAAAGTTATGCTTCTTTGAAAGTATAACGAATGCTGAAAGCTATGTAGACATGTTGCGACATAATCTGCTTTCCAGTGCTAATAAATAACGACTGGAGAATACGTTTATATTTCAGCAAGACAACGATTCTAAACACACAGCCAGTAAAACGAAGGAATGGCTATTGTACAATGTACGGAGACAATTTAAAACACCTCCTCAGTCTCCGGATATAAACCTCATTGAACATTTGTGGTATATTTTGGATTTAATGGTAAGAAAACACAAAATTTCTTCAAAAGATGTGTTGTCAGAGGGATGGGAAAAAATTGGACCTGAGGTCAAGGAAAAACTTGTTTCTACGATGCAAAGAAAATTACAAGCTATAATTGATACCAAAGGAATGATAACAAATATTAATGAATTTTATTTACTTAAATAGGATATTTTTTTAATTAATAAATGGCTGTGCCAATACTTTTTTGACTTACATTTTTACAATTTATTTTCCTCATTTATTTCTACCTTAATTATTTCAATTATTTTTGGCTATATGAATGGTTTTTAATGTCGTTTAAAAAATAAAATTCAGTACTCACTAATAAGTTACATACTTTAAGAATTAAATGGAAAAAACCGGGTGTTCCAATACTTTTTTGACCCACTGTAAGTAGAATTCAAATTTTCCATTCTTTCAGCACTATAAGAAATTCTCCAAGGTACTTTAGCAACATTACTCTACATACAGACCTTCTTAAGTCAAAAGTCAACGAACAGATTCTGACTCTACAAACAATTTCACGACTTAAAAGGACATACCAACGCATTAACACAAAACATGACCAGTACCAACATGCTTTGTAACACTGGTAAAAGGCTGAAAAGATGTTAGATGAGAAGCCTCCTGATATAAATGCGAAATCATGCCTGGAAAAGGTACAGCTGTGTATTACTTTATCAATCAAACCCTCATCCCATCACATTCATTGATTGTCAACTGAATAAAAAAACATGGAGACTATCATTTTAAAATTTAGACTTAATATCAATAGATATACATAAATTAAGTTAACTATATAGCAGAAAATTACTAAAAATACAAGAATAATAAAGAAACATTTATAAAAATAGTGAAAAGGGTTATATTTTTATAATATTTTAAAGAATTAACTAGCATTATAAAATAGTTTATCTACATTCAGTGTTATTAACAAATAAATTGAACTTCTATTCAACTTGGAACAAAGAAATGAAATAAACTTATACATTTAGATAGATTATGTAAATTTCTAAATATGCTATACTAAGGCAACTAATAATTTAATTTAATATTACCTAGAAACATCAATGATAATATATAAAAAATATAGTGTTTTAGAAGAGAATAGTCCTAATTTAAATAATTATCATTACCTGAAATTTGAGAACAATATTCGCAGTGCTGATTTTATGACAAGGCTCTCAACATAACAAAACCAAAGGAAAAACAAATCTGTCAGTGTTGCCAATGGAGCTAAAATAATCTTAATTTATAAGCCTCCGCCCCCTCCCCCCATCCTCTCATGTACCCATGTCTCCCAGTGTTTCGCCCTTCGGTTACTGATGAGAAATATGTTTAAAAAACATTACTTTTTCGTTCCAGGAATCGGTTTCATGCAAGCTCCGATCGCCACTTACATCGGGGAGGTCACCCTACCACAGTACAGAGGTCTCCTGGCTTGTATTGCCTACTGCTTCCTCACCCTTGGCTCCGTCTGTGTCTACGCGATCGATGTCATCGTTGGCAACTGGAGGTACACTGCACTATATTGTGCGGTAATGCCGCCACTGACTGCGATTCTTCTTTACATTGTAAGTATAAAAAAAGAAAAAATTGTAAAAAAAAAAAAAAAAAAAGTAATAAAATATGTTATTGTATTTAATGCAGTTAAATCCGTTTTTATGTACAAACGTTTACCAAAATGTTATTACCTTCAAATGGATAGAAAGAAATTTCTTAAGGATGTGTGATAATTCTTAAAGGAGGTTTATGGAGAAAACAATAAAAGGCTGTGCCTGTAAGGTAGGAATGGTGAAGGGAATCCTAAAAAAAGGTAATAGAGGTGGTAAAGATTTGCCTAAACATAGACCATCACAGATACCCTATAACAACCACAGAGATGAGACTAGTAGTTTAAAAAATCAGGAGAACATTCAAGAACTTCCAATACTAACCTAGTGAAATGATAAATCTTAGCTAAGAACAGAGGCTATAGGATCAAAGCATCAAGGCTATAGGTATCACATCACTGAAAGGCGAATGGAGGATGAAAAATTAACTTCTTTCTTATTTCTTCTTTGTTCTAAAATTTTCTGATTTTTGGTTGTTCAAATTATTAAGTTGGGAAGAGTAACACCTCTCTGTTTCCCAATATAACAAATAGGAAAATCTCTATTTTTTCAATTCAGTCTATTTAATGAATAAATAATATTGAAATTGGCTTTAGATGTTGAAAACTTACCATAGTGGATTTAAATCAAATTTTCTAATCATATTTTACTGATGACGCTTTTCTTCTTTTTTTTTTTATGTTTAAATATGTTTCTCTCTTTCTTATTAAAGTAAACAATTTAAGGAAATTAATATCCTTTAGAAGTAAGGGGTCACCTGAGGTGTAGTGACTAGCATAACAGACTTCTACTTCCAAAGTCATTGGATCAAACTTAGCAGTTAATTTAAGAGAATAATAAATCCTTACTGTTATGCTATCCTTCAGAGCTGATGTAAAATGGTGTTCCGGTGCCTGTGTGATGTCAGATATGTTAAAACCCTATCCTAATTAAACCTGGATAGGTAAAATTTAGGCCTCCCACTGTAGCATTGTCTTATTAGCCAAAGTAACTTAAAATTAATGTTAAATGAATAAACAAACAAACTCTGGAAGTAATAAATTAGTGTAAACTGTTATGTTTTGGTTTTCATTTTGAGGTAGACTTTATCTTAATATTACATTTGTATTGTTTTTAGATTCCAGAATCGCCGATTTGGTTGGTTTCACAAGGACGTTATGCTGATGCCAAAAAGGCACTCTCATGGCTCAGAGGTTGGGTGTCTGAATCTGAAATCGAACCTGAATTCAAGACTATGCTTATCCATAATTCTCCTCAATTTGCTGCACTCGTAAGTGAAGTATAACTTAAACGAACTCATAAATTTTTATTATTTAAAAAAAACTACTTTTAGTTAATATTCTAGCCTGCTAATGGTATGTATTGCTCGCTATACTGAGAATTAGTTGAAAGCACAAGGCTCTGAGTAATAAAAATATAATAAAAACCTCAATTCAATAGTACTTGAGCAAATCATAATTAACATCCATGAAAATTGAATCCATTTAATTAAATTAGTTTTTGTTGTAATGAAAAAATTTCTTTGGGAAGGTCTTCTGTTTTCTGCAAATTGATTCCTGTAATGTAGTGTTTATATTTTTATTTACAAATATTTGATTAATCTGAGCAGTATATTCCTAAACTGTTGTTACAACATTGTTTAGTTCAGAAACTTCAAGCTTAGTTAGATATCAATGATGTTTCTTCTAAAGTTATGTTACTCTTACATGGAATATTTACTTTTATTGTTATTTCAATTATCTATTGATTCCTAAAAATAATTGTTTAGGTTGACAAAGAAATACCATCCGTATCGGGAGGTTTTGAATTGGGTTCAGCAGAGCCAGTTAAAACTGAAACTTATAAAGAAATAAAGGAAGAACAGCCCAATGTAGCACAAACAGATGTTGATACTGGACTTGAAGTTTCAAAATCCAAGACTGAAAAAGAGAAAGAAAAGGAACCAAACTGGAGTGGAAGCAACAAAGATGAAGAACCATTTATTCGATTCTTAGCTCGCCCTGAGATGTACAGGTTAATATTATTTACTTATTATCAATTGTTATTTCTATTTCATTAGAACCTATATCTCAATTCCATTTATATATTTATTTAACCATGTTATATCTATTTGATTCTGTTTTTTTATTTTTTTTATTCTTATTGATAGAGAGTCATTCCTGAACTTTTCAAAATTTTTACTATTTATTAATGGGTTAATGAGTGGAAAATCTAGAATGTGCTAGATAATATAATTCTAAAAAACACTAGAAGAAATGTTTATGAATAAAATGTTGCTTCCAACAAAAATTTGCAAATCTGACTTCATTTTTAAATCTTTAGGCATGTATCGATTAAAAATTTCTGTTTTTATTTATTTTTTGTAAATATTTTTTAATTAGTAAACACTTTTTTAAAAAAATATTTGTTGATATTTTCAACTGTATTATACAATAGAACTAGAAAATAGACATGAACAAGACTTGTAGAGAAACTACCCATCGGCAGCATTCTAAAAATATTCTAAACTAGAAGACTCGACTAAAACTCGAGGTCATCTTCTTTTCAGACTCTTCAGAGGATTATCAGGTTTTAAAGAGGAAGAAAGGATTGAAACTAATGTGTTAGAGTGGGAATGGAGTTTTTCATAATAGGAGAGGTGTCTGGTTCGGGCTAAATCAGTAACATAACGAACATGAAGGTCATTATGAATGAGTTTGTTCGTGACAAAGTAGGGAGTATTGAGGATTTTGGGTTGTAAGGATTGGATTTGAGAGGAATTTGATGGTTTAGTAGAGCCCCAAAGCTCAACTCCAGACGTCCAGATTGGCCTTATAATAATCGTGTAAATGAGTCGTTTGTAGTTTAGTGGAAGATTAGAACGTTTGTCTAGTGAGTTTTTAAGTAGCTGAAAATGTCGTGCAGTTCCTTGTCGTTTCAGTCTTGTTTGAGGATCATCATTTGGAAAAAAAAACATTTTCTGGATGACTCTCTAGGATAAAATTCATTAAAAATAATACCCCATTTTTATCCCCAACTATTGATTATAATTACTTGTGAAATCAAAATGCTATAGCAAAGTAGATATAAAATAGAACATAGTTTATTAAAACTTAAAAAAAAAACATATATTATAGTCATATCACAGAAACAGCAATATAAACATTCATAACTGCCCCCATTTTTTTATTGCAAAATATTGTGATTTTTCATGTTTAGAACATATTCAATATATTATTTATACTTCAAAGACATTTCTCTTAGAAAAAAATCACAAATTTTTATATCTAATTATATTGGTTACAATAACAGTTAAAATTGATAATTTTTTTAAGAATTTTCTTTAATTTCCTCTTGATATAACATAATGGGAAAGATATCACTGTAAAATAAATAAAAAGAAAAAATAAATTTTATTTAGTCTGTACGTGTGACAATTAAACAGCAAGTTATTTTAGATTGATACAATTTCTGATACTTTCGAAAATCAGATTATAACCAGTAATGTAAGCAGATAATTGGGAATAGAATCAAATGGAAATTTCAGACAAGATACAATTTTGAAAATTTCAACAAGTTTTAAATTTAAATTTTATAATGGAGCGCTGCCAATGGGTAGCATCCCTACATCTGAATCATGACAGTATATCTTGTGTGATATTTACAAAATGTATTTCATTATACAGTTGTAAAAATCAATAATATATATATTTTTTTTAAATGATAAAAAAAATTACCATTGTTTGTCCATTTCAGGCCTCTTCTGTTGTCAGCTGTTTACTTGTACCTTTCAAACGGAATAGGAGTTGCAGCTTTCAGGCCTTATTTAGTGTTGATATTCAGAGATTTCAGAATTGAATCTATTGATGAATACATAGCAACTGTAAGTATTCATAAGTAAGGAAATAACCTGATATAAATATAATTGGAATTTTTTTTTTGATTTTATTGTTTCTGTAATATTTAAGTTATTAATTATTCTATTATTAATATTTTTTTTAGATTGCTGTCACAGCTATTGGCCTAATAGGAAACATTGCGTCTGTCGTACTGATGCCACTTATTGGAAAACGTAAACTTACTATCATAGCAATCATTTCATGCGCTGTTGGATGTTTTGGAATCGGGATTTATAAAGTTATCGACGATCATAATCCGATCCCACCAAACATGACATGGCTTGCTATTGCATTTATGATTGCGATATTTTTTGCTACTAATCTGGCCGTTGGTCATATGCCTTGGGTTCTGATGTCAGAAATATTCCCCCTCAGGTATTATTTCATTACATTATATAATGAAACTTACTTTGCATGTTGGTATCCTTATAATAAATTAAACTTGTCTGAAATTCTGAATCCTGGCTGAAAGTAAAGGAAATTCATATTTAATCCATTTACTAGCAGACAAAACAAAAAATATATGCATGCATGAGAATCTCACAAATAAAACCAAACTCTAAAATTTTACATAAACTTGAAATTTTAATAAGATTCATTTGTTTAAATTTCTTGCAATAAAGTATGAAGTATTCCTAATTTATTATACTTCAGAAATAGCTTCATTGACGATACATAAAAAAAAAATAATAATAATAGAAATGAAAAGGATAAGAAGAGAATTCGTTTCAAAATTATTATTAAAGGGCATCAGTCAATGGAAATAGCTTAGGCATGTTCTCGGTCAAGGGTTAATCAGCTGAGCAGAATATTTATCTGTTATTTAGCGTCAGCGATTCTAGGTCATGGAAACCCTCCTGGGGTACACCCAGCCTCTATAAAATAGTTCCCCAAATTTGGGGAAGAAAACCTGCATTATGAGCGTGATTTAGGCCTACTTGTATCCTTGCATGGGTTGTAGAGGTACAGGTTTTTAAATACTTTTAATGCTAAGAAATAAAATAAAGTAAAATAAAAATAAAAATAAAATAAAATTTTTAATAACTATAACTGTAGTTATTTAATTTAATCTCTTATAACCACTCTTAATTTTATATTAGTTATAATTTAGTTATTTTTAAACTTTTAAATAGTTAAATTATTGTTGTACCGTATGAATGAGAAAAAATCTGGTCGGGCAACACATACTTTCACTTACCGCCATTGTTAAAACCGATTAAAAAATTTCCAAATACAGTTTAAAGATAAAAATGAGTGAAACTAATAAAGAATTAATTAAATTGATTTCTCTAGAAACACTTGTTTTAATAAAAAACTATTATATTATTATCTAAAATAATCAGTTAGTTTTATCGGCTTTTCATCACTCTTTGTCAAATTTTACAAGCTTGTGTATAAGATAATATTTTTCTAAAATCATTAGCTACACGTAATTACACATTATTACATTCTATGTTCAAAAACATTTGTTGTTTATTATGTACATCACTTATCTATATGCTAATCGTGATGCTACAGTGGAGTCTTAATTTGCCTATCCAGTTTTTTTAGGTAGGATCTTTAACGAGTACCTGACATCGCACGGTCGGCCACATTTTAAGTCCATCTGTTCAAAAATGTAAATTGCATTAAAAATATTTTGCAGTTTTCTTCTTTGGTTAAAGATCAAATTCGTTCAACTTATATATTTACTTGTTTTTTTATTGTTGATAACAAGATTATATTTTATTTTTTTAGTATCTCCAAAATTAAAGGTACTTTAGAGTAAGAAAATTTAAAATATCGACTTTTAAGCCCTTTCCAGACTATTTCAATCAGAATGAATCCTATAAGATATTAGAGCCCATTAAATTTTGCATCGTTATAGCGAGTTTAATCAAAATTGTTAGAGCCGTTTTTGAGTAAATCGTAAAAAGGTTCAAAATTCACGTATAAAGTAGATCTTCCAGTCAGCTGATTTTGATAAAAAAGTTTCTGTAACATCTCGGAAATAGTTGCCTTAAATATGATAATTTCAGTTTCACAGGACTTTTTGTTTTTGCCCAGGAGCTACCACATAACACATAACTTTTTTTGCGGGGCTTGGTTATTTGGAATCAAAGGACCCTAAAACGTATATTTCCGTTGAAAACTGGAATTGAAAATTTTCAAATCGCAATACTTTCTCTTACTATATATTTCATATAAAGCAAGTGAAAGTAAAATAATAATGATAACTAAGTCGACAAGAGAGACCTTTCATGGATTGTTGGTTCCAAATTATTTATGAAAATATGAAAGTAATATCACACTATGATTAAATATAAAAATCTATTCTAAATTTGAACAAGAATGCAATAAAGGAAAACATGAAAGATTATAATAAATATATTGATTCCTAATGTTAAAGAAGTTTGACAGATTGAAGTAATTATATTTAACATCTATTATTTTTTTAGAGGTAGGACGTTAGCAACAGGAGTTGTGGCCGGATTCGGCAACTTTGTTCAATTTTTGGGAACTAAGCTATTTATTACATACGTCGATGAAATGTTGCTCAGTGGAACATTTTTCATGTATGGAGGTAAGTTCATAAATCATTTAAATTTAAATTTTATATCATCTATTTTATATTTTTAATTAATTATATTACCTTTTTATTAGGAAGAAATGGACTGAGAATGATGCTTTTTAAAGTAATAATTTTTGTTTCAGTTACGTTCCTCATTGGACTTATATACTTGTATTTCTTCTTGTTTGAAACTGAAGGTCGTACACTCGACGAAATTGTCTCTACATTCAAAGGAGAGAAGAAAAAATAACCAAATTAATTGGTGGGCGTATAAATAAGATGTAATTATGTACAAACTTGAAGCAATGAGGTAATATATATGAAATTAAACATATATATAAACCTGTGCGTAATGTGAAATTTGTGGACTGAAAAAGTGCCATTTTTATTAAACCATAATAGCATTTTTTTTTTTTTTTTAATAATATTTGCAACTACTAGCAGTATTATTAATAATTATCATGTTTAGACAGAAATATATTTTATGGTATAAATTCGAAACCTTGGTAACAGACTGAAATCATGGTGAACTATAGTGTTACTATAACAGTAATGTTACTGTTATTATATTTACTATAAATCATTTTAGTAAGTTTCTCCCAAAGATCATATTGTTCCTACTTTTAAAAAAAATAATAATAATGATAACTCATCAAATAATGAAGTAATACCTTCTTCATACAAACAATTTTTCATTAGAATGTTGAAAGTAATTCTGAAATATCTTTTATTTGATATATGTATTTTATGAATTTTTGTTATTTATTTTAGATAGTTACAATTTTCTACTTGTTATAAAGAACTTTTTATAATCATGACTAACAGTACAATAGGTCATTATTAATTTATTTATGTAGTCATAAAATACTGAAAAAAAAATGGCCACTCTCTATGATGATGGATTAATTATAATTAGAAGTATGGAAAAACAACATATTTTCGTTGTAAAAAATCTCTACTCTTGCATTTATTGTGGCTTGAATTTGTAATGTTCAGTGATCAGACAAAACCTAATATGATTTCAAATAAATTAATAACAGATATTTTCATATTGTAACATTATAACATAATTTAATTCCCCAAAAAATCTACCTCTTTGTTTTTCTGGAATAATATCTATATAGATGCTCATTAGATAGAATTAATAAATAGTCTATATCACAGCCACTATAATCACCAGAACAAAATGTATTAGGAAAGGGTTGCCATTTTTCATTCCTCTCAGTGTATATTATGATTATTCAATTACACTAAAATATTAGTGATCAAATATTTTAAAATAATAATGTATTTAATTTAAAAAATAACTAGCTCTAGAAATTACTTTACACTAATCATAGTCTAGGGGACAATTTAAATATTTTTACTGTCAAGAGTTCTATTTTTTGATCAGATCTGTCCCCAATCAATCATAAACATAAGAAATTAATTAAATGATTTTAAATTGGAAATTAATGTAAATGTGTGCATTTCATAAATTTAATAAGAAATCTTCACCCGTCTGCACCTTCAAATTCACCTTTCAAACAAATATCAAACTATTGCTGTGGGAACAATCTTAAGCATTTACTAGATCTCTTATGTTTTTCAATCTAGTTAAAATTAACATTTAATTATTTTGGTATAATCAATTTAGTAAACATTAAAAATGATGAAGTGGCACACAAGACTATTATAAAAATTAGGATCTGATTCATATTAAGCAGATTCTTTCACTTTTCTTGTTTAATTTAGATTTATAATTTGTAATATGTTCCTTTCATTGGCACAATGTCTTTTTATTATTTTAAATTTAATCAGAAGAGCCTCTATACATCAAAATTGAAGGATACTGAATAATGTTTAATTACAAAATGTGTACATAGTATCTTAACGTATGTACAATGTTAATTTCTAAAATAGTACAAATTTTTAGATTATTCCTCGATGTATTAAAAGAAAAAAAATGTTCATTTGTATCTAATGAAACATTTAATTATACATATGTAATATGTATGAGCATAAGAACCAGTAAATATAGATACAGATTAGATACATTTTTTACTTTTCAAGTCTGTTTTCTTCTTAACTTAAATACAAAGATAAATTAATCAATATTTTATTTAAATACAAAAAATTAATTCAAATATGTATAAATTTTATTTTATAGTATTTAAAAATTCAAGGTTCCTACAAAACAATTTGTTACATTTTTTTTTTCCATTTCAATGTGGGTTATTTATTGGTTATTCCAGAAATGATACATGTGACATTTCCATGGTTTTGAGAGAAACCCAGAAACTATTTTAGAAACTTGTACAAAATAACAATTCTACTTTTGTTAAAAAAATATTGATATTTTATATTATTTCAAAACATTATTCTATCCTATCAAACTGTGTCTGGTTTGAAAAAATATTACATATTTTGTAAATACAATAATTACGTCAATAACTGTAATATTTAAAAAAATAATAAAAAGAAAAGAGGCTGTTATATTTAGATATAATGTATAAGTATCATTAAGAATTATTTTTAAGGCATGTTAAGCTTGTTTACAGCTAAGTCATTCCTATAAAATTCGAAATTTCAATTTTCAGGGTTATCATTAAATTAAAGTAAAATGATTTCGATATCAATCATTAATAACTAAAGAAAAATAATTTTCTCAACCAATAGATAGAAAAAAAAAATATATGTCATATTTAATACATTATAATTACTATTGATACTCTACCTCAAATTTAAATAATACTACTTAGAAGAAAATAATAAATCAATTAAAAGCATATATCATTTGTCAATAGTGGGTTTTTAAAAATTGTTTACACTTTGAAGGTATCCGAATAAAAACAATCATACTCAGAACTGTATTGCTGAGTAGATACATGTTTCTTCCCCTCAACTTATCTTGAAATAAGTTATAATATTAATTTATAAATTTAATTAACACCATGTAGAAGAAATTTCGGGACCACCGATAGTCTAAAACCAAGCTTCACATATTTTAATTTAAATAAAAAAATAATGAAAGAGGATGCTATTTTCAAATCATGACCTCCAATCCAAAAGCATAAAGCAAACTTTCAATTTAGGTGAAAATACTGAAAAAATAGTGTTACAGTGTCTAATGGTCAAAATTATTTTAAAATTAATTCTGAATTAAAATAAAATAGCACTGATATGAAAATTATCTAATGCCGTATTAAACTTTTACATTCATTTTAGTATTTAAAATTAAATTACGAAAATTATAAAAGGTTAGAAAATGTTTATAAGATTATTAACTGACCATAATATTAATCCTTGGCAGTACATGTGTGTTGACAGAGTTGTTTCATGCCATCATTTATTATTTATTTAGTTTTAAGTCGTAGCTAAAAGAAAAAAGTATTATCTTTTTTAATGGATTACTTTCTTTAAGCATATGTTGAGGTAAATTAATTGTTCTAAAATGTATAATTTGTATATTTATTGTTGAATTTGTTTTATAATGTAAATGTAAATATATTAAGAAAAATCAATTTTTTTTTCTTTAAGATTTTGATCTGTTTATTTATACACAAACCTTCCTTCTTATTTTTATAAACTATTCTTAACCTGTATCCTTTCTCACCCATTTTTACGATTAAAGACTATATTAAAATCAATTTAAGAATTTTCAAATACAATTAGAGATGAACTATATAGGGAAGCAAAAGTAAAAAGGCTAAAGAATTAATTATTGTTTCGATAGAAAGATGTGGTTTATTAAATAATTTATTATATTATTGTCTACAACATTCAGTTTTATTCGCTTTTCAACACTCTCCATCAAATTTTACAATTTTGTGTATAAGGTAATATTTCTTCTAAAATCTTTAGCTTTCCAACGGCATGTTATACATCTATATTAATGTTCTTATGTTCAAAAACTCAAAAATTACATAGAAAATATGTTTGTTTTTTTCTCCTTTAGTTGGATACTGAATATGTTCAACTTAAATATTTACCTGTTTTTTATCAATGCTAACAAGATGATATGGTTAATTTTTTTGCATCAACAAAATTAAAGGTACTTATGAGAAAGAAATAATACTGGCATTTAAGCCCTCTCAGACTATTTCAATAAGAATGAAACCTACATAATATCAAATTCCATTAAATTTTACATCGATATAGTTTAATCAAAATCTTTAGAGCAGTTTTTGGAACACCACTTGGTTATTTGGACTCAGGGGATCCTAAAATGTGTATTTCCGTTGAAAACTGGAATTGGAAAATTTTCACGATAGTAATACTTTCCCTTACTATATATATCATATATAGGTAAGTGAAAGTAAAAAATAGGAACTCTTTTTTGAAAACTCATCTCCAAACAATAACTTATCTAGTGAAGCTTTCTCAATTAAAAAGTATTAGAGAATACAGAATACATGCCTAATAAAAATACTACAATTTTAATAATAAATTATATATTCAGGAATAGTAGAGGATAAAGTCCAAAGAGATATAAATTCCTAAAGTGAGATCAACTCCAAGCAAAAACATGAATAATAGAACACAAATTAATGTTTTTCAACTAAAAATTATTACTAAGATGTTCAAAAAACACTATGTGAGTTGATTATTAACACTATTCTTTAATTAAATCCTGTCACAATTTTCTTTTAAGCTAGTATGAAATAAGAATATGGATGTAATAGGAACATCCATTGGTATGAAATATGGCAGTTTAAGACGGATATTATTTTAAAAAACTCAAACATGATCTCTTTTAATTTCCCATTGATTGAGAAAAATTCAAGAGATTATTATTTATAAAACAAGAATATAAAAATTACATAAAGTTTAAAACAAAATATTGCATGATAAAAGGTGTTAATGTCTACTAACAATTATAATCTATTGTTTGTTTTTTTCAGTTAATATTAATGAACAAGTGATCTAGAATGGTAGTAACCCAACAGGGGCCATTTATATTATTATTTTTTTCTTACATTTTTAGTCTGATTTATATAACTTTTTTTATAAATTCAAAAAAATTAAATAAGGATAGTAGGTAAAATATTAAAGAACAATATTATAAAATATATTATTTATTTGCTGGACGGAATTAATATCAATTTAATACAGATTAAAAATTAATAAAGTAAAACTGTCCAAAAAATAATTATTTTACAATCGGAATGATTTCATTAGGATATTACAAACATATGTATATATTTACAACAAAAACAAAAATATATCTACACAAAAAAGAATATGAAAGAAAACAACAAATATTGATAAGGTACAAAATAAACTCAACATTTAAGTACAGAAATAATTATTCATAAATATGACACCATATTGATCTGAATATCTCTACAATTACTCAATCCTAAAAACTCACTCATCAGAATGGAATGTTAACCGAATGAGATCAGATCATTTTAGAAAAAAATTCATTAGAAAAATAACACTTCGAATATATATAAAAAAACAAGGCACATTTCATATTTTTCACTAAAAGGCACGATGCGAAAACCTTTTCAAATTAGTTTATAACATTAACAACACTCACAGACTTGGCTGAAAATTTCAAAAAATATTGTCATACATTCAGTTACAGTTCATTTTACTTTTTTTCCTTACGATAAAATGAAAATTTTATTATTATAAATATACAATAAAGATAGGTCCTATGCGTTTAAAATGTGAACTCTGCCACATTAAATTATAAAAAATATACACTACATTGATTATAATTTACAAAATATTCGATACACTCTTTGATCAATATTCTAAATAAAATAAATATACATTTTACATAAAATCCGTGCAAGAGAACACAGCATTTCATTAAATTACATCATTCTAAGTATTATAAGAAAGCAGTATTTTTATGGTACTGTTTTTTAAAAAATATTTTAAATAAAACATAAGAAATAGATATATATAAATAGTTAAACAAGAGCATATTGACGAAATCGGAGAAAATACTATTTAAAAATCAACATTCTGGATTATAAAAAACCAAGGCAGTATAATCGTAATAAAATATTATAAGATCAGGATTGCCAACCTTGTCCCCTCAACACAACAAAATTATAAAACTAATATTGTGATCATTAATAAATTATAAGCCAAAATCTCTTGAATAAATTTAAAAGCCTGCTTCAATTTTATACAATTAAAACTCTTTAATCTGATAAAAAAAAAAAAGTGGTCATAATTTTATTTTTATTATTATGATAAATAAAAAGAACACCAACTCAATCACAAAAGTTAAATCATTTAGATAGAAAAAACATGTTAACATACCATCAAACAAACAAGATACTAGGGACATAAAAATTATTAAAAAAAAAAAAAAAAAAAAAAGGTTGACAAATCCTGAGATTAGTTAAAAATCATCTGTTTGTTCATTATATGAAAAATGGTAACACTAAAAAGCCTTCAAATTCTTAACACATAAACTATTATGACAGTATAAATAAAATAATAATAAGAAATAGGAACCAAAACAGTTATAGACTATATAGCTAATTCAATTCAACTAGATTTATAGAACAAAACAAAAGTTTTATACTGAAAAACCTTTGAATGACATCTTTTTTTTTATATATTTTTAACTTTTATTAATGTGCGATTATTCAAAACAGCATTTTAATTTTCATTGCTATCATAATCATGATATAATCATAATCATAGCTTTTATTATCCAAAATGCTACATCTAACTACTTCAGTTTCGAACCTAACATCTTATATTTTCTAAAATTAGTCACAGAAAAAAATAATTGTTAATTAGTTAAACTGTTTTGGTCCCAGAGAGAAACAGACAGTAATATAAGCTTAACAGATTTAGGATATTACAAACTAAAAAAGAGAAATATTGTAAAAAGAAAATCCGTTTTTTATGAAAACTTCCTATTGATGAATCAAAGTTAAGAAATCAAATAAATTAAATGATCACACTCGGACATTACTAAGTAATAATAAATATTAAAAACCAATATTGATCATAAAAATACAATAAAATAGCCAAACATCATCACTATTTCCCACCCATTCTTCATCTCAATATATATACCTATATACAATTCATCATGATATAACGATATGCTTTGGTAAGAAAAATTAGAACTGATATTTACATTTCAATCTATGAAAACAGGCTAGGTCCAACAGGTTCGTATTTTAGTACACAGTACTCATAAGACAAATAACAAAAAAAATTGTTCAACAGTTATAAAAAAAAACTGAAAATATTTCTCATTAATAAATATAATTAATTATCTAATTGGTATAAATAATTTAAATTCATTTTTTAAATTACAAATGGTACATCAATCATTGAATTGTTGTTTAAGTACTTGGAGTAAATTCTCAAATCATTGAATATAATTAAGAGAAATATTGTCTTTGTATAATCTTAACACAGCAAGCATAATAAATTATTAAATGAAAATTAAAAAAAAAAAAACTAAAAATATTTTAAATTCAAGATCAGATGTATTCCATAAAAATAAAATTCCAACTTAATAATTACATATAAAAATTCATAAACACTCTTCAGTCTTCAACATGTCATTTTTTTCAGTACGCTCCAATACTGATCAATGCACTCTCTAAAATTAAGCTAGCCAGTTTTTGATAATAACCATAGTAATGATAAAAAGAAAAAAAAAAAAAAAATCAACAAAAACAGCTAAAAGTAGTCCAAAATTATTAGATGAGCCTTTCTTCAGGAGGCGGTTTCATAACATTGTCCAATTCAAGGCGTGGGTTCGAGAACTCTTGACTGGAAGGTGAATAAGTTCCTCTGGTAGCTCTCTTCTTACGAGCCATCATGACGAACACGAAGAGCGAGACCAGCCCGGCAATCACAAGGATTCCGAGTATAGGCACGACAACAAGCGCAATATCTGTCACCTTGGTTCCAGCGAATTCTGGCACTCGCAACTTAAACATAAATAAATTCAAATTAATTTATTAGAATGTATTAGTTTTATCCTTAAATCTACAAAAATTGTGAATACGTTTAAACAACAAAAGAAACTTGAGAAGGTATGCTATGATTTTATCTTTACGCCAGGAGTTTGGTCTGTAAATACCATGGACTTACTAAGTGAATTAACAGGAGGAGGATAAGCTTTATTACACATCTTTCATATTATGTTAAAACAAAATTATCTAAGACACTTGAGGAGAAATTCAAACAAATATATTTAGGTAGCACATAGTTTTGGGTTGTAAAACCAGTTTGTAGCGCTTTTCAATATTTCAATTTAATCCTCCTAAATATTTACATATTCTAAAAAAGGATTAGTTAAGGTGCTTTTATGCATCAGTTTTAACTGAGATTCCTTATCTTTAAGTGGTATTTTGGTTGCTCAAAATAGAAGATAAAAAAATTAATTTTTGTCATTTAATGAATTTATATTTCCAAAATAGAAAATTAGTTTTCTTCACAGATGGTTCAGAATATTTGCAGTGTGTATGGCGGCGATGATGCCTTAGAAGAAAGCACTGTTCGTTAGTGGTTTGCTCGGTTCAGACTTGGAAGACGCAAAAGTGCACAAGTCATCCTTCAACTGTTGATGATGACCAAATTCAAGTAATGGTCACAGACAACCCTCACTCTAGGACACAGGGAATCCCAGAATAGAATTGATTAAAAATATTTACAAGAATATGAAGTTTTTATTGAAATCATCAGTAAAATATGCTATGAACTTATTTTATAACCCAATATATAATTATCAATCATCTTTATTCTTATTTCATGTTTAAATATGATGTTATTCTTAGGGTACTTAGTCCCAAAATAAAGTGTTTTTTTTTGTTTTTTTCCAATCTATTTATCTATCCATAAAATTCAGTTTTTATTGCACAATATTTATTTTTCCCATCACCTTTAACTCAGAAATAACTCTCTGAGATAAGTCTTCAAATCTGATTTACATTACATTACATAAAACTGGGGTGAAGGTAAGCGATGCGATCATCGGAAATCAGAATTTCAATACTGTTTTATTTTTTACCGCACCCCAAAATCTTGGTAAAATTAATTATGTTTTATTAGTTTGAAATACCAGCTAGAATTTTAACTTAAAAGTAGTTCTTTGAAGTAACAAATGAAAAAAGAAGAAAAATTAAAACCAATATAACTATATTGAGAATAAATTTAATTCTTACCTCACTACAGTTCTTCCCACCGAAATCAGAAGGACAAATACACTCGTAATCTGGTTTATCAATGCACATTGGTGAGCACCTGCCATTATTGACACAAGGGTTCATAATCTGGAAATAAAAATAAGGTGTTAAAAATATATATAAAATTAATTTTTTTAAAGAAAAAAAAACAGGCAATTAATTAGTCTTTATATTAAAATTATACTGAATAAAAACAAAACTTACATGACATGGGTTGGTGATATTGCAGCCGACGCCGCATTTAGAAGGATCGCAGATACACAAGAAGGATCCTTCTGTGTTCTTGCAATCTCCAAAACTGCCACAGTCTGCCATCTTGGTCGCGCATTCATCAATGTCAATTGTGCAAGTTGTACCCGTATAGCCCGTTCCCATACAATCACAACGGAACGTGTTGATTCCTGTACATTCATATTATTAGTTCACAGAGCAGAAGGGAGGGAGTAAAAGTAATGAATATTATAAAATTAAAAAGATAAATTACAAATATATATAATAAGAAGAGATATTGGTAGCCTCAGAAATAATATTTAATTCACGAAGCGAGTTCAACTACATCGAATAGGAACTCAAGCCATCATATTCGCCTTGTATTTCATCATCGGCTAAAGATTTGAATAAAATAATCATGTATTCAATAGTCAATAGTGACGCACTCTGTAGGTGAAAAACAAAGCATAATTACAATATTGTGGTAAATATCTTTGTACATTAAGTTTACTATCGTACTAACTCCCCCACTACTATCTAAAGTACTATTACCATGTAGTATGTTCTTAACTAATGCCTATAATCTAAAGAAAAATACCAAAGTTTTCACTTTTTTAGTTTATCACTGAGATTTACAAATGTATTTGATAATACAACAAGTAAATTTTCTACAAGATTAATTACAAGAAAAAAACTGCTCATTGCAGTACACCAGGAGGTAATCTAAACTAGAAGGTCTTGATGCCATTTTCTTTTCAGAAGCCTCAGAGGATAATCAGGAATAGAAGAGGAAGCAAGGATAGAAACTAGTGGGTTAGAGAAAGAATGAAGAATTCCATGGTATGGAACATTTAGGTCTTTGTGAATGAGTTTATTCATGACAAAGTAAGGAGTGTGGAGGATTTTACAAAAGATTTAGATTCTAAGGATTGGATACAGGAGAATTTAAAGGTTTAGTAGAGCACCAAAGCTCTACACGATAAGTCTAGATCGTACTTATGATAGTCATGTAGATGAGCCTTTTGCAGTTGAGTGGAAGGTTAGAGCATCTGCTGTCCAGTAAGTGTTGAAGTAACCAAAAGTGGTGAGCAGTTTCTTGTCATTTCAGTCTAGTATGTGGATTCCAAGTTTATCGTTTGTCAAGGATAGCAGATCAGTTCAATCGGGACAAACGGAATATTATTAAATACTTTAGGACAGGATGTCGTAGTTTTACAATGAATGAGGACTAAATTTTAACTTCTAATTAAGAAAATGAATAAATGTGATTAACAACTCACCGTCAATGCATTTTCCTTTATGCTCACAAGGATTGCTGGCACAGTCATCAATGTTTGTTTCGCACAGTCTCCCTGTGAATCCAAGAGCACAGTCGCATACTGGCTTCTAAACATAACAATAAAATGATTAGTATATAAATCATAAAATATATATATACATATATATTTAGTAGGAGATAATGAACCCTTCAGGATGGTATATAATTTTAGCAAGGCTTGAATAATTTAGAATAGTCTGTCACACAAAACAAAGCTCTATTATTAATATAAAACTAATTATTTCCACAACAAAGAATAAGTTATAATAAATAATCTACGAAAACGAAGGCATAACCAACACTTTTTAAAATCAACTTCAAACCACATTTTAATCACTGTAAAGTTCCTTGGATGCAAGATTACAATAACAACAATCTCTTTTATACTCCTCATAAATTAGAAATTTATTTGCCAGGATTGTTTCAGCATTGTTTTTACCAAAATGGAATTATCTTTGGTAGTGGCACTTTCTATCATGCATTTTACACCTAAAGTTATTATTATGAAATAATAAACCACTGCACTGATCAATCGTGTTTTTAATGTTATAATACAAGGTAATAGTTCAAAAATAATTGAGACATTAAGTCGAGGCTCAACAACACGTTACTAATAATATTATTAGTAAGTCTATAAAATAATATATTTTTATATTTACTGCCAAAGTTTTAAAAACCTTGATTATTCTAATTTACATTAAAAAACTTCAAGGCCCTTTTTTTTTTTTTTTTTTTTTTTTTTTTTTTATTATTATTTTTTTTTTTTTATACATTTAAAACTTCATGGCAAGTATATGAATTAATATAATTCTGAAGGCTTATCGCGATTTCATATTTTAACAGTAGGAAAAATTGCAGCAAAAACATATATATATAATTAATCATTGTTCAAAAGAATGTTTGGACATCTGCGTTTATATTGTTTTTAGGGTTTGTATATTGTAATTCATTACTTTCACTTACCTATATACGAAATATATGTAAAGAAAGTATTGCGATCGTGAAAAATAAGGAATTGAAATAGTCTGACAAGGCTTAAATGCCGATATTTTAAATTTTCTCCTCTAAAGTACCTTTGATTTTGTAGATTTTATAAAAACAACCATATTATCTCGTTAGCATTGATAAATAACAGCTAAATATGCAAGTGGAGCGAATTTGAAAAACAACTAAAGGAGAAAACGGAAAAAAAATTTTTTAATGTATTTTTTGTTTTTGAACATAAGAACAGTACTATACATGTATGATATACCGTTGGACTGCTAAAGGTTTTAGAAAAAATATTATCTCATACACAAGCTTTTAAAAGTTATTAGAGAGTGATGAAAAGCCGATAAAACTAAGTGATTACTTTAGATAATAATATAATCGATTTTTTAAATGTTTTTATAGAAATTCAATTTAATTAATTCTTTATTAGTTTCACTCATTTTTATCTGTAACTGTATCTGAAAATTCTTTGATCGATTTTAATAATGGAGATAAGTGAAAGTCGTGAGTTGCCCACACCAGATATTTTATAGATCAGTATCATATGAAAAATTATTATGTTATGTTATTTATTTAGTTTTATTATTATTTAAATAGTTTGTATAATAGAAGCCTTGTAGAAGACCTAAAGAGCTGGAGAGAGCTTTATAAATCTCCTCCTCACACTACATATGATGATAAATAGAGGATGGACTATGATGATGATGATGATGAGTTAATATAATGGGATTTTTTGGTGATATTTATACAAAGGAAAAGATTGAGGGTCAGTCTAATAACATCATGTGTTCAATATACAGTTATTTATCTATACTAATATTACAAAGATGAAGAGTTTGTTTGAACGCGCTAATCTCAGAAACTACTGGTTCGAATTGAAAAATTCTTTTTGTGTTGGATATTCGATTTATCGAGTGAGGCTTTAGGCTATATAACATCATGCTGTGACCAATAGGGGTGAAGAAGCAGTGGAAAATATGGAAAAACGGGGAAAATTAACCTTGCATTCCAATAATTCCAAATGATTTACTTTATAATTTTAAAATAATTCAATTTCCCATTAAGTTATATTTTGCTATAACAATTATTAAATCACAGGGGCAAAATTTTAAATAAGTAGGAATTGATTTATGTCAAGACTGCTTTTCTTACGGCCAAATATGTCACATTGTCAAGATCGGGTTGCGGAGAAAATAAGCTTGTTCTTCTGCCACAAGAAAATAGAACTAAAAATATCATTTAGGCAGTATAACTTTAAAACATATATTTTTTAAAACTTCTTAATCGCGATCATAATAACAGAAATTGACGGAGGCAAAGTACCGAGCAACATTGTTAGATATAATTAGTTTAAAAACTAAAAAAATGTAATGGGTTAAAAAAAAAGTAAATATCTTTAGCTCATTTTTAGTTGTAATTAAGATTCAAAGTTTTAGACTAGAGTATGGAATAAAATATTAAGGAATAAACAGTGAGGAAGTGGATAATTAATAAATACAAAAATAAATTTTGATGCAAGAGATAAAGAAATAACTTATCCTGTCATGTTATATTAATACCGTAACAGGATAAAAGGGATCCACTTGGATTATCTCATATCATAGCTAGGCTAAACATTCAAATAACTTCAAACTAAATTAATTTATTTATAAATTTTAATAATAGATTCTAAGAGTGATGGTGAAATCAATTTTGGATTATTTATTATAATTGGTTAGTTTATAAGCAAATTTTTAGATAGAATAATAATTTTAGTTGGTGTTAGAAACATTTTTTTTCCTGGAGATTATTAAGATGATGATATCATCATCATGATATCACATCAATTTCAATGTCAACATTCCGTTTTAACATTAATGAAATCAGAATGTAGGTAAAAGAAATTTCTATATTAATACTAAATACGCTATTTGGCTTCTATAAAATTCTTCTGTTAAAGTGAGTTTTTGCTGTATTTATTATCATCTTTTAAACCTTGGTTTTACAAAAATAAATAAGTCCAAGATCCTTGTTTGTTTATTTATTTAACTTCACTTAATGCTACTGTGGCTAATCGGACGATGCTACTATGGGAGTCATAAATTTTGCCTATCCAGGTTTAATTAGGATAGGGATCTTTAACAAGTGCATGACATTGCACAGGCTCGAGGCCACCTTTTTACGTCTCCTCCTAAGAACGGCATAACTAAGGATTTTTTACACCCATTAAAAAATACTAGGACCACATGCGGGTGTGAACCCGTGACCTTGAGTCCAAGATCGTTAAAAAGTGGAAATTGGTTACAGATTGCTCTCAAGTTGCTATGTTAAATTTCGAGGCCTCTTTAGGATTTTAACAGTCAATTTTAAGATTCTCAATGGTGATTATTAAAAATCAAACTTTTCTAAAATAAAAAAAAATAGTATATAAGTAAATCATTACTGTATCACTCTTAATTTATTATATTTTGAGTATAAACTTATATTCAATGCACAAAAACTAAATATTTATCAAGGTTGATTTTGGGCTGAATAAATTCTTCCATAAATACTCAATTTTTTAATTTCATCAGTCTGACGTTTCGGGATATTCTCCCATCTTCAGAAGTCTACAAAGTATATTAAGCAATTACCATTACATTAAAATTACTATACTGAAGTGAATGGTTTAAAAAAAATTTAAATTAGGTGTCTATTGGTAACAAAATTTGAAACTATTAAATAACAAATTTAAAATCAGAAGGAGGCATTAAAAGCAAAAATTAACAATATTACATAGTACTTAGTTAAATAAATAAATATATAAAATAAATAAATAAATACCAATAGACACCTAACTTAAAATTTTTTTAAACCATTCACTTCAGTATAGTAATTTTAATGTAATGGCAATTGCTTAATATACTTAGTAGACTTCTGAAGATGGGAGAATATCCCGAAACGTCAGACTGATGAAATAAAAAAATTGAGTATTTATGGAAGAATTTATTCAGCCCAAAATCAACCTTAATAATTAAATGAGATCTTCCGTGTTTTTAGAATATATTGATATAATAAATATTTATCATTTTGGATTGATATGTTAAAAAAATATGAAAAGTTAAATTAAGAGAAAACAATAGGTATTTAAGAAATTATATATGAAGTACCCTTTTCCTTCCTCAACAGTTTTTATTTTAGTTATTAATGATATCCTTTTAATTAACTAATGACTCATAAGTGTGGCATGAGATTTGATTATAATGTTATACCATCAAACAGAAAAATAAATTCATTTTTTTCCCAAAGCTAAGAACAAATATAAAAAAAAATTAATGTAATTGAAAATTACAAATAAGTTAGGAAAGAAAACTTGTCATTCAATAACATTAAACCGAAAAAAATATTTGTTAATGCAAAGTATTTTATAAATTATAAAAAAATCTGTATTGAACATTTGTACATACATTATTAGGCAATATTATAATAAAAAATTAAACAGATTGGGATAATATTATATTATAAAAATAATTTATATTTATAGTTTTAAATTAAACAAAAATATTTATAGTTCCTCTTATTAATGGGATATTATAACCTTTTATGTAAAATAAAGATAGATTGATCTTAAGCAAACAATACTAATAATAATTAAAATCAGCATCAGCTATTATAAGCAAAGATCAGTAAAAGTAGGTAAAAAAATCAAGTAAACCAATTTTATTTTTGCATTAATTTTGTGCACAACAATTAATTTTTTTTGTATCATTAAATATCAATTGTTATTGTACACAATAAAAAAATTAATTATATTAAAATATATATATTTTTTCTCCTATCTGTCTTTGAAAAGTCAGGATTTATCAGTTACACAGATTCACAATTTTGCGGATGATCAATAGAGATGTTGATTTCCAAAAGGTACAAAACTTGATAATTATTTGTATTTTAATAGTTCAGTTTTATCGAAATTGGTTTTCATTTTCAAAACACAATTTAGAAATGTTATCATTTTTAAAAGGTACTAATTACGCATTTAATTTTGTTCCAAATTATATTGAAACATTTTTTTCCATAATGTAAAAATAATGTTATAAATATAGACAAAAAAATACTGTATTGCAAAAAGAATCATATAAATTCAAATAGTAATAAATTGCTTAGAATAGTAATTTATTTTTTTATATATTTTTAGAAATCAACTTCTCAATTGTTAATGAAATGATAACTATTTACCTCCTCAGATAAATAAATAAGGCAGTAAAAGTGTTAAAATAATCAATTTTAAATTAAAAAAAAACAACTTACCAATGAGCTACTGATGCAGTTGCCACCGTTCTGGCATGGAGTAACCTCACAGAAGGCAGAATTACAATAGGGACCGAGAAAACCTTCCTGGCAGATGCACGTAAAATTTTCTTTAGTGGTTGGGTCTGCGAAAAAATAATTTCAGGTTTATTTAAAAACAATACAAAAACTGATTAACAGTACAGAGGAAAGTATAAAAAATAATAATTTATAGTAAAAGAACACTAAAATTTGATATTGGGGGAATGAAATTCTTTTAAGTTCTGAGAATGGCAGCTAGGTAAACACAAGATAAGAGGCTAATTCATATAATTACACTAAGACACTATCAAACACCTCTGATAAGAGCTCATCAATTGTAATATGTGAATTGTTTTTTCATAATTTATCTCATTATAACCTGACTCTGATTTTTAATGGCTTATTGTATTTCATGCAAATAATATATAAATATGTATAATATAATTAAGTACATAAAAATAATTTTCAAGAATTTTAAAATTCTTTGCATAACATTAGGCATAAAAAGGCACTAAATTTCTATTATATAGTTTTTATCAATCATACTTTCAAGTAATTATAAAATCTTTCATCACAGATGAATAACACACAAATAAATTCCTAAGCTTTGAATTCCTGCACTATTAAAACAAATCTCTGTTTTTTGAAAGAACTTTAAATTTTCTTGTAAATTAATAACAATTCCTATATATTAGTTTATGAGCATATGCAAACTATATATGTATATTATTAATAGATGTTTCTTATTAAATATCAATATTTAAAAAAAAAAAATATATATATATATATATATATATATATATATATATATATATATATATATATATATATAGAGAGAGAGAGAGAGAGAGAGAGAGAGAGAACTAAATAGATGATAATAATTAATAAATGTATCTCTAATAATAGCATTAACCGTTCCTTCAGAGTCCGCTCTGGCTCAGAATTTTCCAATAGTTACCTGATCGAGGCTGGTGTACCTCAAGGCAGTGTCCTAGGTCCTGTCCTCTATCTCCTATTTACAGCTGACATACCTACGGATTCTGATACCTTCTTAGCAACTTTTGCCGACGATACTGCCATTTTATCAACCCAATCAGATCCCGAAATTGCATCTTCCTATCTACAAAGACATCTATCCTTGATTGAATTTTGGTGCGCTAATTGGCGTATCAAAATTAATGAATCCAAATGTAAGCACATCACCTTTACCCTTCGCCGCAGATCCTGTCCACAAGTCAATTTTAACTCCATACCCCTTCCCTGCTCTGACACAGTCCGGTATCTGGGATTCTTACTAGACAAAAGACTAACGTGGAACCCACACACTCGACTTAAACGACAAGAACTCAACAGAGATACGGCCAACTATATAGACTACTAAACAGAACATCAAAACTTTCTGTTGCTAATAAACTACTAATTTACAAGACGATTCTAAAACCGATATGGACCTACGGACTCGAACTGTGGGGGACAACTAAATTTTCGAACATCAGGCGTATCCAATCCTTTCAGTCCAAAGTCCTTAGAACAATAGTCAATGCTCCCTATTATGTTACAAACAAGACCTTACACAATGATCTGAATATCCCATTTGTCCTCGATCTAATCCCATCTAAATTCCTAAACTTCCACCAGAGGCTAACTCACCTTCCTAATCCTTTATCCCAATCCCTATCTAGCTCCAGCCATCCCTATAACCCTCCTCATAGGTTGAAACGGCAGTGGCCTAGAGATCTCTTATAACTAAGCAATGCTGAGTGTTGGCAATGGCCAGCTTCTCCACTCACGCCTGAGAGTGTGTGGCTCTAGCGCCCTCTCTCAGTCTCCACTGGCTTATTAGACCGGTGACGCGACTGACTGAGAGGCGCTGGGATCTCCTAGCTTTGGGCCCCAACGCCCACTTGTGGGCGTCGGGGTTTAATTCGGAGTTCCCCAGGGCAGTATGTAAATATTGTATATATATGTATGAATGTGACCAAGATTATTATTATTTATTTCTTTTATTTTATTTTTATCTTTATTCACGGTTATTTATTCTCCTTTATATTTTATTTATTTCTATTTATTTTCTATTCATTTATTTTTATTTCTTTATTTTGTGTACATAAGGAATGAATGAATTCTAATATCACTAATACTTATTGCCCAAGATTGTGGCAGATTGTATTATTTCTAAATAAATAAAAGTTTAAAAAAAAAAAAAAATAATAGCATTGGCGCAAACAATTAAAAAAAAAAAATTATAATAATAAAGCTGAAATTAAATCTTACTGAAGACATCCTTGCATTCAGCGTTGTTAAGGCAGGGCTCACTCTCACAGGTGACCTGCTTTATTTGGTCGCAAGTGTCACCAACGAACTCTGGCGGGCATATACAAACAAACTGGGCAAGGCGATCGATGCAAGACCCATTATTCAGACAAGGATTCGACTGGCATTCATCTATGTCCACATCACACCTAAAACATCAACATTTATAAATTAATTAAGTGATTCATTAGTGCTTTGCTATAAGAAATACTTTTCTATACAATCTCGATTTTATTTTACTTTTTTTTTAAAAAGGGTTTGAATTATTTTATGAAAGTTTATTTGTAACAAACCATAAGCTATATAAAGAGTTATTCAGCAAAATAAAAGTTTCAATAAAGCCTTAACAATATTTTCAATGTTTGTTTAGAAGGAAAGTATTCAATTTACTGATATGCCTGATGAAGACCTACCACATGGGTCAAAATATAAGCAATAAATTGTAAATACTAGTTTATTGTTTTTCTTGACAGCCATCTGGCCTATCTTCTTTCTCAATTTCCTAATTCTTTTAAGTTTTTCTACTTTACTATAAAAACAAAAACCTAAATGCTCCTAAGAGATCTTGTATCTGATTTTATCAATGTATAAGTAATTAGAGTAGAATTTAATTTAAAGTATAAGCATAAATCAATCCTATATGATTAATGATGATTCTTTTCAACGTTTGCTATTGAAAAGCTTAGGAATTGAATCATAACAATAATCATGAAGACAAATCAGTGACCGACTACCTCTTAAAAAAAAACCCTGTACCACTACAACCCATGGAGGGTCTTGGGCTCAGTACATATAAAGATTCGTAATTTTTAAAATCTTTTAATCTTTACCTTGTCACTATTTCTTACAATTTTATCAAATACTCAAAAGTAATAACTCAAGTACTCTCAAGTAATAACTTTTGGCTATTTTTAACAATCGAATCAGTAAACATAACTTAGCTTCTTGGAATTTTCCTAATGGACATTCTAGTTCTCATATTTTCCGTTCCACGCAATGAGCGTTTTTTAAACTGGGAAACATCACTCCAGCAGGCAAAGCCTTCACGTAGTCACGTACGTATTTTTTTCTTATTGATAAGGGTCTTTTTTCATCGCCTATCTCTTTCTCCCCCTTTCCATACTCATATCTTTCTCCGTTACATATCCTCACATATAATTATTAGTTTAATATTACGTTATTTTAAAAATTTAAATTATTTTTTATTCATACTGTTTCTCTTTTGTAATGACTATATTTTTTTATATATTACCTATACTCTTAACTATGTTTTTAATATATTACCGTCATATATAAACTCAAAATTGTTAATATTTAAAATTTTAATTGTTCACATATTTTTCCTTTATCATTTTTTTCATTTACTTAGTCTCTCTTTATATATTCTCATTACAATATTATCATCTCAATTATGTTTACTTCCATACTTTATAACTATCATCTTAATTTTGTTTATTTCCATACTTTATAACTGTCACCTTATTTTCATACTTTATAATTGTCATCTTATTATCATTTTACATTTAATATTATTTATGTTTCCTTAATTTATTACTGTCATATTATTATTATATACCTAACGCATTATTAAGTCTATAATTACATAGGTTGTTATCTTGTTTCTTTTAGCCCTGATGAAGGCCCACATTGTAGGCCGAAACGTCGGCACATAATTAAAATAACATTTATTTTAAATGTGTGTTTTTAATTTATGACCGCACCCCCAACCATCTTCCTCACGTAATTTTTCAAGGCCAACGACCGTGCAATGAGGTGATTAGGCCTTGATCACGCTCAGCCGCCAGGTTTTTTTCCCCCAATTTTTTTGGGTAATCACTTTATAGAAGCTGGGTCTGCCCCAGGAGGGTCTCCATACTCTGGGGTTCCTCCCTGACTGAATTAACAGAATAAATAATATTCTGCCACAGCCGGGATTCGAACCCAGGACCCAGAGCATAGCAGACTAGTGCTTTATCCACTAGACCACGCTGCTCTCACCTCTTTTAAAATATGAACCGAAATTTCTTACAGGAATTAATTTCCTTCTTTGTTCTTAAATTTTATAAAGGAATAATAAGGTTAATTAAAGGAGGAACTGTGTGTAAGTGATAATAAATAACTTTGATAATTATCTAATAGCAATTGATAAAATAAAATATACGTACAAAGATCCACCCCAGCCTGGCAGACATTGACAGGTGTAGTTGGCCAAACCGTCAATACAAGTGGAATTATTTTTACAATCGTTCTCTTGGCATTCGTTGATGTTTTCTGAACAATCGTCTCCAGCAAACCCTGCTACACATTCACATGTGTACGACTCAGTGGCATTTGCACATCTGAAAAAGAGTATTTATCTTCAATAAGACTATACAACTGTTATCTAGCCAATATATCACAGATCTTTCTTTATTTCAAATCAAATTTATTATTTTTCAAATGATTAAAATAAAGGGACACCTTACAAAATAATGTTATCAATTACTAATAAGAAATAAAAGTTAATTGGGGAGATGTTTATTTGGGATGGTCATCAAAACACTTAAGAAACTTAATTAATTAATTGTTAATAGACAGGTCATTGTTTATTATTAATTTGTCATTATTGCGATCCCCCTCCTTAAACTGCCCAGAAGATGGCCTAAAATTTAGGCCAAAACGTTGACAAAGTTTCTACTTAATTAAGTGTTATGATGACTGCATCCCAAATCAACTTCTCCCCAATATCTACACACAGCCAAACATTCTCACATCATAATAAAAATTAATGAACTATATTCACTTAAAACAAAGAATTATAATGATATAATGTAATATACATAAAATATAAGCTAGCGTTTGATAAGGATTTATATAATACACCCTCTAGTGAAGCATACATTTTAAAAAACATTAAAGAATGTATAGTTACAAAATGCTTCTGAGAAAATTTGCTCAGAGTTATATTATTCTAAATGAAAATATGATTTATTTATATACACAGTTTTAGTTATCCATAACAAGAAATGGTAAAAGAGAAAGTGAAAAAAAAAAGTTTTAACAATAGGTTTGATTATTAGCATTAAATAATTTCAACCAATGGTAATGTTTAAAAATTTTATATACTAAATAAAACAATATTAATTAATTTAATTTAACATTATTAATTAATTATAAAACAATAAGAAATTTAACTTACTTTCCACTGTTTTGACACTTCTCATCAAAGCAGAGTATACAGCCAAAGTCTTGGCCGAGATCACTGCCTGGATACATCTCGAAGTGGTACCTTCCAGAAGTGTTAGTCGTGTTCAACTCCTCTGCGGTGAAGTAAGAAAGGAGCAGTCCACCGATTCGGACTTCTCCGATACAACCCTGAAAGGTGATAGCATATTATAGGACCAATCAACCACAAAAAGATAAAACGACATTTCAACAGTTATACTTATTTATTGACAATTATACAATATCGATGAAATAAAAATGAACTTCCTTTCCACATAGTTTTGCAAACAATATTACTTTTTATCATAGGTCCATGTTTTTTGTTTGAAAAAAAAAGAAGCTATTTCCACTTTACTACTTTTTCTCATTTAGTTTTTGAGTATATTTGCAATAAGAAAAAAATGATATTACTTAAGTAGAATTGAAAAAAATTGCTCAATAAACCTTTTACTATAAACTTAAAGGAACAACTTTAAAATTACATTAGTTTCCATATCCTATAATAAATTTGTGTTCAATTCTGCTATTTAAAAATGTCAACAAGAGTAAATATTTTAACATCTATTATTTTTTTGAGAGAAGTTGGTTGGGGTTGCAGTCAATTTAACACACAATTAAGCGTAAACTTAATTTATTGGTGCCGACGTTTCGGCCTAAATTATAGGCCTTCTTCAGGGGGGTTGTGTGAGCTGAAAAGCGTCAGTCAACAACAATCATTGTTGTTGACTGACGCCTTTTAGCTCACACAACCCCCCTGAAGAAGGCCTATAATTTAGGCCGAAACGTCGGCACCAATAAATTAAGTTTACGCTTAATTGTGTGTTAAATTGACTGCACCCTCAACCAACTTCTCTCATATATATATATATATATATATATATATATATATATATATATATATATATATATATATATATACACAGTCAACCATTGTCACTTCATTATTTTTTTTTTTTTTAATCAAAAGTTAATTTGATTTGTTTAACTTAAACATTTCTTGAATGTTTTTACAAGTTCCTGCAAATAATGTCAAAATTTACAATGAAAAGTGATACGAAACTGAAATTTCATAATTAAAACAACTATAAGATGTTAGAGCACCACCACTTTATACCATGCATTTTGCACCTTTTTAAAATTGTCTCAAAAACAGTGTAAAAATTTTTGATTAAATTCGGTAAATTAATGTCAAATCAAACGGGCTTTAATATCATGTAGGTTTCATTCTGATTGAAATAGTCTGACAGGGCTTGTTTGTTTATTTAACGTCACTTTATGCTACTAAGGCTAATCGGACGATGCTGCAGTGGGAGTCCTAAATTTTGCCTATCCAAGTTTTATTAGGATAAGGATCTTTAACTAGTACCTGACATCGCACAGGCTCGGGACCACCTTTTAACGTCCCCTCTGAAGGACGTCATAACTAAGGATTTTTTACTCCCATTAAAAAATCCTAGGGCTACCTGTGGGTTTGAACCCGGGACCTTTGGCATAGGAGGTCGTTATGCTAGCCACCCTGCTACCGGTGATCCCTGACAGGGCTTAAATGCTGATATTTTTTTCCTCTTAAGTACCTTTAGTTTTGTAGGTTTTAAAAAAGTATTAATAAAAAACAGCTAAATATACAAGTTGAACGAATTCAATAACCAACTAAAGGAAAAAAAGGAAAAATATGAATAGGTAATTTTTTTACCGAACATAACAATAGTAATATAGATGTATATTATACCATTGGAAAGCTAAATAGAGAATTGTCAAAGGTAATGTAAAGGGAAGAATAGGGCATAAACTTATGTAATAAGTGTATGATTGTTGTACATCATAATTTTATACTGTTATTTTATTAAATCTAAAACGTGTGTTTTTTATGAAACTTAATGTAATTTTTTGATCTCCAACTTCATTAAAACACTCTTTAATCGATTTTAACAACGGAGATAAGTGAAAGTCGTGTTACGCGAACCAGATTTTTTAGTTAGAAATAATAAAAATGAACTCTTCCTTACTTTATAATATGAACCATCACTGAACTCGGCCTCAGGGTGTACGTTATCTAAAGCATTAGTCTGGTCTTCAGCAGCGGTGCTGTAGATATGTTTTTCAAAGGCAAGGCTATCCCCGGAACCTGAAATGGGATAAAAAAATTATATAAAATATGCATCATATAATGGAAACTGTTATTAACTATATAATATCGTCAAGAATATTACATACCACCAATCGATATATTGGAGGTAGACAGCAATGTCAACCAAGCTTTTTGGGAGAAATTTGCAGTTACGGTGACCGAATCTTCTGACCCACCGCTCAGACCGGCAGTTACCATGTTCTCTTGAATCTTCAGCGTGATTATTGTCCAGCTCCCATCTCTTGTCTCCTTCACAATTTTGCGATGATCGTTTCCGAAACCCATGTTCCAGTTAAGACGGACCTGGAATAATAAATAATTCACTTTAATTTATCATATTGGTATAAATCAGTAATTGACCTTTTACGTGGTATTAATGTATGAATTGAAATAATCATTAATTAGTAGATTAATGGTGGAGATAACATTGACCGAAAATGTAAAGTTTTTCAGGATCAAGACCAGAATGAAGGTAAAAAAGAAAAAACTTATATCGTCAATTCACAACTTACAAGAGATATAATTCCTCCATAACTCGCCTTATAACTAAGATTAAAGAGATTTTTTTTTGTTTTTTAAAGAAAAAAAAAACAAAAAAAAAAACATGTACCTCTACAACCCATGAAGGGTCTTGGGCTCAGTACGTATAGAGATTCGTACTGTTTATAGGCCAACGGCAGTGTAATGAGGTGATTAGGCCTTAATTGCGCCCAGCCGCCAGGTTTTTCCCCAATTAATTTGGGTACCCACTTTATAGAGGCTGGATCTGCCCCAGGAGGGTCTCCATACCCTAGGGTCGCCCCCGACTGAATTAACAGAATAAATAATATTCCGCCACAGCCTGGATTCGAACCCAGGACCCGGAGCACAGCAGACTAGCGCTCTATCCACTAGACCACGCCGCTCCCCTTAAAGAAAAAATTAATAATTTTTTTATTGTTCTAGAATCAGGAATTTTTATTTATTAAGATATAGGGGAGCAGTGTGGTCTAGTTGATAGAGCTCTTGTCAACTATTCTCCAGGTCCCAGGTTCGAATCCCGGTTGAGGGAGAATATAATCTATTCTGTTATTTCAGCAGTGAGACTCCCCGGGGGTATGGGTACCTTCCTTCGGCATGCCAAGCCTTTTTAAAGTGGGTATGCAAAAATGAATCTTCAAAAGTTACATGAGTTATGGACATGTATATATATGTTATTGTTAGAGATATAGAAAAGAATACATTGAACAATGAATACTCATACAGTAGGTAAATAGATATTTTAAATTAGGATTTCCATTTAAGATATTATTATAAAATTACTTACAATTTTGGACAAAATAGTGTCTTAATTAGACATGTGTAGCCTAAAAACTTTGAAAGAACACTGAAAAAATAAAAAAGGAATAGTTCAAGTATGGAAGATTTTCCAGGAATTTATGATGACTCCAGACTCCTTACCTCATCATAAATATAAATCCTAATTTAAAATATCTATTTACCTACTGTATGAGTATTCATTGTTCAATGTATTCTTTTCTATATCTCTAACAGTAACATCATATATTAATTATTGTATAATAATATTAATGTTCTGTTTTTCCATTGTTAAGGCATGATTATGAGAACAATAAATTCTCGAAACGTCGCACAGATAAAATTGTTTATTCATTGACTGAAATCTGAGAACAACAAAAACTTAAATTATCAACAGTCGAGAATATCAATATTATAGGTAAAATATCAATTTGTTTTCATTTTTATGATTAATCGTTTTGTCCTGATTCTAAAACTCTATTAATTTTTTTCTCTATCTTAAAAAAATAACTGAGTTATTGAATCAGCCGCCATATTAAAACAAATTGACAGGTATATATGTTGAGATGTTAAAATAATCGTCAGATGTTCTGTTATTTGTATGCCAAATTTAAAAAAAAAAAATCGGTCCATTAGCTCCATCATGTGTGGCAGACAGACAGATTTGTTTTTTTTATTCATTGTTCAGGTTCTACGTATCTTGAAACTATCCTCAAATTTTGAGGAGGGTATAATTTATTTTTTTTTTTTCTGTCGATTACTAAGGTACATTACTGAAAATTATAAACCAAAAAAATTACAATAATAAATAACAAATAAATTTATAACACTAACCTCATCATTTAAGACGGAAATGGAGAGGAAACTTCCATGCTGGTCAGGACCGATGAAGAAAAGATTTCCTCCAGTTCTGCTCCTGTAGGTCACCATAATATCTGACAGGGCATTGCTGTCTTCTCCTGGTACAAGGCGGTACTTCAGACCAGGGGACATTTGCTGTTAAAAAATAAAATTGCCATTAATAATATAAGTTATACAAATTCAAATGAAAAAATAAATAAACAATTGAAAAAACTATTCTTAATAATAAATAATTATTTTACAAACTTATCAGACCTGTTTTCAATGATGGTTGACAAATATGTAGTCATACAATACATAGCAACTGGTCCCATACATATTAAAATAAAAGGAAAGGATTTGATTTAAGCTTAGTAGAATTATTTTAGTATTAACTGTAATTCTTTTAATTTTTATGTTTTATGTGTTTATACATCCTTATCTTCAGACTGTATTTTTTTGAAGTGATGAAGGATTTGTCAGAATCGTAAGTAAATAAGTATATGAAAAAAATATGTTAAATAAATAATTTTTCTTTAATTTATTTATCTCCGATTGGCAATTTAAAAAATGAAAATATAATTTCTAATGAATTACGTACTACTTCATGTTACTGTGGGTCCAGATTATTGACTGGCAATTAATACCAAAGAATAATTGGTTTAGTAACACAGTTTCTTAAAACTGAGTTAGGATTGGTAAACCATATTTAGTTCCTCATAGTAAAAACCATGATTGATAAAAGTTAATATTAATCTGAAATGAATCAAATGCTGGTTACATCAATACATGAAAATTGATGGAGGTTTTAAGTTATTTGTAGAACATAACATGAGACACAAAACTTACAGTAAAACATCATAAACATCCAGCACTCAAAGTGTTAATAATGAACTATTACTTACGTTCTCAAGACACGGGGAGAGTAGGGTAAAGTAAAATATGAAAATGTGTGAAGGTTTTATGTGATGTCGGTGATAGTAAATTATCGTATACTCAACATATCATAATAAATAAAAATAACCATATTTTTTATTATACTCTTTTTTTTACTTTTATTATAAATAATGTTTTCATAATGTGTATAATACGATTGTTTGTTACAATATAACTTTATCATTTAGTTTAATTATATTTTTTACTGGTATAGGATTTTTTAAGAAGTAATATTAGATGTTATTATCCAAATTTATTTTAAAAAATTATGCCTTCTCCCTCTACTGCTACTTTCTTGAATTCTTACAAGCACTCGCTTTCATAAATTTTCAACTACCTTTCCTCTAACTAAGTAGAGCAGCTTTTATGCACATATTTAATATTTACATATGAAGCTTGTAAAACAGCTGATTATAAAATTAATTATTACCTTTACAGGGTCATGTAAAGTTATATTAGCAACACATTCATATCCGTAGTTGAGATTCCTACACTCGGATCCAGTAGGGCAATCCTGCACTTGACAAAACTCCATCTCCTGGCATTGTTTACCCTTATAGCCAACTGTACAGGCACAGCTAAAAAAAAAGAGGTTATTTTGAGTAAAAGTACACAACAAAAAAAAATAAATATAATAAACTTTCAAGTGCTTATAAATTACCTGAAATCATTCCAAGTAACCGTACAAGTCCCTCCGTGCATACAAGGCTCAGAGCGACAGTTATCGTCACTGATTATTCCTTGCAGGACTAAGTTCTTATCGAAGTTGACGCTACCCAAAGAAAGAGGAGGAGCCAGGTCTTTCACGTCTAAGGGGAAGAACTCAACCACCATGGTCCGTGAGCCGTTACTCATCTGTGGGTATTACAATTGATTATGTTAATAAATTTTTTTTTTACTACATATAACATAAGATTTAATATCCTATAGAAATACCATACACAGAAATTTTGTATTTTTGTAATGGATATTTTTTTTTTTTAAAAAGATATAAACAAATAGATAACTCTAGTAGTATTGGTGATAGTAAATTTCATGGAGCAAATTTAAATCAGAGATTAATGGAGCGAGCATAAATGATCTAAAGATCACCAATCATAATATCGTCCCTTCCACGTCAAACTAACGAATGTGAAAAACAGCACTTTTCAGAAAAGCTAAAAAAACCTATAATGGTGAGCCTAAAATCACCTTTTTTCCAAAAGAGGCTTTTGCTCAAGTAGTTTCCCGCATTCCTGATAGAGTTGAAGATTTGTGGCTTTGCCACAAGGTGTGTCTTGCCATATGCAATACCATAGTAGCAAAAAAGAAAAAATTTTTTTTTCACATTTGTTACTTTGAAATGGGAGGGACTATATGCTCAACAGTATTTTCAAAATTATGGATGGAAAATAAAAATGTAGACTATTTATTATATATAAAATTTATACTATTCTGGATCAAATTTTACTGATCTACAAACTCGCCGTTTCATAAAAAGGCACATTCTAAGTTACATAAAATAACAACTTACCTAAAGGTCAAGCAATATACTAATGGTCAGATACAATTTTAAACAACATAAAATTTTCTTAAATTTTCGTATTAAACTTTTTTTGCATGCATAGCGGTTTAATTTTCACCAAATAGTGACTTGGAGGACGAATTTTCCCAAACCCAACCTTATTGCACTTCTAGACGGTAAGACCCACCTCTGGGAAAAGTTTCTACTTCACAACCATTGTCGTTTTTGAGAAACTGCGATGACCAGAAAATCGAGTGAAATGGCACTTTCTTTTATAAATATAGATAAAAGGTTTTTTCTTTGACATAAATCAGTAATAAGAAATGTCAGAACAAAAAAAAAAAAAAACTATTCACCTGAACATCCTGGATGATGCCCTTAAAGTTCCTTTCCTGAGACAGAGGAGCTGTGCTACCGAGCTGCAGTATCTGAAGGTCGAGCTGGCCGGTAACCGTTATTGTCTTCCTAAAGTATTCCGTTCCGTTTATTTTGATCTGGATCAGTGTTACATTTCTGATTACCTGCAATAAAAAAAAAACAATTTAGTAATGGCTTAAAAAAAAAAAATTAAATTTCTGATTTTATTAAAAAATAATTCAAAGAACTACTTTTCTTCACAGCAGGGGTAAAAAGAAACCATTATTAAAGGTATATTGTTTGATTCAATCGATAAAAAATGAACAAATCTTTTGAATAATGAATAATTATACAAATAAATTAAAAAGTATAATTTGCAATGACTTAATACCTGTATCAACTGATTATATCCTGTGTCTATCCTCACTCCAGCGACAGTGTAAGATTCCAAAGATCCATTAAATTGGATACTGACTTGGAGTTCACCTCCAGTTATTCGGGCAGCAATTATGGTTTCTTCTGATTTTGGCACAGTTTCCGGTTTCTAAAAATAATTATAATAAAATTAAATGCAAAAAATAAACTTCAGTGATAGGTAAATTAAACAAAAACAAGAAATCATTTATTACCGATCCAAGATAAAATATTCCACCATACGGCTCCCTTGTCCTGATGAACATGGAGATGTCCATGATGGTTCTTACGGCACGACGGGCAGCCGGCTCAACAGCTACCGTTACAACGCTGTCCGAGATGTTTTCATGAGCGAATGTAGCAGCAGTAAAATCTAATTCAAATTAAAAAGGCTATAAGTTAATAGGAAAAATTAAAATAAATGCTAAAAATAATTTGATCAGTAAAACATAGAAGTTCATTATTTGGAAGAATAACTGCCACGGTCACATATAGTACTACTTCATGGAAAAAATGTGTTAGATACAAAAATCCTGGAAGAAATGTAGAATACCTAATTTCAACTCATTTGATGTTAGGGGGCATTTCCAAATGTGAGATAAAATTGAGTAAAACTGCAGAAGTCTATCATTAAAATAAAACTAAAAATATATGAAAATTATAATATAATATATATTCTCTCTCTCTTAAACTTGTATTGTATTGATTTAATCAATTTTTTTTCTTTTCATTTTGCAGATCTTTCGAATGCACAAAACCACCAACAGGATAACTCACTTTGGAAAGTCTTTAAAGGTCCATAAAAGATTTCAAAAATCCCAATAAGTGGAGGAGAACACAGGAGACAGACAAAGTCAATCCCTCCACTCAAAGGCTTACACAAGAATCCAATACACATATCAACTTTGAAATTCTGTTTCGAATTAGGGAAGAGGACAGTAGAGGTGCACAAAGCTTTAAAAAAAGGCCGAAAATTCAAATAATCGTACAAACATTGGGAGTAAATCTACTCATACTTTTATAACAATTTCGCTAGGTAATGACCTCGAAAGGAAATTCTTCCCCACAGTCAGTCACGATAATGGATAGTTCTGGATTACTGGGTCTCGCAATTCCTCACTGGGAACAGGACTTTCCGAAGTAAGTTCTATCGTTTAGGGAAAGATATAGATCTTCTGTGTCCCAGTTGTGGAGTCCCGGAGACAGCTGAGCACATCATTCTGGACTGCTACGCGTTCGAGGCACTAAGAGCCAAACTACTGAGGGAATGTGGGCTCTGTGTCCTCTCAGGGAGTGATTTCCATCAGCTAGTGTCTCAAGAGAATCACCAATAATATAAATCATTTGCTTATGGGTGGAAAACTTATATCGGCCCAGCAGCTTACAACATAGGTAGAATTGGACGGGATCGAGGAAGACCATCTCCGAGAGAAGAAGAAGAAGAAGCTGTAGAGATTGTCGTCAAGGAGAGCCTAGAGTGAAAATAGTGAAGAGAAAGAAAAAATATTCAAGATTACTATTGGTAGCATCTCATCCAGGTTATGCTACCAATGCCCATATTGCCATATGGCAAGGTAGAGATAAACAAATTTAATAAATACATAAAACTTTTGTAACAATACTGCGCCCTTAACACCAAATTTAAGGCTGGGCTTGAGTGCCACCTCAACTGTCTGTTATTGATATATGACATCTTAAAAAAATAAAATAAATCACTCATTGAAATAATCATAACAAATATGAAGACATTTAGCGTATACTGACTATATTGGCAGGTGTGGCCTAGGTAAGGCCTCTCACAGGAGCAGCTGAAACTGTTCCACAAGTCAGTACAATGGCCGCCACTGAAGCAAGGGTTAGGCGAGCACTGCGGCTCCCGCTTACAGCCCAGCTGCACCCCGTGGAAAGAGACTGATGATGAGTTGGCAGCTCCAGGCAAGAGGACCTGTGAAAAAATCATTAAATTATTCAATATATTTCACATGTGTAACTTAAAAATTGTATTTTAATTAAATTCTATTAGTTAAAATTAAAAAAAAGCATTAATGGAAAAAAATATTGTAAAAGTAATGTAGCAGAATTATCATGAATTATCGAACTAACCAGCCTACTTATGAACTATTAGATTTTAACACATGAAATGACTGCTTTTGAGATCAAAACTAACATATTCTTTGTTCAAAGAATTTACTCTTTTCACTGCACTTTTGCCAACAGCTTATTAAGTTTTCTATCATTCACAACAACTTATTTTATTTTATTTGTGTGCCAGCCCAAATAACTGGCAAAAACACAATCTTATTGTTGTGTTTTCTTGGTGACCACACCCCCAATTAACTTCTCCATTACATAGTCTCAATGGTCAACAAATACTCCATCATTATATAACTATTCTCGGTATAAGATAAAAATTATAAATAATAATTGAATAAATTTAACATGCTTCCATAAAATCTGCTTCTAAGGTAGTTTGAAAATTTAAAAAAATAAAATGATTTTCAGAAACTGCTTTTTTTCGGGCTCTGAATTATAACAAAATAGATGAAAAAAAACTCTTCAAAACAAAAACAGTATTATATGTTGATGAATTATGATGAAGTAAAACCTATGAAACTAAAATAAGCTTAGAAATCTAGTGAACAAGATAAGGTATTAGAAATAATTCACTTACCCATTGACCATTGATCATAACATCTTGTACACAGCCTCTGAAAGTGGATGGTCCATGAGGAAGTGCTCTTAAGTACGCCATCGCACCACCAAGATATGTCGTACCAAAGCTGGTATGTGAAGCATTCGCGCCTTCGTTCAAATTGATGGGGTATATTGTTTGTTCTTCGTTGGCGGCTAATACCAAGTGGGATGAGTTTATTGCCACAAATACCTAAGCAAACATTTGGCTAATGTTAAAACTAAAAACTTGATTAAGAGTATCATAAAGCAGTATTACTAAAGAAAATAAATAATATATTAATAAATCATATTTATAACTTACCTTTTGCCAATTACTGTCATTTAAACCAGAGCCAATGAAGACACCTTCCCACTTGTTAAGCAGGCTCGAATGGAGGTTTAACCTTCCTTTACCAGTTCTAATATATAAAATGTGAATCCTTTACCGATTGCCAGTAGACCATCTGGCAATGTTGTTTTAAATCTCAGTTGAATGTCATAACCTTCCTCTCTTGATGTTGACACAATGCCATAAGATTTACCATCATAAAACATAGTAGTTTCCTAAAATAGACAAAAGAAAGAAAAATAACAATAGAAAACATATTTTAAGCATTTATAACAATAATTTTTTTATTTTTTAGTTGATTTTTTAAGATAAAAATGAAAAATTCTGAAAGCAAAGACAGTTATTATCTTATCGAAAGTTACAGGTTATTATCTTATTAAATTATCTTTGATCTGCCACTATAATAACCTAAACTTCAGAGTAGGGTACTATGATCAATAAGATGTCATGGAATGAGGTTCAGGCTTTTTAGACAATGAATGTGAAATGTGTTACATTCTGTCTGCAAAACTTTTTATCAGTCTTAAGAATTATGAAATGCCCACAAGTTTACATGCTTCATTAATAATTGAGATAATATTATATTATTATTGTAGACTTGTTTTTGGAATCTTCAAAAAAACAATCATTTTGGTCTCTTTTAGATTTTTTTCTCTTCTATAATAGTAAGTATATTTTTTAAGTAATGAATGAATTATATTTATTTTTGATGTCCTAACAAGACAAAACAATCTAAAATAACATTACTTGGTCATTTTATATAAATAAATAAATAATAAACATTAAACATTGAACAGGGAAAACAACAGGATTTGAATATTTAGCTAGAAAGCTAAGATTGGTTTTAAAAACTTAAGAAAAAAATACCAACAGAGAGAAGTTCTTAAATTTTCTTTCTCAAATCATTTCTTTGCAACCATTAATATATTTTCATTATCAATGGAAGGTTCTCGAAAAACAACAGGTACAACAGGTAATTCAAACAAACAACAACAGGTAATTCATTCTATTTATTATTTTTTTTTTTATGGTTCATGCTGAAAAAATGCATTCCTGGAATGGGACGAAAACTCATATTGATACTTTTGTAATAGACTCCACTTCAATGGCTAATTTTTCTTAACACTTATTTTATTTATTTATTTTTTTTTTTTTTACTTTCCCCACTTTGGCAGCTTTCTTTCAGACCCATAAAGAAAAAATTAACTTGATTTTGTTCTCTCCAAACCCTTCAATTATATTATCTATTAACTTTTAGAACCATATATACACATACAAAATGTACTTACCTTTTCGCATATAGGACCTTGAAATCCATAAGGACAGGTACAATTGAATTTATGGATAGTTTCATTTTCGAGGTAGGGTTTACATTTTCCATTATTAAGGCACTCATTTTTATTACACCCAGTGAGCTCGACTGAACAGTTCTTTCCACCGTATTTGGGATCGCACTCACACATGTAGTTGGCTCTTAAATCATGGCAAACACCATGAACGCAAGGCCTAAAAATTAAAAATACATAGGTAAGTTAAAGTAACAATATTAATACGTAGAAATAATATAAAAAGGCAAAGTAAAAATAATATGTTCAGAAATATTGCTCATGATTTATTTTATAACCAATTTATTAATTACCATTACAAATATTCCTCAACAAAGTTACATAAAATTATTAAAAAATATTTTAATAAATAACAAAGCCATTAAAAAACAGACTGATACAATGAGGATGTTGGTTAAGGTAGCTATAGATCTATCAAGTATCAACAATAAAGATAACTCACTTAAATCTTTCGCATTCGTTAATTTCAATTTCACAGAGGGTACCCTCAAAACCTTCTTCACAGTCACAAGTGTAGCCGTCGACGAGATCTGAACAAGTACCGAAGCGGCAAGGTGAACTCTCGCACTCATTAATATTGATTTCGCAATTATCTCCAAGAATACCAGGTGGGCAGATACATTCATAACTAAAAAGTAAATAAAAAAATGAGAAGAATTTTATATAAAAAAAAAAAAAAAAATAGGTAGAATAGGATATAGGAACTACAAACTTAATATGAAACTACATAAATTCTCACATCTTCATGTGCAAGTGGGGAGAGACCCTGAATGAATCCTTAAAGTTTTTTATGAATTCCAACTTTCACTTTAAATTTACTATTGGTTGCATTTGCCATTTAAGCAAAACACAAATTTAAGATTTAAAAGAAAAACAGACAAATATCTTTCCTCAAATGTGACATGTGTTTAGGATGTAATTTTTTTTTAAATTCATGCCTCTTTTGGTACAGTAATGGTAAAATTTCATCATAATAGAAATATATGTAGCAGGAATATGATGCCATTATAGTTGTACCAACTTTAAATGTAATTATTATCATTTTAAGTATTGGAGCATCAATGTTATGAGGGTATCACTAAATTTTGATACGTAAATGCGTTTTCAATTGAGTTGAAGAAACATATCTTTTAGTCCAATATTGACTCAATTAGATAAGTAAATAAATAAATCATTATTAACTGACCTAGACCCAGAGACACAAAAATAATGTTATTTATGTTAAAAAAAAAAGTTAAACAAACAAGAACCACAATCAGATTAAAGAAGTATAATCTCTACTACATGATCATGAGGCTATAAATTTTGTTGATAAAGTATTCACTGAGTGGGCTAGAGCAGGCAGTTCATGAAATTGAAAGGTAAAAAAAAGTGAATGTGCCTAAAATAATTTAAAAAGTAACTTACCCAGCTGCTGAAGAGAAATTAAAATCCTGAGAGAATACAGAATGAGCCAGCGATCTATCGTTTCTGTTTTCCGGAAGGTAGTATGCCAAAACTGAACGCTCTTTACACGTCCCTCCATACTGGCAAGGATTACTTTCACATTCATTTATATCAACTTCACAGTTAACACCTTAAAAAAAAAAAATAATAATAATAATAACAACAATGTCTTTGAAATCGAAAAATGAAAAAGGAGACATTTTTATAAATTTCTAAATAAATTAACTAAGGCATATAACCTAAACCAGAATGAGCTAGTCAATATAAGACTTCGGTATCCCATTGTTCATTTAATTCTTAAAACACAACAATTGATGAAGTTCAGTTATTTTTCCTTGACCAACTGTTTAATGGCCAAATTTTCTCCAAATCTATTTCACTCCCAAAAATTATGATAATGGTTTATAGAAAACAGATTTGACCTAATTCAAGTTATTTAATGGTTAATTATAAATAAAAATATTTGTATGAATTTCAACTAATTAACTAAGCTCACAGAACTCTTTGTTTTAAGCTAAAACAAAGACATAATGATTTTTTACAAATAATTTGTTTTAGAAATACGATATAAAAACTTTGAACATCTGAAATTAATATTTTACATAATTTAGCACTAACAGTAAATAATACAATACTAATTGATATATCTATCTGACTTAATATATCTTCTATTATGGCAGTTATGTGGTCAACTAGATAGAGCAATGGATTACTTTTCTTCGAGCAATTATTAATAATATCAAGTAACTGTTCAAACCTGACAATTGTAGGATAATTATTAATTTATTTTCTTTTTTTAATTTTTTTGGAAGTTTTTCTTAATATAAACACTTAAAAGAGCACACATAGACTTCCATTTGTCACTTAATCACTTTATTTCATGAGCTTTTCATATTGTCGACGTTTAGGCTGTTCCCCATTTTCAAGACTTATTTTTTTTCATTATATAAATGATTTTTCATATATCACCCATCATTTTATTTCATAGCACACTGCTATATGTCCTTATGGGTGTATCCAGTGAACCAGTGAACACCCATAAGGACAAATAGCAGTGTGTTATGAAATAAAATGATGGGTGATATATGAAAAATCATTTATATAATGAAAAAAAAAAGTCTTGAAAATGGGGAAACAGCCCCGAAACGTTGACAAATATGAAAAGCTCATGAAATAAAGTGATTAAGTGACAAATGGAAGTCAATGTGTGCTCTTTTAAGTGATAATTATTAATTTAATAATTACATAAATAAATTATTTATTGCTATTTCAACAATGGGGAGACCCTTTAATAATAGTACTCAAAATTTCCCTAAATTGGGAAAATCTGACGATTGAGTGTGATCTAAGCCTAATCACCTCTTTCAAATATACATATCTTTCAGAAGAATATTAATAAAAAACTTAATAAATGAATATCACCCATGAATAAACCAATAAATAATCATATTCAAGATCATAAATACCTAATAGTTTATTAATTTAATTAGTTTTATCGTAATTTAAACAATACCTGTATATCCGGGAAAGCACTCGCACCTGTAGCCTTTGACTAGATCTCGACATTGCGCTCCATTAACACAAGGATTACTGACACACTCATCAATATTGATTTCACAATGTAATCCTAAACAGAATAATAACAAATAAATAAATATTAAAATTTAATAAGATTCTTTTTTAGTAGTTTTTTAGGAATTTAGTTCTCTTTCAATAAGCACTCATGAGATTGGTTTGAGATTTATAAATTTAATTTGGGCGAGAAAGGATTATACATATCTTTGAACATAAGACTTCAAATTTGAGGGAGTGTTATTATTATTCACTTAGTCAATTATAAAAGATCATTATTAAAAATAATAAACCAAAAATTACAGATTTTAGACTGTTAATTGAAATATAAATTTTATATTAAAAAAAACAAAGCAATATTTACCTTCATAACCTGTTTCGAACAGTTACAAGTATAACTATTTAAACCATCAATACAAATTCCGTTGTTCTGGCAAGGCGATGACTAGAAAAAAAAAAAAAAAACATACTTGATTAATAATCAATTAATAAATTCATCATTATTAAAAACATGATAAGGTATATAAATAGCCAATATAACAATAATCAGGATATTAGGAGAAAGGTTATCATCTGATATATTGATCAAGTTCAAAATTATATAGCAACTCACAGAGTAATTAATATGTAAGAAAGGATATTAAAAATAACAATAAATTTAGAAAAAAAACTAAGTTAGTTTGAACTTCAATACTAAGGTTTAGATAGACAAATAAGTTATGAGAGAATATTGTGAGCAGAGCAAAGGTCAGAAGATAATCCAATTAAGAGAAATAATTCATAGTTCCTTTTTTTTTTCTTTTTTTCTAACACAATTATATTTTTATAAAAATGGGTATTTAAATTTATTAAAAAGTTATGCATCTCATGGTATGATAAAAATTACTAGTATGCTTATTTCAACAAACTTCTCACAAGAAGCAAAATATTGAGATAGAAACCGAATGAAAAGAGGAGAATGGTAACAATTTTACATTAGAAAATAGAAAATAAAACTTTAAAGTAAATAGGTAAATTAATCTTGTACTAAAAAATGCTAATTTAAAATGAACTAGAACAAAATATATTCAAAAAATACTGATTTACTAATCAAAAAGTAATTACATTCACATAAGGTAAACAGAATTTAATGTTTTGATTATTCACTTAAATGTTACAACTTTAGTTGATATATTTTATTTCATTGTTATTTTATTTTATTTTTTACAGCTCTCTAACTTCAGAATTTATTATAATTTTAATTTATTTGGTTTTATTTTTATTTTTTAATTCAAATCAAATACTGTATTTTATTTTTGAATAGGTTTTTCAGTAACAACATCAGGTAAAAAAAAAACAGATAATTTTAAACTGTTTAAATTCAACACAATTATAAAACGAGAATTTATAGTTTTATGATAAGAATTAAATACAGTTTTGCAAAATTATATTAACTCACAGCACAATTTGAGGTAGTGTCTTTAAAATCAGCACTGCCACAAAGTTGAAATAAAAATAAAAACAAATACACTATCATTATATTTCATCATGAGATATTTTAATTAATGGATCAAAAAATTTTCACTACATCACAACAGCTGATTAAAAATATAATTCAGGAAAATGAAAATACATCCCACGGTACAGTTAGTTCACCCAGAGGCATCATAAATGTTTAAACAGCTGTCTGAATAGGAAATCATCTCACATTACCATAAAGGAACTTAATGGCATTGTTATAGAACAATTTCAAATATTTTTCAAATAAGGCTTGCATAATAAATAATAAACTTTTTTGCTCATTAATAATTCAAGAAAGCTTACTTAAAGGAAGTAATAATTAACATAACTCCTACTCTATAACAATGCCAATGCCAACAGGATCATATTTACCTCACAGTCGTCAATGTTGTTCTCACACAGTCTCCCGGTGAGCCCTTCTGGACAGATACACGTAAAAGTAGCAACTTCATCCACGCACCTAGCTCCACTTTTACAAGGGTTTGATTCACATTCATTAATATTGATGCTGCAATCTTTGCCTGAAAATAAATTGATAATTTACTTAAATGAAATTTTTATTATTCTACCAAATAATTTAAATTTTAAAGTTAGCACAGTATACTCTTAATATATATAAAATGATGCAGCTATTCTTGGTTTCAGCTAACTCCTACTAAACAAGACAGATTTTTACAAGGTTTTCTCTATCATTTAAGGCATCCTTTCCTGAATGTTTATAAATACAATACATGGCAAATAAGTTTTCTTTAGAAAAGAAAATTATAGTAATTATAGACATATAATGTACTCTCGGAAAGTTCAATATTTTAGAAAATTTAATATGCAACAAAAGAAGTCTTACACATTAAAAGAAATTTGTTATAAGCCTATAAACTTATCAACATCTCTTCTGCTCTAATGAACTGATAGTCCAAAGCGATAAACTGTAAATTGGTCAAACAGTACTTTCTTAAACATTCAAATTACACCCGTGCAAAGCAGGAATGGGTCACTAGTAATAAATAAACAAACATGAAAAAATTTAGTGAAGTGAGAATGGTTGACTGTGTGAGTAAGGAGAGAAGTTAGTTCAGGGTGCAATCAAAAGAACACAGAAGATTATTGCTTCATTGTTCTGATGCTCTCCTTCAAACATCCTGAAGAAGGCCTATAATTTAGGCTTAAACGTCGGCACCAGTTTATTAAGCTTATATCTTTATTGTGCGTTCTTTTGACTGCATCTTGAACTAATTTCTCTCATGAAAAATTTAGTTTTTCCCATTTTTTACTTTAACAAAATAGTACCTTACCACTCCGAGATTTTATAAATGATCTTGTAAGTTTTTTATTAATTCATAAACATCACAACTATTTTCAAAAAGTAACAAGATATGCAATTTTAATAAGCAAGCTGTTATTTCATCTAATTTTAGCCACATTTCTTCATTTTTGAAATGGTATTTATAGATTACTATGAAATCAGATTCAATTAATATAAGAATAATTGAAAAATTTGTTACTAAATTTCTTTTTATTCATTTAACATAATTTTGTGCTCTTAAAGCTAATCTGATGACGCTGCAGTGGGAGTCTTATATTTTTCATTTTCAGGTTTGATTAGGATAGGGATTTTTAACGAGTACCTGACATCACACAGGCTCAGGAGCACCATTTTACATTCTTGTTACTAGTAAGGAGAACTAATCCGGTAAGTAGGCCTGTAGTTTTGTTAATCAATCCCAGGTAGCTTACCTTTAGGTTGCAGCCCCATACTAATCAGAGAAGTGTCAAGATTCTTTTCTTGAGGTTACTGAGAAACAAAAATTGACTGACCCAGGTGGCAATTGAACACAGATTATTCCATACGAAGCACTATGGGATCCTTAACATAACTTGCTCGGACATCATAGCTTCAATAACACATCTAAGTAATTAGTTCTATTCTAAAGTTGAAACTTACCAGTGAAGCCTGGAGTACAAGTGCAACTGAACCCATTGATTTTATTGATACAAGTCGCTCCGTTGAAACAAGGATGAGAAAGGCACTCATCAAAGTCCACCTCACAATGATCTCCAGAAAATCCAGGGGTGCAAAAGCATTGGTAGGAACCTAAAACCATATCGAAAATAGAATAATCATTCATTAATAATAAAAAATTACAATAATAAAATCTCAATTATACTGTGAATTATACTACCTTCACTGTTTACGCAAATTCCATTGTTGCATATTTGAGGAATATCACATTCATTGATATCCGTTTCGCAATGGGGACCTGCATAAAAATATGAAATAATTAAATTTAATTCTTTTAATAGTTGCAATTGGGAGAAAACTCGAATAAAATAATTGATAGATTCTAATAACAGCAATATTTATTGTTTAGCCATAACAATATTTAGGTTTCAACCCATCATGAGGAAAATCAGATGTTATGTAGCTGTTTGTGTATTGTCTAAAGATTTGATTTATAATCATTATCTAAATAAGATTAGGGACATGATTATGATAAGCTTGTAGCTTTATTATAAGATTATGTATTAGCTTTAAGATGTTCAAGAATAAAGTACTGTGTAAAATATTTGGTCCTAAGAGAGATAAGGCAACAGGAGAAAATTCAGAATATTGCACAACACGGAACCACAGAGCTTGCTTGTACTTGGTTAGTATAATTGAGTTGATAGCATCGCAGCAACTCAAATGGCTGAGTGAAGTTGTTGGACTTCATGAAGAAAGCTGGACCATTGTTACGCTGAACTGACTGGTAGGCATATGATTGTGTGAAGTCTGATCTCGGGGTGCTTGGGATTGAACGGTGATCAATGGACGAATCTGTGTAGGCAGTATTTGGTGGTATCGGCACTGAACCTTCGGGTTCAGTAAGGCTATTATTATATGATAATAGAGTAGCATGGTCTAATGAATAAAATGCTAGATTACTGTTCTCTGGGTCCTGGGTTCAGTAGCAGAATAATTATTCATTTCACTATTCCAGATATAGGACGAACTAAAGTAGGCTAAACCCTCCTTGGCCACAACCAGCCTCTATTAAATGGGTACCCTAAAATCAGGGGAAACCCTGGTGGCTGAGAGTCATCTTGGACTACTCATCTCCTTGCATGGTTGTTGGCAGGGAAACAAATCCCTATATATACTAAACCCAAGACCCTTAAAGTGTCCTTGAGCTACAGGTTTTTCAAATTAAAACCATAAAAAAAAAAACCACTCACAGCTCCAGGTTACCTTGGAGTCTAAACATTATAAGGCATAAACAATAAATGCTGTTAACTATAGAAAGACTAATTATTTCAATCTTCATCAAAATATTACTAAACACATGTATAAGGCTATTAAAAGAAAGATTACATAGCTAATGAAATACTTGCCTTTATATCCAGGCGGGCAGGTACAAGTTAGGTTTCTCGGGCCTTCGATACACGTCCCACCATTTTTACAAAATGTAGGAGTACAATGATCGGCTTCCAGAGGCATGGTACAGTCTGGTCCTGAGAGCCCATTAGCACAGACGCATTTAAACGTGTTTATACCATCAATACATATTTTCCCCTCGGGACAATTTTCATTCATACAATTGTTGATATTATTTTCGCAATGGATCCCTTCAAATCCTGAACAAAAATGTATATGTACATAGTGATATAAAATAAAATAATAAGATAACATTTTTATTGGTAAGTAGAAATATTTAAAAAGTTTTACCAGTATCGGCACATTCACAATAATAACTCTTGCCATCCGGCTTGGGTATGCAGGTACCGTTGTTTTGACAAGGAAGAAGCGCGCATGCATTGTAGGGTAGTTCACAATTCTGACCCATGAAATCAGAGGTACAATTACAATGGTATCCAGATGTACCATCGTAACAAGTTCCTCCATTCTGGCATGGTACAGAGAGGCAGTCATCGATGTTGTTCTCACACAAAGGCCCTGTAAAGAAAAATCAAGAATATTATAACCTGATAATTCATTTTAATAATGAAAATATCTCATGGCATTAGGAAATAATTAGAAGAATCTTTGTATTTATTATGCCAATATTTAATTGAACATTTTGATTTTGAGTTAATAAATAATTATTAGTTATATATTGTTTCTTTATATTATGGTAAGATCATCCATACCTACACAACACATTGAAACATTCAATTCTATGACATTTCAAATGCCTGTATGTTAAATATAAAATAAGTATTTTTATATTTTCCTATTTTCCTACATTTTTTTCAATAGTAATCGTTCAATTCATAATTTTCCTTATATATAATCAATAATAAATTGTTTTCCTTATCATTATGAGGACAAATATATTGTTCAATGAATTATATTATATATTAATCAACTTATATAAGGACAAACATAATTTAAAAAAGTTTAGAATAAATGACAGTTTTTAATTTGAAAAATGTACAAACAGGAGACTGAAACATTATGAATTGAATGTTGGAATGAAGTATGAAGGTATAGATGATCTTCTTGAAATATATAACTTGCTAAAGAAAAAAACATTAATAACATTAAATATTTTGTTAGTTATTAAAGGAATATGAAAAGATATAACACCTTGACAGCAGATGTGGTCCTTTTTTAGACATTGTTATTTGAGTATATTGCAAATCGTAACTTTTGTAAATATGGTTAACATATATATGAACATTAATTATAGGCAAATATAGAAAACATTAGTTAATATTATTTAACAAAAAAAAAACTGTCAACCTTATTTTTTGTCAAGAAAAATTAGAGTTTATAACAAATCTATACGCACAGGAAAATAAAAATAGAAAAAAAAATAACAATATGAATCATAAAAATAATATTAATAAAATTCCTTGATCCCAATATAACAGTATAGAGCTTCAATTTTTAAAAGCCAAATATAACATTAAAAATAAAAAAAGGAAAAAATATAAATATAAATGAACAATTCTAATTAAATATAAATAATTATAGTCAAGTTGATAATCATATAAAACAAAAAGCAAATCATTATCTTTAATATTCAGTTGTCATCTACAAAATACCTCAGTACAGAAAACTGACATCCTTACTAAATATTCATGTAATTTTATGAAATATAAAGGAAAAAGTGATGAAAATTATAACACAAAGACTTAATATTTCCTAATAATTATATTGTGGTACTATATATTATCATATTATACTGATGCATTGGTAATTAACTAATATGTATAGTATTGGTTATTGAAAGAGATAAAATTAATTTTTTAGAAATTTTTATTTGGATTCTACGCATCTTGAAAGATGAAATCTTAAAGTTTTAGGGAGGGTTATTTCTTTATTTTTTCTTGGTTGATTAAAAATGTTCATTATTGACAATAATAAACCAATACACTAATGAGATGGAAATAGTGTTATTTAATTAGTAAATATGTATCAAGTTTTAAAAATAAACTGTTGTAATAATTACATATTGTTCTGTTTACAGAATTTTATAAAAATATCAAGTTAACATAATGATAAGAAATACATCCCTAAGCACTATTATTGTTATTATTACATATTATAAAATAGAAAGTATAGAGAAGGAAATGCAGATAAGAGTTAAGTAAATAGGTTTTCAAAATATTAGTGACCTCTCCAAATAATATTGAAATGCGTTACCTGTAAAATTTAAGGGACAGGAGCAGTAGTTAGTGCTATTGGTTATTGTGCAGGTGCCACCATTGGCGCATCCGTCCGAACGGCAGTCGTCGGACAGCTCATCGCAATTCTGGCCCCTCCATCCCTTCTCGCAGGCACAGAAATACCCACCGGGCTACCACACCATAAGTGCAAATCGTGCATTGTTAGTTATCAAGCTCGAGTGAGAAGTGGATTAATCATATGGCAGAGAAATTAAGTCAAGAAAATGATGGGTCTGTTTTACTTTAGGTAAGCCAGTTATTTTTAAATATGAAAAGTATCTGTTACAGAAAATTATCAGGTATATTAGAAACAATGTCGCTATCTTTTTATTAGATAAAAATCTGTTAAGAGATTATATTGAAACATAGAAAAAAAAACTTTTATATAAGATATCATAAATACTTTTTTTTTTTTTTTTTTTTTTTTTTACTTTGATAGGCAATAAGTTTTTATTGATTTCAGAATTCTTTTTAATGATTACAAACAAATAAGAGTCAATATGGTTCCACTTTCAATTTTACTTCTTCTATTTACACTAGCCCAAAAACCAACATCCTCTGGATATGGGCGCCAATAATGGGAATCTGTGGTTGTTTTTTATGACATTTTAAAGTCTTTCCAGCAAAAGTTAGTAGCAGTATAGTGATCCGCCCAAGCATAAAGGAACAAAATGCTTTTTTTTTAATGTCAGCTGACAATTGAGACATAGATTTTCAAAAAGTACTATATGCATTCCAGGAAATTTTTCAGAAAGTGTATAGATCTAGAATTATTTTTTTACTATATTCATAAAACTATTTTAAAGTTATGGAAAGAAATGTTTTAGTATGATTAGGAACGAAACTAAGCGTGTAATTAGTACCTTTAGAAAATAATTGCATTTCTAAATCGCGTTTTTAAAGGACTTGAGTGTTCATTTGATAAAATCAAATAGAAGATTTAGATAAAACTAAATGATGAAAATACAAATGTGTCAAAATATCAATTTTGTAGAAAATGTCCTGTGGTACCCTTTGGGAATCGATGTTTCAATTGTTGAACCATGTCCGATGAATACTCTAATATCTTGTCGGCAAGTTCATATTTTTGCATCTGTAATTGGAAGCACTTCTTTTTGCAAAATATACATTCATGACAAGTCCTCTCCAATGGTTTCTGTTCCTGTGAACTATTCCGTACTTTTGAATGCCATTGCACTCCATAATAAATGCCACTGCATATAAGATAAGATAGTAGATTATCTATTACAAAGATAGAACAAGATATGGCATAATATCAGTAATTACTTTTCTACAACAGATACTTTTTCTGTTTAAAAATAACTGGCAGGCCTATAATAAAAAAAAGACCCAAAATGATATTACAGGAGACAGAAAATATTAGTTTTGGATTACAAATACAATATTTTTAAAGAGCATCAAAGAGCTCAAGTTGGGCATAACATACTAGAATGAGAATAAAAGACTGTTGATAAAGTTTTCTAATCTTAATCATACCTTTTGATTCTGTGATACTTATCAGTAAAAATAACTACATAATAAGTATAAACCTAATGTACATATTAGTGATAATAACAAATAAGTGATTGATTGATAGGTATAAAATATAAATGTGAAGCAGTATTTTTTTCCTTTAAATAACTTAAATATTCATATTTAGATAAGCTATTATAAAATGCTGTTTATGAAAAAGTAATTGTACAATAATTGTGATAAATGTATCAAAAATTTTTAATGTTCTGAAGATGGATTAAATCCTTGAAAAATTGGCATTTTAATGTAACTATGTTGCGAGTAGCAGAGGGTCTAGTGGATATAGCACTATTCTACTATTGTCCAGGTCCTGGGTTCGAATTCGGACTGTGGCAGAATATTATTTATTCTTTTAATTCAGCTAGGGCAGGGGAGGGAAGGGTATGGGGTATGGGAGGACCCTAGGGTATAGAGACCCTCCTGGGTCAGACCCAGCCTCTATAAGTGGGTACCACACTTGAAGGTTGAGCGTGGTCTCGACCTAATCATCTCATTGGATGGCCATTAGCCTAGAAACAGTACAAATCTATAAAGATTCGTAGATGTAAGTATGTTAGTTGTTATATATATTAAGTAATTAGAAGGAAGAAAATATTGCTTCTCATATACATTGAATACAAATTTAAATAACTACTGAAAAAAATACAAAAATAATAATTGATAAGGTAATTATTGATAAAGGGAAACTTTAATAGGAAAAAGTAATGTTAATAAGTTTAATTTTAACGAGAGATATTTATTTATTTCTATATATGAAAGTTCAGAAGTTGGCAGATTGATGCCTAAAAAAAATTGTCTTTTACCTCTTACAACAGTCTTCACCCAACTAGTATGTATTCACCAAGAAATAATTATCAGGTCATCGATGACTCAAATAAAAAGAAAATTATTAAATAATTTTAGCATGCTTTAAGCAATACAAATTAGTAAACATGCAATTAATATTTGAATACTCTAATAACAGCCATTAAAAACTACAAAGCACTAATACAAAATTGTACAGAATAAATAATAAAACAATAAAAAATAAGGTTGACAATTCTTTTAAACACGCTTCTCTGAAAATATGCCAACAAGCAATTTATTATTGTCATGTGAAAATTGTCTTGGTACTCCTAAAAAATGTTTTTTTTTACTAGAGATATTTTTTTGGATAAGACAATATGTATGCACCATAAATTACTAAGTAAACTCTGTTATTACTGGAACTTATTCTGAACCCGAAATTATAAAAAATATTAATCAATACAGATTAATATATATTTAATAGGATTAATGACTCTAAATAAGAAAAGGAATTAGTGGTGTATCATAATTGATATTGTTTATCTATTTTAAAAAATCTAGAAGGAAATTAGTTAAATTGGTGGTCAGCAAAAGAAAAGCAATTAAATTTTTTTTAACCACTACCCGGACAACTTTCTAATTAATATCTCAAAGGTTAACTATTAATATCCATTATTTAAAAAAAATTATACTAATAATAATTATTTAAAAACCATTGCAGCTTACAACTAATATATACTTATTAAGTAATCACTGTTAAGATTAAATTCAAATCAATTTGAAGCATGAAATTTTTTTTTTTTGGTACACTACATTCATCAAACTGAAACCAAAAACAAATCACTCATTTCAGCCTATAGAGATAAATGGAGAAAGGGCATAAATAAATAGTCTAAATTGTGAAGATAAAACACCAACAAGCAAAATTATCTAGATTAAAAACAAAACAGAATAAATTAGGGTTTAATTTTGCATTGACACACTATACAACTCTCATCAACAACTTACAACAATTTTTCAAATACAATACATAAAACAATAAAAGGAATCTTGATAAAAATACAAGACAAACACAATAAAACATATATTGAATGTAGAAAAAACTTTAAATCTTTTACAATGTATCTTTTTTTAAACCAAGTTCTATTCTGATCTTTATAAAGTAATTATTATAATTAAGCAGATCATTTCCATGTAAGTATTTATGATCTTTATTAATTTGTCTTGCTAATACTTTTAAGTATAAAAAAAAAAACCAATGAAATAATAAAAAACGACTGTGTGTAACCTTTACGCGTAATTAAAGTAAAACTTCTTTGATGAACTAAAAAACATAAACCCCATATTTGGCAAATATTCTATTTTTTTAATAAAAACTTACATCTTTTGAACAGCAAGACATCATTGATTATTTTGTTTATCATTATTTAAGGATGAGAGTGTGAAACGTTCCTGTGACTCAGACATTTTAATGAAATCAAGCACCATTTCTTAGTATTTATATAATATGATTTTATTAAATCCCTTTTTATCACTTACGATTTCATAAAAAATTAATTTACCAAACAGGGGAGGATATACAGTTTATAATAAAATAAAGGTTATAGTATCTTGGGTCAGCTGCACAAAATGTATGTAACCATAAAAGTATACACAAAGAAGATAGGGTAGGGAGTAAGAGGTTTGGGAGTTAATAGCTGAGATATCAGAATGGTTTGCTTCTGTTATTTCCGGCACAAAGATTGGATAGTATAATGGAGATACTTGGGGGTCACCTGTAGTGTAGTGACTAGCATAACAGCTTCCAATGCCCAAGGTCGCGGGTTCCAACCTGGCAGATGGCCTTAAGATTTTATAATAAAGTACAAAAACCTTAGTTATGCCGTCCTTTGTGGTGGACGTCCTGGGACCTGAGCCTGTCAAGTACTCGTTAAAGATCCCTTTCCTAATTAAACCTAGATAGGCAAAATTTAGGACTATCCTCTGATAAGCCACAGCAGCATAAAGTGAGGTTAAATGAATAAACAATATAAAGATATTCGTATATATAATTAATTCTATTTAGTGATTATCATACTTTTGTATTTATTTGTTTGTTAATAAAATGATTATTATTATGAGCATTCAGTAGAAATACAGCAAAAATATTTAGAAAGCGGATGGTATATAAACTCGTCATCGCTATAATACGTATCCGTTGCATTGATGTCATCCAAAGCTTTCAATTATTTGTGCCCAAAGAAGTTTTACTTAAAAAAAATAGTTTAGGTTCTAAAAAATGGACTTATTACCAGTTTTTTTTTCAATCAATAAATTTATAGCCTATCTAAAATTAAAAAACTAACAAACAAAATTACAAAAAAAGATGTAAAGCAAAATATTACGGGAATTAAAAAATTAATATTAAAACTGAAGACAGGATGATAAACTATGGAAACATAAAATTTCAAACTGTCGAACCAATAACTCACAAAATCGAAGCAGGCTTTAGAATGCAGGCATGGGAATGCACTACACGAGACAGGCACGGAACACTGAGGACCAGTAAAACCAGACTGGCAAACACAGAAGTAGCTGTCTGGGGAACTGATCGGTGTTCCTCCGTTCTCACAGAGATTAACACATTCATCCACGTTACTTTCACAGTCCCTTCCTAAATTAGATATTCTACAATCATCTTACAGTAGATAAAGAGAATGCTGATCAAATTAAATACTGGGAAATCAAAACTGAATAATAAAATAAAAATAACTCGACAGCTAAAGACTATAATAAATCAAAAGATGATTTACCGAATCTGAAAAACCAAGATTTCTACAATAAAATCTTGTAATTAGTTAAAGGTTTGAATATTTTAAAGATAAAAGATAATCAAATTAAATAGATAGAATTTTAAATTTAATAGAATTTAATTTAATTTAATATAAATTATTTGACTCCAATATTACCACTGTAATGTGATACCAAAACTAAGAGATGGATTGAAACACTAAAGAGATACTTCATGATATTATTATTTTTCCATACTCAATTTGGAAAATCACCTCTTTGCAAAAAAAAAAATATATATCTATTTTTAATAAATAAAATCTTTTCATTACTTTTTTTTGTTTTCTAGAAAGAGAAGTCGAATCATTTAATTTTTTCAGACTAATTTGTGAATAGATATTTATTCTAAAAGGATTTTATTATATTCTTCTGTAATTTATTCAAAATAGAATGCTAACAACGCTTTATCAAACATTACCAATAATAAACATGACGTGAAAAACTAAAACCTCAATAATTTTATTATAAATACTGCTTAATTTTTATTTAATGCAAATGTTATGATTTTAAAAAATTTTGATAGATACTAACTCAGTTATTGATAATTAAATACAGCATACAATTAATCCTTTATTGATTGGAGACCAAAACAAATAAAGATGAGAGGTTCCTTATCTAGCCACATTACAGTATACACATCCAACTTTCTGTAATAATTTGAACTGATTATACTAATATTATTAAATTATGTTTAAAGAATTAGCTTGATCGCAGTACTAAAAGTAACAATTATTAATTATCATAAAAACTAATTTGATGAATTCATCTTTTAAATTATCATTTATTATATGATTTAATTTAGTAATGATGAGGTTTATAACATAAAAACTGATTGTAGAAGTAACTTAAAAATTAGAAACATTCACCAGAAAAAACTTAACTTATAGTAGCATGCAAGCATTCCATCTTTTCCCCATTCCAAACACGTGAATATTTCCATGCAGTTATTCTTAATTATGAAAACATTATGAAGGTTGCTAATTCTTAATGAGACTATGTTACCTGTAAAACCAGGAGAGCAGATACAAGAGTAGCCATCGACAGTTGTTTGGCAAGTACCCCCATTAGCACAAGGATTGCCGTTCATACAGAACTCGTTTCTGGTACAATTCGGTGGAATGCCTAAACATCAAATAGGTCAATAATTGATTAATTATTAAAGAAAAATTTAATCTCAAACATAAGTTTAGAATTTTCTGATTACATTAATAAAATTAATTAGTCGGGGTGGCAGTCAATAAAAGATGCAATTAAATAGTTTTAACTATTTATTGCCTGCCGACGTTTCTATCCCCATTGTGTGTCATCATCAGGGCTAATAAGATACAAAAGTAATAAAATGAGTGTGTAGTAACATTTATATGTGTACATATGTTATTATATGTAATATATGTTATTATTTATAATATGTTACTATTATATAACATATATATGGTGCTATACACTCATTTTATTACTTTTGTACCTTTTTAGCCTTGATGATGACCCACAATGGAGGTTTTGGAAGACAATAAATAGTTAAAACTATTTAATTATTTATTTTATTGACCGCTACGAGAACTAATTCCTTCCTTAGATCTAAATGGTCAACTAATTATATCAATAATAAAATTAAAGAGTTTTAGTAGCGAAAAAGTAATCAAATATCATCTAAACAACTTACCTTTATAACCTGTCATGCAAACACACTGATACGGAAGGTTGGACTCTATGCAAACAGAATTGGGGTAAATACTACAAGGATTCGAAGCACATTCGCTCAACTTCTAAAAATGAAAAAAAAAAAAAGTTCATTAAATATAAAAAGAATATTTTAAAATTTAAAACAACAAGAATAAAAATGATCAAACAAAAAACTGAAAAAAAAAAAAAATTATTATAATAGTTACCAATTCACAATTTTGGCCACCAAAACCAGGAGCACACTGACAAGTATATCCACCATAGTTGTCAAAGCAAATACCGTTGTTCAAGCATGGGTTATTTTCGCACTCGTTTATATTTATCTCACACATTTGTCCAGTGTACCTATTGAAGAAAATCAATAAAAATTAGCTATATAAAGATAAAATTATAAAGATATATTAATAGAAAATTACCCCGTTCTTCCACAAGAACAAGTAAAACGATTGATCCCGTCTGTACAAGTCCCTCCATGTTGGCAAGGGCTAGAGAGGCACTCGTCAACATCAATTTCACAATCGTTTCCTTCAAAACCTAAGTACAAGTAATTTTTTTAATTTATTATCATTTTATTACAACACATCATTATGGTCGTAATTAGTCATTGACGAATATTTGAAAATACAATGAACAATAAAATACCTGGTTGACAGATGCATTTATATGTGTTACCGCCTCCAGTTATGTGACAAGTTCCATTGTTCTCGCAAGGGAAATCATTATCACACAGGTGAGTTTTAGTCTCTCTTTCACATCTCTTACCTGTAATAAAAATATCATGTCAGCAAAATATATAGTTATTTCACACTGTAAAACAGCAAAATAAAATTACAGATATAATCAATTGAATTATTGAGAAGACAAATAGTAAAACCTTATCTTACATGTATAATAATGTAAATTTAAAAAATCTGTTTTTATTTACACTGGAAAAAGTTTAAATGAAAGCTAAAAAAAAATTAAAATTATAAGAAAACAAGATAAAACTATTTTCTGTCAAATTAGAAATAAACTGGATGAATGATGATTTGGGTGGCAGTCAATAAATGATTACAAAACATAGACAAATGTAAATACTGCAACCGGAACCATCTCATCCATAAATATTATAATTATAAGTATTATATGGTTAACTATATAATATGTAGAAAAATAGCTCTCGATTTTATTTTTAAAAAGTTTATAATGACTGTTTAAAATGTTCATATACATATAAGATTCTGAGCAACTTTAACAGCATATAGTGATTGTGTACTATTTTATTTTACATATAATGCTAAAAATTAAAATGGATTGTAAAAAATTGGGTTTAACTGATGAAGCATGAAGGTTCACCAGCTGTTAGACAGACGGAGTTACCTCCCTAGTATTGGGTAGTCACATGAAATGTCCGTTTTCAAGGTAAAGAATTTTTATTAAAAATACGATATGAAAACAAGATAATTTTATTGGAAGTATTTACCTTCTTTTTCTACACATTTTTCCCAATGTGACACCAACTTTTTTATCCCTGAACTGAAAAACTCTGAGCTTTGAAGTGAAACAAAATCTGAAAACTCACTTTTCACTTGATCATCATTTTCACCTTTGACGAAGTTGTTTAAATTCCTGAAAAGGTGGTAATCTGTTGGAGACAAGTCGAGAGAATATGGTGGGTGCGGAACAACTTCGTAGCCCAGTTCTTTCAATTTTAGCACAGTATGTTTTGAAACATGCCGCTCAGTGAGATCATGAGGTGACCATGTATCGAGCTTTTTTACTTTCCCAATACACTTTAAATGGCTGGAAACGGTAGATGCACTTGCATTTAGTTGTGCTGAGAGTCCTTTAACTGTTTGGTAGGGGTTTCCTTCTGCTGTATGTTTGAGGACATCGTTGTCAATTACGGACGGAGGTCTTCCTCGGGGAAAGTTTTCCAAGTCGGTATCCCCAGCTGAAAACTTAGCAAACCAACAGCGAATGGTCCGTTCATTAACACTCCCTTCCCCAAACACCTTGCAAATATTTCTAGCGGCCTCAGCTGCTGAATGGCCGAGTTTAAACTTGTACAAAAATAGTACTAAAAAATCGCGTGTTTCCATGTTCATATTTGGAGGTATACTAAAAAGTGGGTAATTGATTGGGAAGCTAATGTTTATAATACAAAGGTAAAGGATTAGTAACTGTTTACTTTAAATATGTAAACATTCGGAAGAAAACAACAGAGACCTGCAAAATCCTTTATGTATTTCAGAAACTATAAAATTGGACATTTCATGTGAAACAACCCGATATTATATAAAAAGGTTTTCAAATCATTAACAAATTAGCACTTCCAAATGAAGATGCCAAGTAAATATTTTCTTCGGGACTCAAGATAGGGCTACTTTAGACCAGAGAGATGTGTGACCAGAGAGGCACTACATAAATCTAATAAACCTATTCATTAATCTTTTTAGCCTCATCTCCTTTTCGCCACTGAGTCCTCCATATACTAGGCATCCAAAGTCAAAGTGGGAGAACATGAGAGAGGATACTAAAAGTTGAGGGTTACTTCTAGGAAAAGCCTTGGAATTGTAGGAGCTGTTTTAGGATAAAGATGGATATTTTTTCATATAAAATTAAACTAATACACATTGCTATAATTTTTTATAGTCTCATTATTTCATATTTTAGTTGGTAATTGATCATGTAACCTAAATAAATTACAGAATTCTGATATATTATATTTTATACAATATCAAATATTTATGTATATTGTAATATACCCATTTTTTATAATTATAGTATTTATGTATTTATAATTTGATTATTGTGTTAAGCAGACTTTTTAGTATGGTAATCCTAGTTACCAGTGAATTATTTCGATTCGTATCCTTTTAAAAGGAGAATCGAGTCAAAAATGGAGGTTCTCTTCCATTTTGAATCGTATCCTGGATACAATAAATGTCAATTGTTAAGAATCCTTTCAATGAGAATGGCGACTTTAACTTAGAATAAATAAAACAAAATTTAAAACAGTCCTTAAAATATGAAAATCGGGCATATCCTTTGAAATAGCAAATTAGTCCTTTTCGGGCGTAACCCACCTCACCCACCCTAATATAGACAGTTAGACTTAAGTTATTTCGGACAGCTTCTTGCATCGGGAAGAGAGTTTCTATATTAAAAAGTGTCCTTTTTAGTATGGTAATCCTAGTTACCAGTGAATTATTTCGATTCGTATCCTTTTAAAAGGAGAATCGAGTCAAAAATGGAGGTTCTCTTCCATTTTGAATCGTATCCTGGTTACAATAAATGTCAATTGTTAAGAATCCTTTCAACAAGAATGGCGACTTTAACTTAGAATGAAAAAAACAAAATTTAAAACAGTCCTTAAAATATGAAAATCGGGCATATCCTTTGAAATAGCAAATTAGTCCTTTTCGGGCGTAACCCACCTCACCCACCCTAATATAGACAGTTAGACTTAAGTGATTTCGGACAGCTTCTTGCATCGGGAAGAGAGTTTCTATATTAAAAAGTGTCCTTTTTAGTATGGTAATCCTAGTTACCAGTGAATTATTTCGATTCGTATCCTTTTAAAAGGAGAATCGAGTCAAAAATGGAGGTTCTCTTCCATTTTGAATCGTATCCTGGTTACAATAAATGTCAATTGTTAAGAATCCTTTCAACAAGAATGGCGACTTTAACTTAGAATGAAAAAAACAAAATTTAAAACAGTCCTTAAAATATGAAAATCGGGCATATCCTTTGAAATAATAAATTAGTCCTTTTCGGGCGTAAACCAACTGACCCACCCTAATATAGACACTTAGACTTAAGTTATTTCGGACCGCTTCTTGCATCGGGAAGAGAGTTTCTATATTAAAAATTGTCCTTTTTAGTGTGGTAATCCTAGTTACCAGTGATTTATTTCGATTCGAATCCTTTTAAAAGGACAATCGAGTCAAAAATGGAGGTTCTCTTCCATTTTGAATCATATCCTGGTTACAATAAATGTCAATTGTTACAAATCCTTTCAATGAGAATGGCGACTTTAACTTAGAATGAAAAAAACAAAAATTAAAACAGTCCTTAAAATATGAAAATCGGGCATATCCTTTGAAATAGTAAATTAGTCCTTTTCGGGCGTAACCCACCTCACCCACCCTAATATAGACAGTTAGACTTAAGTTATTTCGGACAGCTTCTTGCATCGGGAAGAGAGTTTCTATATTAAAAAATGTCCTTTTTAGTGTGGTAATCCTAGTTACCAGTGATTTATTTCGATTCGAATCCTTTTAAAAGGACAATCGAGTCAAAAATGGAGGTTCTCTTCCATTTTGAATCATATCCTGGTTACAATAAATGTCAATTGTTACAAATCCTTTCAATGAGAATGGCGACTTTAACTTAGAATGAAAAAAACAAAAATTAAAACAGTCCTTAAAATATGAAAATCGGGCATATCCTTTGAAATAGTAAATTAGTCCTTTTCGGGCGTAACCCACCTCACCCACCATAATATAGACAGTTAGACTTAAGTTATTTCGGACAGCTTCTTGCATCGGGAAGAGAGTTTCTATATTAAAAAGTGTCCTTTTTAGTATGGTAATCCTAGTTACCAGTGAATTATTTCGATTCGTATCCTTTTAAAAGGAGAATCGAGTCAAAAATGGAGGTTCTCTTTCATTTTGAACCGTATCCTGGTTACAATAAATGTCAATTGTTACAAATCCTTTCAATGAGAATGGCGACTTTAACTTAGAATGAAAAAAACAAAAATTAAAACAGTCCTTAAAATATGAAAATCGGGCATATCCTTTGAAATAGTAAATTAGTCCTTTTCGGGCGTAACCCACCTCACCCACCATAATATAGACAGTTAGACTTAAGTTATTTCGGACAGCTTCTTGCATCGGGAAGAGAGTTTCTATATTAAAAAGTGTCCTTTTTAGTATGGTAATCCTAGTTACCAGTGAATTATTTCGATTCGTATCCTTTTAAAAGGAGAATCGAGTCAAAAATGGAGGTTCTCTTTCATTTTGAACCGTATCCTGGTTACAATAAATGTCAATTGTTAAGAATCCTTTCAACGAGAATGGCGACTTTAACTTAGAATGAAAAAAAAAAAAAAAAATGAAAACAAAAACAATATAATAAAAAATGAAATTTAAATAGCAGCTCTTATTTGGTTGTTTGTTTACAAACATAGAATCCAATTTGGATGCAAGGGTTTTACCAGGTAAAAATTGGTAGGTATCTTTATACCTGGTCATAGTTAGTTTAAGTGGAGACTTGTGAGAGTGAGGAGCTGCTGTATGAATATCAAGAATAATTGTTAGCCTGGTTACATATTGTTTGTATTATTATTGTAAGTTGTTGTTATAATTGAAAAGATGTATAATACAAATGTGCCTGATTGTCAAGAACCCATACCATACTCTGAGAGTAAAATGAGTTTTAATGAAGTAAATAAGTGTATAAATTATTTTTTTCTTAAAAGAATATATATTTTTTTTTAAATAAGTATATTATAATATGCATGATTGAAGAAAAAAAAAAAAAAGATTACCAGCGAATCCTTGAGGGCAAATACAAGTGTAATCACCAGTATTATCTTCGTAACACTTTCCGTTATTCTTGCAGGGAATTCTATCACATGGAGAACCTATTTGAACAAAATTAATATAAATTATAATGAAAATCATTAATATATTTAATGAAGAAAAACCTTTAGGAAAACTCTATAATTTAATATTAATAATCTTACATTTGTAGAACTATAATTTTAATATACAGGAATATTAAAAAAAGATGAAAGAAATAACTTGGGAGGAAATTTATAATTTATATCAAAATTCTTGTAGCTTGTATAGTGATGTTTTTTCTATAAGCATATCATGAGTTACAATTACACAGACCTTCATGCTTTAGATAGTTTTCTAGAGTCGTTATAATAACATGACTTGGAGGTGCTATTTATATATGTAATGCAAATTGCAGCAATAATTTACTGGATACGCACTAACATTAAAAAAGAGAACTGATCAGTATTGAAAAACAGAAAACAACTTACTTAAATTATTATTATTTCATCTTTCCTGTTTATACATGTTTATACAGCTGAAATCCACAGCCTTCTTTACGAATATTATATTTTGACTAGATATAACTTTAGATATATACACTTATAGTGAAGGTAAATATAATAGTATAACAGTTATTCTTTCATCTAATTTTGAGTACAACGAATACAATTATTATTTAGTGCCTCGTCCTAATAGTTGCACACCAGAAGAGGATACACATAACCATAATTACTGAATAAATTTTAAGAAGTAAACATAATCACGATTATGTTCATTATGTATGTTCACAATGCAGTATGTTCACGAATATTTAACTGCCTGATACGTTTCATCTTTGGGATATCCAGAGACACTTCTGTAACCCGATTATAAAGTGGCTTTATCCTTCCTACCATTTTAAGTACTTCCTGGCATCCTTACTCTTCCAAGTTCTCCGATCTCAACATCCATCGTACATCTCTGATTACTTTCATTTAAATCCTCGTTTGCGCCATTCAGACCTGTATATAACGCATCATTGAACAGCAGCTTTCAACAGATCTTTCTTTATCTGATCCTCGTCCATGTGGAATTCTATTCCTTCTTATATCCGTCATTCCAATACTCTTCCGACCTTCAAATCCAGTTTATTCAAACACTTCCTGTATATCCAATTTTCAAATGACCCCAACTGGTTTGCAAATTTCAATAAAAATCGGTAAATGAATGTGAGAGAAACAATTATTTATCATATTTTATTTTGTATCGTATTTGAAGATTTATGAATTTTATTTCACACATTTTCAAAAACATTTAAAATTTATTTTGCACTTCATATATGAACATATTTTTATTTTTTTATTCTTGTCTAATTTGTTTCTTTTGTTTTTTCTAAATTATTATAAGAAGTTACCTATTAATTTATAACTATTATTCATTTTCTTTGTTATTTCCGTTTTTTTTTTTTTTTTTTGTGTTTGTACGCTAAGACACTGAAGCTCTAATTTAATTTTTCTGTAATATTATTCTGAAGGGACTTGTCCCAGAATAAATAAAGAATTTATTATTATTATCATTGTATACCGCCTGTTCCGCACATGTCCGCATGTAGGAAAGGTACTTTTTTTTTTATAAATATTGATTATATGACCTAAGAATAAATAAAGTTTAAATCACCAAGATGATCTGATTATATCACTATAACTCTAACATAAAGGAGAAATGTATCGTGAAATAGACACAATGAAACCTCATGTATGATAAAAAATCAATTTTATTTTACTATAGAAAATATACTATCTCCCATGAGTTGATGAAGAGCATTTATCTTTTTTAAAAAATCATAAAACAATTTATATTTGCTTAGTCTCTCTTTATATATTCTTATTGAAATATTATCATCTCAATTTTGTTTTCTTCCATACTTTATAACTGTCATATTATCAATTATCTTTATAACTGTCATCCATACTTTATAACTGTCATCTTATTATCATTTTACATTTAATTTTATGTTTGTTCCCATATTATATTACTGTCGCCATATTATTATTATTATAAACCTAAAGCATTATTAAGTCTATAATTACATTGGTTGTTATCTTGTTTCTTTTAGCCCTGATGAAGGCCCGCAATGTAGGCCGAAACGTCGGCACATAATTAAAATATCACTAAGTTTTAATGTGTGTTTCTCTTTAATGACCGCACCCCTAACCATCTTCCTCATATAAAACAATTTAAATTGATCAAAAAGAATCCTCCTTTGATAATATTTATTGGATTAATAACAACACTGCTGGAAAAGATCTTCTTGAGACACTTCCATAACAATTTTACCTAAAATGGTTCATAGTTATTTACTTACCAGGTTGAAATTTGGATTAATTAATTGTTGGTGAAGTTATAATTGACAACATTGGTTATTATTTTTCATGGAGAAAATGAAGGTGAAGTTGATTACATAATGTAAAACTTGACAAAGATATATAGAAATAAATAACCATATTCTATAAAATAAAAAAGAAACAAATATATAAAATACTAGAAATATTTCAATTAAATCTATCAGTTATGAGAATGTTGCCATGATTCATGCGAACTAAAGTGCTCCAAGGAACATGGAGTGCATAAACTACAACTATCAATTACTTTTTAAAAATGGTCATGAGACTCTAAGGCACTACACTAAAATATCTGAAGAGAATATATCATCAGATTGGAAAATATAACAGAACTACATAGATAAGAGTCCTTACCATAGTCAAGAAATAGATATTAAACTATTTATATTTTTTCTAGTAAAAAGACACATTTCTTCAATATTAGTTTAAAATAAAGACCTTCCTCTGTTGACATTAATGTATTACATAAATTACTTTCAATGTCTAACCCATGTTCAGGAAATTCCATCCATAGTGAATAAATACAACGAATCGGCAATTAAAATCATATTTTTTTTTTTACTCCTACCTCGCCTTTCAAGACTATATGGGGGTTTCTCCGGCCAGGAGGTGAGGGAAGAGGATAAATGCTGAAATAAAAGCCCCCCTAGAGGCCGAGAGGAGAACTCGTAATCATTTGGTTTCAATTTTCAATCCTCTGTGGTTGCTAGGCAATGCATGTTCAAAGCTAACCTACTCAGCCACCCCTGATCAAATGCATGTAACATTTCTTGTTTTACAGATGATTGTTAAGTAAATAATAACAATAATATTGTTTATTTATTCTGGGACAAGTCCTTTTAGAATAATATTACAGTAAATAAAAGTGGACGTTAGAGTCTTTGAGTAAAATAACTATAAATAAAAGAATTAAACGATCGAATCTCAATAATAATGTTCAACATAAAATGTAATAATAATAAATATACAGTTTGAATATTAAAAAAAAATTTAAAATAAATCTGAACTATTTAAAATAAAATACAATAAATAAAAAATATAGTTTGGATATAAATAGAAATTCACCGCTGAACTTTTTACAAACAAAATTCATTAAATAAAAAAAATAAAATTAGGGACTAAACATCAAATAATAAAATGGTACAAAGTACAACCCCTATTGACTCATATTCATTCTTGTATATTTGTTTTTATACTTATGTATTTAATTGTAAAATAGTGAAAGTAAAAATTATATTTATTGGATTGTGATTTTAATTTCCAGCTTTTTGTTAATTCACAAACAATGGAATATCTCGATGATGGTGTATACTCAAACACTTTGAAAGTAATTTGTATAATAAATTACGAAAATGAAAGAAACAAATCTTTATTTCATACTAATATTGAAGGTATTTAATGTTTTAAATAGATAGGAAGTAGATAAATCTCTTTTGGTTTTAGTAGTCAGCTAAAAAAAAAAAAACTTGAATAATGTTTTACAATGGGTATTATTTAAAATGGTGATCCATTATCAGTCAACAAATAAAAAGAGTAATTCAATAGTAATTCTGCCATTTAACACTGAAGTGTGATTATGTTTGAGAATAATTCTTAGAAATAACAAGAACTCCATAATGGCAATACTCCATAACTCAGGAGGTTATGATAAAGTTATATATTTTTAAATGTATGTAAAGGCTCACCATTGTCTACCTGGCAGTTGGATCCAGAGTAGCGGGGCGTGCACTGACAATAGTAGCGATCTGGAAGGCGGATGCAGCGACCGTGCCACATGCAGGGCTCATTCGCGCAATGATCCACCACTTCACCTTCAACATGCACCACCACAATCTACCAACTTGTATTTATTTTCTAATTCTAGTATTATTTTTGTTCTCTTCCTTTTATTATTAGTTTGACAATTGAATATCATACCTCTTTTTGTGGAAAAAAAAGGTGTTAATTCTATTATAATTCATAAACATGAAAAAACCAACTAACTTTTCATGGTACTTTGTGTTAGAACAGGAAAATTAATATGTGTAACAAGAAACTATGAACTAAAGAAATTAATCAAATACCAAGTGCGTTATAATTATTCTATCTAAGTAGAGCTGCACAATCAACATTTCAATATCAAAGCAATAAAATTCAGTGATAATGATACTGTACCTAAAAATAAATTATTGTAACAGAACCAATCCTCTAAATAAGTATATGAGGAAAATTTTATTATAAAAAAAATATATGATAGCTTAAAACTCAATTAGAGAGCGGCATGGTCCACTGTGCTCCGGGTCCTGGGTTCGAATGCTGGCTGTGGCTGAATATTATTTATTCTGTTATTTCAGCCAGGGGCGATCCTGGGGTTCGGAGACCCTCCTGGGGCACACCCAGCCTCAATAAAGTGGGTAAACAAAAATGGGGAAAAATCCTGGCGGCTGAGCGTGATTTCAGCTGAATCACTTCATTGCACGGCCGTTGGCCTAGAAACAGTACAAATGTCTACATGTACTGAGCCCAAAACTCTTCATGGGTTGTAGTGGTACAGGTTTATCCTCTTTTTCAATATACAATTGTTCTTTTATTCTTAACTGATCTGTATTTAATTTTATGATTTGCAGATTTTTTTTGTAATTGCTATCTAGGATCATTTGTACACTTAGTTAGCTTCATTAAAGCCTCAGGTACCCTCTTACATATCAGTGTATTGTATCTTCTTTTGTTGCTATCTTGTTTTATTTTGTCATTTTATTAAATTTTCATTTTGGGTGCTTCGTTTGTTAGCAAATTTAGCTATACTTTATATATTGAACATCTGCAGATTAGTCCTAATGGTTCATCCTGCATGATACCTACTTATTCCAACCTGAGGTAAAAAGGACAAGTTTTATTTGTGGCGGCCCCACAAAATAAATTTCTATTCTAACAATCTCGTTCACCAGAGCCTTCCATATTATTCCTTCATCTCCTGATATATTTATTTCATTGTCTCTTTCATCATTTCCTTCATTTTTATTTAACATTCTCTTAAAACTTGGTGTTACTTTTCTTACTGACAATATAGCTGAAAAAGACATTTCTTTCCTTTTTTTTTCTATTATTTTTTATTATAGTTTCTCTTCCTTATATTATTCTTATATTATTGAAGAATCGAATCATCAGAGAGCTCTTTCATAGACATTTCTCTACCCTCTTGCCTCTATTCAACTTCCTGCTACACTCAAAATGTCACTTTTAAAATCTTAACATCAGCGAATTCATCTCTTCCTCCTCCTCTTCAAATAACACTCAAAATTATAAGCAAACAATAAAATGGTAGATTTATCTACCAGCTTTGCTCAAATTTATTTTCATAAAACATTTTATTTGATATTTTTTCAAAATAAATTATCTTTCTTCAATTTCAAATTACATTTATTTTTGTTAATTATAATTTTGTTTCAGGGATAATTTGAATCTAGGTAACCATATTTCTGTTTATTATTCTTAGCAAAAGCCCAAAAATAACACTTGGATTTATTCAGATTCACCGATTGCCTCACAAAGACTTCTTGGATTAATTTAAATAAGATTCAAGGTTGCTCAGAAACAACCAGTAGTAAAAAAAGAGAAGAACTTGGCTCTGTATTCTACAAAAGTAATATAATATTAAACTTTAAAATTTTGAACAACAGAATATAATGAATCTTACTCATAAAATATCCATAAGAATTTACAAGGATCACTTCTTTTTTTTTTAACATACTAACCCAATTAATATGTATATAATCAATACAATACATATTTTACAGTGAAAGGTGCAAATATTTGAAAAGTACCATGCTAGTTGTGTTGGTGCTCTGTGCGTGTGTGCCTTTGAGTATATAGTAATTGTGCTTTAGAGAAATGCATTTGATTATAACAATATATTTTTTTCAAATAACAGGAAGGAAACGTAAAACAATTATGAGAAAAGTAATTAAATTTTAAACAAATTAAAAAAGATTGTTCTGAATAACTTGAGAATTGAGAAAAAGGGGTCGAGAGATTAGTGGTAATGAACCAAAGGGTATAAGTGATCATTGGTTCTCCTGTTTTGTCGTCAATTCTCAAGTCGCACAGAACTTAATATCACTCTTAAACAAAAATGTTCTAAAATCTTCTGCAAACATAAATATGCATTAATTAAACAGAAATAAATAAAAGTAATGCTTTTTAACAGAAAATGGCTAAATGTGTTTCTAAGTAGGTTCTAATAATGAAGGGAAAATTTTTAAGATTGAATGAAGGAAAAATAGTTTTGAAAAAAATTAAATTATGGTAATCTTACAAGCTCTGTTGGGAAGTGGACAAGGACCCCAGTCGACATGTTGATGTTGCATTTGGCTAGCATTGAATACTATGCTTGGTCCTTCCAGGATACATCCAACGAAACCTTTTCCGACAACCAACACATCATTGCCAGTTGTAAGATCAGGATCCGATAAAATTTCTGTGTTGTAAGTAGAATTAGCAATGACCTAAACGAAGAGGTAGTTTATTACCAGCACAATATTAAAATTATTATTACATAATAATAACTTTATTATATAAAGATTAATAATAAATTTTATTGATCAATATAAAATGAAAATAATAATATGTAAAATAATAATGATATAAAATGAAAATAATAATAATAAATTCCATAAATTGCTTACCTGCATATGACCTGAGGTAGATATCGTAAGATTTCCCATCCTGTACAGAATATTTACAGTATGCCATTCATTATCTAATAAATTAGCAGATATTCGAGATTCATATTTGTGGTTGCGTATATTTACAGTAAAAACCAATCCTTCTGGTTTAACATCTAACGTTATTGAGGAATATAGTGAAGGCCTGAAACAAAATTAAATAATAAAATAAAAAATTACTAATAATATAATATAAATTTGCCTTTTCACTTATCTATATATGAAATATATAGTAAGGAAAAGTATTGCATTTGTGAAAATTTTTGAATTCCAGTTTTCAACGGAAATACACGGTTTAGGGTCCGCTGAGTCAAATGACCAAGTCCCGCAAAAAGGTCTGTTGTGGTAAGTCCAGCACGAAAACTAAAAGTCCTATAAAACTGAAATTTCATATTTAAGCCAACTATACGCCCGAGATGTTACTGCAACTTTTTCATCAAAATCAAGTACTTTATCCCAGGTATTTTGCATCTTTTTACGATTTTCTCAAAAAGGCTCAAAGATTTTGATTAAACTCTATTTATCGATGTAAAATTTGATGGGCTTTAATATAATGTAGGTTTCATTCTGATTGAAATAGTCTGAAAGGGCTTAAATGCTGAGATTTTAAATTTTCTTCCTCTAAAGTACCTTTAATTTTGTATATTTCAAAAAAATTGAATCATCGTCTTATTAGCATTGATAAATAACGGGTAAATATGAATGTTAAGCGAATTTGATAAACAACTAAAGGAGAAAAGTGCAAACATATTTTTTAGGCAATTTTTGTGTTTTTGAACACAAGAATAGTAATATAGATGTATAATATATACGTTGGATAGGTAAAGATTTTAGAAAAAATATTATCTAATACACGGATTTGTAAAAATTAATAGAGAGAGATGAAAATCGATAAAATTAACTCATTGCTGCAGATTAAAATATAATAGTTTATTTAATAAAACACATGTTTCTATTAAAATTCAAAATAATTAATTCTGTAAAATTTATTTGTATCTTTAATTGTATTTAAAAATTCTTAAGTTGATTTGAATAACTTTTATTGTTTTTTTTTTATCTTAATATAATTAATTTTTTAGGAGTATATTTATGATAATTGTTTGAAGTTTTATTTCTTTTATAGTTAGATTATGATATTTAAAAGTTATATATCTTTTTTTTTTTTTTTTTTGTTTCATTATATAAATTAAGCTGGTATGTAGTACATAACCAATTAGTTTGAATTTCAATTATTATTATTATTTTCAATTATTGTAGTGTAATGTATTTTTTTTTTGTATGTTTATTGATTTACCACCTGTAATTGGGTCCTAGGCCTGTTGGTGGAAGATGTAAAATAAAATAAAAATAACGGAGGTAAGTGAAAGTGTGTGTTGCGCGCATCAGATTTTTTCTAGTAGAGCCTAATTTTCTAAATGGCATTACAGTTCAACATACACAACATAATTACTGAAGAATCAACAGTAAATTAAATTGAACAGCTTAATCAACTGACTATATACTTTCATTAAATCTAATGTTTTAAGAATATATATGAGCCAATTAACTTGATGTATTTACTAATACAGTTGTAAATTTCAATAAAATAAAAAAAGAATATATAAAATACTTATTTAACACATATAATTACATCATTCATATAATTGTATTAATATATTCATGAATAATTGTTGGATACAATTCAGAGTTTTGCTCATTCAGGTTCATAAATATTTAATTAGGTGTAAAACATCAAATAATTATATTTTTTTTTAAAATATCCTTATATAATTAAAAAATGGCTCAAATATATTTCTTACATTAGTAAAATATTCGGTAATACTTTATATTTATCCATTTTATTTTATATTAATTTTTGTAAAAATTTTTTTTGAGAAATGTTTATTTTCACTTTGTCATTAATATATTTTTACTGTTTTTGATTTGAATAATTTAAATTTAAATAACATTTAACAATCTCTCTTTCATATCCTGATTTGCTTTTTAAAACATCTCATTAAACTGAGTCTGGTTTCCATGTTTTTTGCAACTACGTTTTTCATTAGCAATTTCAACCTCTAGTTCTCAATATTTTTTCCTTCTTCTGTAAAATTTAGGATCAGTACAAGTAATTAATAGTTGCCAGTTCTAAATATTATATAATACTTGAGTTGTTCGGCTCAAGGGATCCTGATATGTGTGCTCTAAAAGTGTTTAAAAATTTGTTTCAAAACTTTTTACAATTTTAATACTATTCTCAACACAGATAAGTAAGGAAAAAATTACAAAGGTATTTGAGGAGAAGCCTTTGGCCGTTTGGCAAGCACTATAGTTTACCTTGCCTATATTAACAATAGTTTAAAGGTTGTGAGTTCAAATCCCAGTAAAAGGACTTTTTCAAGCATATAATTAAATGGAGATTAACTTACTATCTCTCCTTGGGTATGTGAGACCCATCAGGCAACCCGTGGCCACTCACTAAATAGGCATAAAGAGTGATAACCCTACCCTTTAAAACATCATGTAAAATCGAGAGGGTATTCTTCCAAGTGACTGCACTGCGTGGCTAAAGGTCTACCTACAGGGTCTGTCGCAAAATAGAAAAAATATATATATATATATATATTTTATTTTTTTAATTTCTATTTATAGGGTAATATATATATATATATTGAAATATACCCATTTTTTTTTTTTTATACAGTACACAATTATTTATTTATTTATTACTTAAATATTATGTTAGGCAGGCTAACAATTATATACAAAATAGAATACAAATAAAAATTAACAGTTCCAATTTGAAAGTTTGTTTGCAAACATAACCTCCATTTTGGATGCAAGGGACACCCTAGGTAGAAGAAAGATACCTGGTGATAGTTCGGAGTGGGGACCTGGGGAAGTAGGAGTTGCAGTCTGAACATGGAGAATAATTATAGTTAGCCTGCATATTGTTTGTATCATGTTTGTAAGTCATTATTATAATTAAAAAGTTAAATAATAAAAATGTGCCTGATTGTCAAGAACCCATAACATACCCTGAGAGTAAATTGAATAATAATGAAGTAAATATTGTGATAATTAATTTTTTTCTTAAAAGAATAATTTTTTAAAAATAAGTATATTAAATAATTTGGCTCCCAACTAGATGTGGCTAAATTTGTTAACTATTAAGACCACGACAATCAGTGCACAATTTATATTTTAATAAGTTTTGTATGTGTTATTTGTGTTAATTTATGAGCAAACAATATGAAGGACCAAGGAAATAATAGTTATTCAGATAAGGTAGAAATGTTCAAGCAAATGATGATGATGATGGAAAAATTGGAACAAAAGATCGATAAATTTGGAACTAATAAAAAAATTTGGTGTTAATAAAAACAGGTAAAGAAATAGGACTCGAATTCAATACCGATAAGACGAAATATATAATTAGTAGCAGAAACGGTGGCGATCTTGGTGATACTGATATATCAGGGTATACTTTTGAACAGGTAGAGAAATTCAAGTATTTAGGTTCAATGATAACAAGAAAAATGAAATCAAGGAAGAAATAAAGTCCCGGTTAAAGGTGGGAAATACGTGTTATTATTCAGTTGCTAAGTTACTTAGTTCGCGGCTTTTATCTAAAAACTTAAAGGTTAGAATTTTTAAAACTATTATTCTTCCGACGGTTCTTTACGGATGTGAAACGTGGCCGCTTACTTTGAAGGATGAACAACGGCTTAAGGCTTTCGAAAATAAGGTACTGCGTAAAATATTTGGTCCGAAGAGAGATGAGGCCACTAGGGAGTTTAGAAGGTTGCACAGCGCGGAATTGCGGAATTTGCCCCCTGAGAATATAATTGAGTTGATAGCATCGCGGAGACTCAAATGGCCGCGTAAAGTTGTTGGGTGAGGAACGGATTCCGAGAAAGTTGGTATTCGCTGAACCGATTGGTAGGCGTCCGAAAGGTAGGCCGAAGCGTCGATGAGAGGATTGCGTTTAGGCTGATCTCGGGGGCTTGGGCTTGAACGGTGAACATTGGACGAGTCTGTGTAGGCGGAATTTGGTGGTATCGGCATCGAACCTTCGGGTTCGGTAAGCCTATTATTATTCTTATATTATTGTCATTTGAAATGATAAAATTGCGAGTATATCTACTAACAGCTATAGTGCGATTATTTGTTTTTGTTTTTATCTCTCATTTTATCCAATGGAATCTGATATAAAGTCTTTTATTTTGCCCAAAAGTATCCTTATACCCCATTAGATGAAAAAAAAAAGAAACTAACGAGTCGGCAAACATTGCATAATATCGATACTATACTAAGAGGATTAGACTACTCTCATCCTACCTACCTCCTTGGAGCGATGTCAAGTTGCTAATTAGATTAGTAGTTACCTCTGAGAGAAGAGAAGGCCACCCTTACAAGTGCGGAAGCTAAGGCCGATGTGCTTGTTCAGCATGAGGGGGGAGATGATGTTGACGTAAGAGCTGCCGTTGAAGTAGCCCTCCCGGGGGTGCGGCTGCCCGCAGCACATCTCCACCACCAGCAGAGCGAGGGTCAGCCATGTCCAGGTCACAGTGTCTGCAACAAAAATAACAACAAAACATTAGTTAACATCAATGGATATAAGGCAATGGTTTCCAACTTATGAGCCGCGATTTATATCTAATATAATAAGTTGGTTTTATCGGCTTTTCATCACTCTTTATTAACTTTTACAAGCTTGTGTATAAGATAATATTTTTTCTAAAATCTTTAGCTTTCTAACAGTATATTAATGTTCTTATGTCAAAAATAAAAAAATGCATTAAAAAGATATTTTTTCAGTTTTCTCCTTTAGTTGTTTACCAAATTCGTTCAACTTGCATATTTAGCTGTTAATTATCAATCCTAACAAGATATTATGGTTATTTTTATAGAATCGACAAAATTAAAGATACTTTAGGGGAAGAAAATTTAAAATATTGGTATATAAGCTTTATCAGACTATTTCAATCAGAATAAAACTTATATGATATTAAAGCCCATTAAATTTTACATCGATATATAGAGTTTAATCAAAATCGTTAGAGCTGTTTTTGAGAAAATCATAAATAGGTGCAAAATGCATGATATAAAGTGGCTCTTCTGGTAAGCCGATTTTGATGAAAAAGTTGCTGTAACATCTTGGGCGTATAGTTGTATTAAATATGAAATTTCAGTTTCGTACGACTTATGGTTTTTGCACTAGGCATACCACACACACACACACACACACACACACACAACACACACACACACACCTTTTTTCGGGACTTGGTCATTTTGGCCCCAGGAGACCCTAAAACGTGTATTTCCGTTGAAAACTGGAATTCGAAAATTTTCACAATCGCAATACTTCCCCTTACTATATATTTCATGAATAGTTGTGAAAGTACAAATACTTCTACAAATTATATTATGAACCCTGGCTTTTAACTAGTAAAGAATCACACAGGCATTTCAATGAATCATTGAATTTTACGCAGTAACTGTAGGAAATAGATACCTATATTTGTATTTATAAATTGTAGTATTTCTCTGAGAATAACGTTCCGCGCGTTTTTAAATCCTGGACTTAAGAGTAGAATATACTATCAAGGGTTATCTTTGTCAATTTATATTAATCGCGGTTACTACATCGTTATTCCATTGTTTTAATAACAAAAGGTTTCTTTTGATCGGGGAGGCCTTAAAAGGCACAGAATGATTTGGAATAGGTACTATATCATTTTAGGAAATATTCAGTAGTTTTTATTTTCATTAACCTACATTTCTTCTTTTTTTTTCGCCCTTACCTCGCCTTTGAAGGGTTTCTCAGGCCAGGGGTTGAGAGGAGGGAATAAATGCTTTAATAAAAGCCCCCCAGGTCCGAGACTCGAACAAGTTATTCATTATTATTCGTTATTATTTGGTTTCAAATTTTGTTCCCCTGTGGTTGCTAGTCTATTTTATTTACCTATATATGAACAAAATAGTAAAGGAAAGTATTGCGAACGTAAAAAAAAATTAATTCCAGTTTTCAACGAAAATACACGTTTTAATAACCAAGTCTCGCAAAAAGGTCTGAAATTTCATATTTAAGACAAATATACGCCAGAGATGTTACAGTAAGTCACTTCATTGCATGCATTTTACGCCTTTTCACGATTTCCTCCAAAACAACTCTACCGATTTTTAATAAACTCGCTATGTCGATATGAAATGTAATGAGCTTTAATATGATATAAGTTTCATTTTAATGAGAATAAATAGGCAAATTTAAATGACAGGAATATAAGTGGTATTGGCTTTACACTGATTCATTTTCTTTCTTATAAACAGGGATATACGAACAAAACCAGGCATAATATTTCAGTATAGATATTATACTGCGATATATATCTATCTATCTATCTATATATATATATATATATATATATATATATATATATATATATATATATATATATATATATATATATATATATAGATAGATAGATATTATACGAATATAGTAATGATAATGGGACCCGACTAATAAACTTTGCCATTTCGAAAAACTTAATAATCAAAAGTACTACGTTTAAGCATAAGGATATTCATAAGTATACGTGGACATCGCCGGATGGACAAACGCGGAATCAAATAGATCATTTTTTAGTACAGAACAGATGGCAAAGTAGAATAATTAACGTGAGATCGTATTGTGGTGCAGAATACGGTTCTGATCATGAATTAGTAATCGCGAAACTTCGACAAAAAATTGTGAATATAATTGAGTTGATAGCATCGCGGAGATTCAAACGGGCGCGTAAAGTTGTTGGGCTCGGTGAGGAACGGATTCCGAGAAAGTTGGTATTCGCTGAACCGACTGGTAGGCGTCCGAAAGGTAGGCCGAAGCGTCGATGGGAGGATTGCATTAAGGCTGATCTCGGGGGCTTGGGGCTGACCGGCGAACATTGGACGAGTCTGTGCAGGCGAAGTTTGGTGGTATCAGCATCGAACATACGTGTTCGGTAAGCCTATTATTATTATTATTATAGATATTATACCTTCATATTCGACATCTTAAGAAGAATACAATCTCTCCTCTAACGTTATAACTATAATTATTATGTTTGTAGTTGTATAGGAGTAAGCAATAGAAACAAAAATAATTTCGGTGACATCTGCCGAACACGGAACAAAACAAAGCACCTTACTTAAAGCTAAGACGGTTCGAGGAACATATGCTAGTCTCTGGGAGCATTCTTCCAAACCGCACCATTTCCATCATTGCACCTGGCTTGGAGTGAACCCATCTCACTACAACGGGATCAGATTAGAATACTAAACAAACAAAACTATTGAAACATGAATTCGATTTTTTCCACTCCTATCTCGCCTTTGAAGCCTATACTCGGGTTTCTCGGGCCAGGAAGTGAGGGCTACAGATATAAATGCCCAGTTAAAAAAAATATTGAAATTTACAACGGTATTTTCTCAGATCATTTACCAAATCATCAACTCCCAACACCCGCCATACATTCACAGTATCCTTACATTAAATCCTCTGTCCACTCTCTTGAAACAAGATCCCACCATTCCGACCTTTACATTACCCATAAAACTAAATCTTTGATCAGTCCTTTTATATCCGCTCTGAAACCCTCTGGAATTCCCTACCAACTCATATTCGCCACGCTTTTCCCTTCTCTCATTTAAATCCCACCTTTTCCAACATATTTTAGCATCCCAAATAGATGCACAACAAATGTGAATCTGCAACTGACTCATCTTAATTTTAACACAAGTTATAATTATCTATTTTACCCAGACTCTAGACTGGAATTAGATTGTTTTTTTATAACTTTCTCAACCCTATAGTAGCCTTTATGAGATTTTTTTTTTTTTTTTTTTTATTATCCATATTTTTGTACATGAATGTATATAAGTCTTAGTATGTTTAATTTTTACTTTCACTTTCTATATATAGTAAGGGAAAGTATTGCGATCGTGAAAATTTTCGGATTCCAGTTTTCAACGGAAATACACATTTTAGGGTCTCCTGCGTACAAATAACCAAGTCCCGCAAAAAGGTCTGTGTATGTGTGGTTACTCCCAGGCGGAAACGGTAAGTCCTATGAAACTGAAATTTCATATATTAGACGAATATACGCCCGAGACGTTATAAAACTTTTTTCATCAAAATGAGCTTACAAGAAGATCCACTTTATACCAGGCATTTTGCACCTATTTTTGATTTTCTCGAAAACGATTCCGACGATTTTAATTAAACTCGCTATATCGATGTAAAATTTAATGGGCTTTAATATCATGTAGGTTTTATTTAGATAAAAATGGTCTGACAGGGCTTAAATGCCGATATTTTAAATTGTCTTCCCCTAAAGTACCTTTAATTTTGTAGATTCAATAATAATAACTAGATTATCTTGTTAACGCTGATGAAAAACTGGTAAATATATAAATTGAATAAATTCGATACCCAACTAAAGGAGAAAACAGAAAAAATATTTTTTTAATGCAATTTTTCGTTTTTCAACATAAGTCGTGTGTTGCCCGCACCAGATTTTTTTAGATAATAATATAATAGATTTTTTAATAAAACACATGTTTCTATATAAATTCAATTTAATTAATTCTTTAATAGTTTCATGTATTTTTATCTCTAACTGTATTTGAAAATTCTTTCATTGATTTTAAAAATGGAGGTAAGTGAAAGTCGTGTGTTGCCCGCACCAGATTTTTTTTTCTTTTTTGCACAAAAATGAATTTTATTGTTTTCTCGACCAGACATAAATATTAATATCTACTGTACATTTTTGTTATGCTTAGGGGACATAGTCACAGAATAAAGTTTTTTAATTGTAATTATTATTATTACACTACTAAAACAAGTGAATCTGTTCTAGGATAAAATAACTTGAAATTGGCATATATAAGAAACCAATTAATAGCACAATAGCCTGTCATCATAAAAATCATATCGAGAAAATGTATTCGTGTAAAAAATATAAAATAATAATTTTTTTTGTATTTTGTATTAAAAATAAAAAAATAATAACGCCACAAATAATAAAATCCTTTGAGCAATTAAACAATGCTAAGAGGGAAGATAAGTGGCAGATTCGAATAAAATGGTTTGGTTCGGTTTAAGAAAAATAAATGGGTTCACACGAGCGACGAAAGTAAGCCTTGTTTAGGAGGTCTCAATAATAGCGTTGGGAAAGTACATTTATTGGATCAAGTGATAGAAACTTGGTTTTCTGGAGTAACCTTCATATCAAAGAGATAACTACAATTTCTTTTTTAATCTATACTAATATTATAAAGCTGAAGATTTTGTTTGTTTAAACGCGCTAATCTCAGATACTACTGGTTCGAATCGAAAAATTGTTTTTGTGTTGGATATTCCATTTATCGAGGAAGGCTTTAGGCTATATAACATCACGCTGCGACCAATAGGAGTGAATAATCAATGAAAAATGTGGGAAAAACGGGGAAAATTAACAATAACAATGACATTTAATAAATCACAGGGACGAACATTTAAACACGTAGGAATCGATTTATGTCAAGACTGCTTTTCACACGGCCAACTATATGTGGCATTGTCAAGATCGGGTTGCGGAGAAAATCGGTATGTTCTTCTGCCACAATAAAATAAAACTAAAAATATCATTTACGCAGAATTACTTTGAAATAATACATTTTAAAGTACATCAGCGTAAATGACTTCTTAATAGCGATCACAATAACAGAAATTGACGCAGACGAAGTCGCGAGTAACAGCTAGTAAAGATATAAAGGCACTGATTTTTGTAATTATATGCGTAGGTTAGATATTCTTTTTTCTGAGTTCTCTAATATTAAACAAATAAATGCAGGTGTATCTCAAGGCAGCGTTTTAGGTCCAACACTTTTTAATATATATTGCTCTGACATCCCACAGCATCCAGAAACACTTATAGCAACCTTTGCCGACAATTCAGCTATCCTGACACCCAACAAAGATGCCTCTAAGGCTTCTAAGGCACTCCAAGAACATCTGGACGACATAGCTTGATGAGCAAAAACATGGAAATTAAAAATGAATCAATCAAAGAGCCTGTTCGTCACATTTTCTTTAAAACATAACTCCCTCAGGTCTTTTACGATAATATTCTAACACCAGTTTCAGACACAGTACGTTATTTAGGACTTTACCTTAAAAAACGACTAACACGGGCATACCACCTCAAACGAAAAAGAAAAGAACTAAATCAACGATATAGACTTCTTTCAAGATTACTAGGCAAACGTTCAAAATTATCATTGACGAACAAATTAACTATTTATAAAGTACCAATAAAACCCATTTGGACTTATGGCATTGAGTTTTGGGGAACAGCAAAAAAGTCAAACATCAAAATTATTCAATCATTTCAATCAAAATTACTTAGGAAAATTATAAATGCCCCTTTTTACGTATCTAACGAGACACTACATACTGACCTAGACATTCCATTCGTCATTGCAACTGCCACTGATCGCTACAATAAATTTCATGACAGACTGACCCTAAATTCAAACCCGCTGACTCAAAACCTATCCACTGCCACAAACCCATATAATCCGCCCAGAAGACTATCGAGGCGCTGGCCAAGAGACCTGAAATATTAAAAGTTATTAGTTTTTTTTTTTTTATCTATCTCATGTAGTTTGTTACATCTTTTGTTTGCATATTTGCTTATTGCATAAAAAGCAGATAGCAAATACAATTGTAGTGCCAAAAAATTCTATGAATAAATAAATAAATGTTTTCTAAAAAGTGTATCAATGTCATTTGGCAGCCTACTTAGGCAATACCTGCCTTGCGGTCATAAAACTTCTAACGATGGGCCAGTATCCTTGGTCTGCCCAAGGACGTTTGGGCGCCATAGATCTTCGCATTTTTTTTTTTTTTTTTTTTACCAAAAGAAAACATAAAACAAGCAATAAACTAAGACAGAACTAAGATGTTAAGAATCGTGTTTCTTTTTCTTTCGCGAAAATAAAATCGAAGAAGAGCTCTAAAAATAAAAGCTGTTAAAAATTCTGCTAAGGGGAGCGGCACACAGTGGTGCCGAATGGCCAAAAAGCGGAATAAACTCATTATCTTGAAAACGGATCAGCACAAAAACCTGGGGCTGGTCCCATTCGACTCAGAATAAAAAGATACATCAAGTTCAACGGTATTGATTGAAATTTTGAAGAAAATTGAATAACCAATGAGAAAATTAAAGCCTATTGGCAAGATAAAAATGTCGGAAATTTTCGAAATAGGTTGCACTAATGAAAACCAGTTCAAACAAGTATTTTGAGTGTATATTGATATTAAATAATACTCACGAATTAAAATTCAAGGAAATTATATTAACAGTTGCTTAGCTACATCACTGATTTCCAGATGCTTTTTCTTTGCTTGTGGCCTTATGTTCGTTATGAAAGGATCAGAAGTCTTCAGTGGCTGGATTTGTCGTCCGGTATGTGGAAAACATACTCATTTTCCGTCCACTCGCTTAACATTTTTCTGAACCTCGCCCGTTCCCGATTTACCTTTTTTTTAAAAATTAAAATGAGGCAAAAAACTCTTACTTAGAGCTGTCACCATTGTATAAATTTTCCTCATCAAGTTCAGGGTGATTTCATCAAAGAAATACTTCGAAGTTTGTACCATCCCACAAGCACCTACACAAAACGCGGTATTTAATTTTGATAGAGCACATGGCTAGACATTGCAACTGGACTTTAAACGCAACTTGGACTTTTAGTAACTCGACTGAACTCTAATTAAAAGTGTTTTCACGTGGGGACCTATATTATCTGAGCCAATTGGGTAAACAAAATAGTGCAACAAACAAAAGGGTACTCTAAAATCTTTTCTTTTCTTTGCTGTGTTATGATCGGATAGGCAGATGATTTTTGTTCTAATCTTTATTTTAACACGTCTATTTTGAGAAAATACCTTCCCCATCCTGGAGGAAGCCGGAGCTTTTTTTTTTGTTGCACTATCTTTTCAAAATGTTTACGGTAGTTCGTAACTTTGGTCTGGTCACATGATCAAAAATATTTTTTTGACCAATTCGTCTTATGTGTGACATATTTAAACATCCTAGAACAGGAATAAAACATTAGAATTATTTTAATACTTTTTCCAGTTATATAGCAAACTCTAAAAGTTAGGTGTAATTTAAGCAAAACTTCCACTATCTTGACTTTAAGCCTCAATAAATGGGGCTAAACATTAGTCTGGATGAAATGTGTGCTATATCTAGATGCAGTGGCTAATGTACAACAGAAACACGAGCCACATGATCAAAATAAAATATTTCGAAAAATCTAATTTTTTCCGCAGTTTCCCCATGGTCTACTGCAGTGGTTCCCCACAAACAGCAAACCCCTTCACACATTCATTTCAACTGCAAAGACCCCCAAATCCTAAATAATAGATATATATTTAGATTTTTAGTGGGCTACACCGTATATATAATAATAATAATAATAATAATAATAAATTCTTTATTTATTCTGGGACAAGTCCCTTCAGAATAATGTTACAGACAAATCAAATTGGAACTTCAGTATCTTAGAGTAATAAAAAAAAAATAAAATAAACAAAAAACAACAGAAATAACAAAGAAAATGAATAATAGTAATAAATTAACTGGTAGCTTCTAATAATAATAATTTAAAAAAAAAAATAAATAAAACAAACTGACAAAAAATAAAATATTTACATATTCATATATACAGGGCTAATTAAAATAAATTTACAATGCTTGTGAAAATTGTAAAATAAAATACATAAATGTTTGAATACAATGCATAATAAGATATAGTAAATAACTGTTTTTCTCTGCTCTATTTGCTGATTTTTATTGAACTTTGCTGATTAATTGGGGTTATTTGAGAATTGGATCGACAAAAAGTGTTTGAACAAACGGGATTTGAAGGCCGGAAGAGTATTGGAGTGACGGATATGAGAAGGAATAGAATTCCATAAGGACGAGGATCGGATTAGGAAAGATCTGTCGAAAGCTGCGGTTCGATGAGGCGTTACATACAGGTCCGAAGGTCGCGAACGAGTGTTGCAGGTGTGGACGGAGGATTTAAATGAAAATATATCTGAGATGTAAGATGGACGTTGAGATCGGAGAACTTGGTAAAGGAAGGATGCCAGGAGGTATTTAGAACGGTAGGAAGGATAAAGCCACTTTAACTCATCGTAGAATCGGGTTACAGAGGTGTCCCTGGATATCCCAAAGATGAAACGTATAAGGCAGTTGAATAATCTTTTTAGTTTAGCTTCAAGATCTCCAGAGACACCCGCATACACCGCACAACAGTAGTCAAAGTGGGGGAATATTAATGAGCAAACCAAGAGCCTACGGGTTTCAAATGGAAGAAGGTGACGGTGGTAATTAAGGAGTTTCAGAATGGAAATTGTGCGTCGGGAAATTTCGGAAACATGGATTTTCCAGGAAAGAGATTGATCGACAGTTACTCCAAGGTTTTTGACGGTTTGGTGGAACTTTATTGGTTGATTATTTAAAAATAGAGTTGGGATTAGGGAAAGGGTTTTAAGGAGTGGATTGGAACCTATTACTATCGCTTTAGTTTTCTCAGCATTTAACTTTAGCTTGTTGTCAGCTGCCCAACAACTAATTCTGTTTAAATCTTCCTGAAGCTTTTCTGTTGCTAGTAATAGGTCCGACGGAGGAAAGGATAAATAAATTTGGAGGTCATCCGCATACATATGGAATTGTGAGTGATGGATATAGAAGGGAAGGTCGTTTACGTAGATAGCAAAGAGGGTAGGAGATAGTGATGATCCCTGGGGAACACCACATGACAATGGCAAAGGTCTAGAAGGAGGTTGGCCTGGAACTACCACATACTGTGAGCGATCGGAAAGGAAAGACTTGAACCAGTGCAGAGCGCTATTGGATAAAGGAAGGTTTCGTAGTTTGGTAAGGAGGATTGTATGGTCTACTGTGTCAAATGCCTTGGTAAAATCTAGCAAGACTAGAATGGTAAGTTTTTGGTGTTCTATTGCATATTGTAGGTCGTGAGTTATTTTTAGGAGAGCGGATTGCGTTGAGTGACCAGGTCGGAAGCCGGATTGGAGAGGATTGATAAGGGAACGTTCTTCCAGGAAATTCGATAATTGCTTTTGTACAATACGTTCTAGTGGTTTGGAAAGGTTAGAAAGAATGGAAATAGGGCGAAAGTCAGAAGGTGTTGTAGGATTTGGGATCTTATTAAGTGGTCTAACTAAAGCGGTTTTCCAAGAAGCAGGGAATATAGAGTTTTGCAAGGAAAAATTGTAAATATGATACAAAACTGGTATAAGGGCTGGAAGACAGGATTTTATAAGTTTAACTGGAATGTTGTCAGGTCCGTAATCGTTTGTGTGGGATTTAAGGATGGCTGTTAATAATTCGTCATAGGAAATATGGGTGAAGAAGAAACTTTCAGGATTAAAACTGTGGTGTTCAATATCGGTAGTGGATGATGGGTCAGGAGATAAGGATACGAAATGCTTGTTGAGATCATCTGGTGGGACAGGAATGGAATAGCAATTATTGGATTCTGGAAGAGATAATTTTCGGAGGATTTTCCATTTGGATTTAGGATCTGGAGCATTGGACAAGGCACTGTGGATATAGAGGGATTTCGCACGTCGCACTGCGTCCTGGGTTCTGTTCCGAAGTTGCTTAAAACTATCGTAGTCATCTGGAAAGCGAGTGCGGCGGAATTTACGTCTAGCTGCTTCTCTTCTTTTCATCAGATCCTTTAGTTCAGGGGTCAGCCAAGGAGCAGTGGGACGGCGAAAGGTTCGGGTTTGAAGAGGAGCATGGGTGTCAAGTATGGTTTTTAAGTTTGAGGTGAGAGTGGATATCATTGGATTGATTGAATTGTGGGAGTATATAGTATCCCAATGGAGTTTTTCGAGATCAGTTTGAAGGGATTCGTAGGAAAGGAGGTCCAAACTACGATAGGTGATTACTTTAGGAGTGAAGGATTTTATAGGTAGATTGTATGAAATCTCTATGAGATCATGTGATGAAAGGAACGGTACCGGGTGCTGAGAGGATGAAAGGACCTTTACAGATGAATCAGTTATGTGAAGATCCAGCCAGGAGTCGGATAGTTGCGTATGATGGGTAGGGAGGTATGGAACTAGATAAAGATTTAGGGAAAACAGTAGGTTTACCAGGAAGGATTTATCATGAGATTCAGACATCATATTAGCATTGAAATCTCCGGAGATGATGATGTTGGAGTACTTGGAGACGAATTGGACTAGGGAGGATTCAAAAAGGGTATCGAATGGAACTTGAGGAGGTCGATAAACAATGGCATACAGGAGAGGAGATGAAGGAGTAGAGATTTCCACAAAGAGGTATTCGATGTGAGGATGATCAGGAGAAGGGGATTGGAGAAGGATTTTGGCCTTGAGACTGTCGTGTATATACAGCCCCACCCCACCACCCCTGCGATCAGATCTGTCATGGCGAAGAAAGGAGTAATTGGTGAGGGATACATGGGAGGAAGGAATAAAAGGTTTTAACCAGGTTTCAGATACTGCTATGATGTGGTAAAAATTGTCGAGAAAATAATTTTGAAATTCATCATAGTGGGCAATCAGGGATTGTGCATTAATGTGACATGAGGTGAGAATGTTAGTCATGACTGTAGAGGTGGGAATGAGAATAACTGTGAAAGGGTTGGAAGTCAGGAGGTAGGTTATTGCAATTTCTTAAGGTATACATCATTTCACGATCATACATAGTGTAGGCATACAGCAAAACATGATAAAAAAAATAAAGCAAAGAAAAATTGATAATTTTAAAAGATAATATAAATTTATACTAAACCTTTTAGAAAACAAACAAGATACTGGCAGATGAGACATATTAATAACAATTATAAAATAATAGAAAAATAAATAGGATATAGCAATAAGAAGAGTGTGGATATAAAAATATTCCGAAGAAAATTTGATTTTAAAAGAAAATATAATTTTAGACTATACCTTTTCGAAGAAAAAAATAAATAATAGTAGTAAATAAAGACAGTCATTACATATAGATAACGATTATAAAGATAGAAAGTAAATAGCATATAGTAATGAGAAAAATGTGGATATAAAATAAAAATATCCCAAAGAAAATTTGATAATTTTAAAAGAAAATATAAATTTAGGCTTAGTTTTAGGAAAAATAGAAAATAAATAAATAAAATTAAATAAATACAGACAGATAGATCATATAGATAAAGATTATAAAAGAGAAAAAAAAAATTAGATAACATATTCAAGTTAAAATAATGTGGATATAAAATAGAAATATTCCACAGAAAAATTGATAACTTGAGAGGTAAATATAAGTATAGGCTAATTGATTTAGAAAAATAAAATAAAATATAGATGCTGATAATAAACATTAAACAAAAAGTAAATAGAATATTAAAATAAGAAGAAGGTGAATACAAAATAAAAATATCCCAAAGAAAATTTGATAATTTTAAAAGAAAATATAAATTTGGACTATGTTTTAGGAGAAAAAATAAAAATAAAATGAAATAAATACAGACAGATAGAACATATAGGTAATTATTATGAGGGTGAAAAAGAAAGTATATAAAATATTCAAGTTAAAATAATGCGGATATAAGATAGAAATATTCCAAAGTGAAATTGATAACTTGAAAGCAGAATATAAGTATAGGCTAAAAGAATTAGAAAAAATAAAATAAAATATAGACATGTAGATACATATAATAAAGGTTAAACGAAAAGTAAATAGAATATTAAAATAAAAAGCATGTAAATATAAAATAAAAATATACCAAAGAGAAATTGATAATTTTAAAGGGAAATATAGGTTCAGAATATAATAGTAGAAATAATGCGGATATAAATTGAAAATGTTCCTAAACAACAAACTAAAATTTATGACTTTTATAGAGCGAAAGAAAATAAACAGAAATAATAAATCTTTAAAAAACATAAAATAGAAAAAAAGACAAACAAAATATTGGTAACTTAAACTAAATTTTCAAATAAAAGCATCTAAGTCGGATGATTTATTTATAATTACAGCTGGGCAACCATCCGACTTCCGGCACCTGACCCGACCCCCACTAAACCACACATATTTAATATTGGCCGACACCTTTTTCTGTCTGGCCAGCCAGTATAAGTGCCTGTTAGTGGCTGTCATTGCCTCGCTGACGTAGACAGGTTGACTGTTGTTTTGTTCCCATCCGAGGTGGCGCGTAGAAAAGTCTCTTTTCACTTTTCGCTGTCTCACCAAATCGTCTTTCACCGTCCGTCTGATGAAACGAGCAATGATGGTCCCCGGGGTCCCAGGTGCCTTGGGCCTCAGACGTACCGCGTGGTCCAGGTCTCCAGGGCTGAGCTGGACGCCCAGGCCCGCGCCGACGCTAAGTATCGTTCCCACTACGGTCTCACCCGGCTTTTCCGGTATACCTCTAATTTCAATTGTGTTGTTCAACTGGTTTTGTTCAGCGCTATTTACACGTGCTTCTAGAGTGACTACTTTTTCTTTTAATGTCTGATTTTCCAATGTCAGTTTTTCGATCTGATTTTTTTGATTTTCCAGAAGGCCTTCAATTTTTTGCAATCTTTCCATATTTTGAAAAGATAATTCCGAATGTTTTTCCAGCGTTTCCTTTATATCCTTTAGTTCGTCGATGGCTTGAAGCTTAGCCTTCATTTCCCTAACTTCTTCGGTCAGCGCTCTCAGCAGGTCGATCGCGGAACTAGACTCCGTGTCTGGTGATGCCCGCGATGACGATTCGCAGTCAGTGCAGACCCATTTTTTTAATCCCTCTTGGTCTGCAGATTCTATTTTTATACATTTAGTGTGATAAACGTTTTGACAAATCGTACACGCCAAACGTAATTTGTCATCTCGACCGGCTGTTTTGTTGCATATTTTGCAGTTGACCATTTTAATTAATTTTATAACAAGTCTTACGTAATATAATAAGAGAATATTGACCGTAATAATAATATTATGCTGTGTATTTACGCAAAGCCTGTTAGTATTAGCGGAAGTAAACAGACTATCCCCACCACTACTGCACAATAGCTCTGACTTCGTAAACACTTTGTTTTTTGTTTTTTCCCTATATCTATATAAAATAGCTACTATAGTTAATTATAGTGTTACCTGATTTAGCTAGTCGATATTTACGGAAAAATTGCACTTAAGATTTCAAATATGTTCTGTTGAAATAAACAAAATAACGGGAGACACAAAACTATGATCCTTATTCCACCAGAGATACTCTAAGACTGAGTATCTCTGGTATCGTACATTGCGTGCGAAATACCTCTACCGAAACTTTTTATTTTATAAATGGCCTAGTTGGGGAGATGGAAATAAAAAAAATAAATAACCAGGCTCTAGGAGTTTAATTCAATCTGCGAAAGGTTGAATAACTAAAATTGAATGTTGATCTCAGGACCCTACCTCATTATTTAAAGGAGATAAACAGTTCATTCATTAAGAATTGCTGTCTAAAAAAAAGGAGGTATCAGGGATGAATCCCAAAGAAGTTATTTATTTGTTTTGATTATTTAAACAAATATTTCTAAGGAAGTTGTTGTATGCTGTGTTTTGAGCGACCTAATATAGTTGGGTAGCAATACTTTATAAATAAAGTGTTTTCTCTTTTCTTTAATTTGATAATTATTTTATTTATTTTTTTTTTGTCATGTTTGAAGTGGTCGCAACATACTAAATCAGCGATTCACCCTTTTCATTATTGTATAGTTAAAAACAAACATCCTACAAATATCAATAATAATACTTCATAGAAATATAACATAATTTTTTTCTGCTTTCATTGGAAATCTAATAAAGACTATGACCGTATTTAGAGTAGGCTAAATACCGACAGTCCGCTTCCTTCCAAACATCAGAGCGTGGGGACGAACCATCATTAGAATTCAGGATCCGTAAAGAGGAAGTCGAAACAGCTATCAGGAAAATTAAAATGTTTTACTTATTCACATTAAAGAAAACCAACAAAATCAAATCTCTTTAGAAAGCTAGGATTTCTTAAAGTAGTCTCTTATTGAAATAATGATTAATTTTTTAATTGAAATTTACGACTGTGTTGAAAAAAAAAACAATACTCGAATATGCTATATGATTAAGGGTTGTTTAGGAACTATGCTCTGGTACCACTTCAATGTAATTTTAGTTAGGTCTCTCGTCCATCTTTTCATTCGCCTCGGAGTACATCAAGAAAATCTGAGGATAGATGGGTTAAAAACGAGTAGATTTGTTTGAGCGACGAGCTTGTAATAATAAAAAAAATAAAAACAGAAGTATCTTTTTCGGGCTATGTCTGCAACCTATGGAATATTAGGGTCCTCAACGATAATTTTGTTAATTGGAAAAGATTTCACGATGGTTTATTATTTTCAAACAACTATATTAGGGTATAACTGTTAAAAGGCAATGGACTAGTATGAAAAGCAATACATAAATCAAAAGAAAAATGGCCAATTACCACTGCTAATTTCAAAACGATATATATCTGCTATTTAAATTAAGGGGGAGCGGCGTGGTCTAGTGGATAGAGCGCTAGTCTACTGTGCTCCGGGTCCTGGGTTCGAATCCCGGCTGTGGCGGAATATTATTTATTCTGTTATTTCAGTCGGGGGGCGATCCTGCGACATGGAGACCCTCCTGGGGCACACCCAGCCTCTATAAAGTGGGTACCCCAAAAAGGGTGGCGGCTGAGCGTGACCTTGGCCGAATCACGTCATTGCACGGCCGTTGGCCTAGATACAGTACGAATCTCTTCTACCGATGGCAGAAAATGTGGGACGATAGCCAGGTAAGCAAACTGAAGCATATAAAACAAACAGTGAAACCCTGGTCTACATCTAGCCGTAGCAGCCGGAGGGAGGAGGTCGCGTTGACCCGGCTAAGGATAGGACACTCGCGGCTGACGCACTCTTATCTTTTTGCTAGGCAGCCGGTGCCCCGATGCCAGCACAGTGATGGAACCCTTACCATTCGGCATATTTTTCAAGAATGCCCTTATTATTCATCACACCTGAATAAAATTGGACTAAGCCCGAATATTTCAGCGGTGCTGGGTGATAGAGAGAAAACCATTGAATTAGTTTTTGATTTTTTTAAGGAGCAGTCATTATTATCGAAATTATAAAGACCATTCCTAGTCAGTTAGCATTACTAGTATTAGCTTTTTAAACTATAGTTTACATAAAAATATTTTTTTTCTTTCTTTATTTTATTTTTTTTATTATTTTTTTTATTTATTTTATTTTCTTTCTTTCTCTCAATCACCCATTACCTAATAGTTCTTTCTTATAAAAGTTGAATATGCATATAGTGTCTAGGCGTTGATGACCTTAGGGTTTTACGCCTTAAAACCTAAACAAACAAACAACTTCAGTACATATCGAATATTTCAGCGGTGCTGGGTGATAGAGAGAAAACCATTGAATTAGTTTTTGATTTTCTTAAGGAGCAGTTATTATTATCGAAATTATAAAGACCATTCCTAGTCAGTTAGCATTACTAGTATTAGCTTTTTAAACTATTGTTTACATAAAAATATTTATTTTTTTTCTTTATTTATTTTATTTTATTTCTTTTCTTTCTTTCTCTCAATCACCCATTACCTAATAGTTCTTTTTTATAAAGGTTGAATATGCATATAGTGTCTAGGCGTTGATGACCTTAGGGTTTTACGCCTTAAAACCTAAACAAACAAACAAGTACGAATCTCTACATGTACTGAGCCCAAAACTCTTTATGGGTTGTAGTGGTATAATTAATTTTTTTTTTAATATATATATATATATATATATATATATATATATATATATATATATATATATATATCTGCTATCTCTAAACCGTTTTCAATATAAAATGGCTGTATGGTGTATGCCAATGCCATCTATTCATGGAAAAAAAATAAAATTTCTATATTTTTATTTTCTACAAAACGAAAAAATAATTGAAAACTTTTTTTTTTTTTTATTCGTTATCGGATTCTACAGATCTTTAAACGCAAACACTCAAATTTTGAGAAGGAGGAAGGATATTTTTTTTATTTATTTTTTTTTTATGGTCAATAACAAAGGTTCATTATAGAAAATAAACCAAAAGAAAGGGGAAATGAGCATTTTTCGAAGGATTTCGGAAACTAGAATTGTATGCGAAATGAACTTGATTATTAAAATTATTGATGATAGATTAAATTAAATTTCGCAAATAATGAATGTGAATCTCCAATTTCTCAAGAGATTTTATGCTGTTGAAGGGATAACTGAAATTCAATATTAATTTAGCAGCTAATTAAACTAAAAACAGCTTTTAAATTTTCAAAAAGTTTGATCTAGAGGCAAATCATTTTTACTATGACTGAAAAAGCGCACTGGTGTAATTTGATCTGTTCCATTTACGGATACGAGCACGAGATCCAAGCTTTATAACTGAAATCTACAATTACTTTGGTATATTAAAAATAAATAGAACCTAAGATTATGTAAAGCATCAGAAAAAATTCATTCTGACTGATACAATACGGACAGCAGTATCAGTGAATTCCTTGATCAGGTTGGATTTCGCATTGTTGGGGGGGATTTTTTATAACTGACAAATTAACGTGCAAAAAATATGAAAGTATTTTGTTTAAAATAATACTCTTCTAAACATAATAAACATAGTTCGTGATAAAAAAAAAAAATCTGATATATAAAATAGATTTTTTTTTTCAGGAGATACCGCAGACTTGATCGCAGACCGCAACCTTTTGTTCGCGAAACCTCAAAGCGGCAATTACCATTATTAAAGAATTTTCGTTTCGGGATATTAAAGATACGAAAATCCATTTTATTTTATTTATCACTTCCTTTGTATAAATTGCTACCAAATAGTAAAAATAGTTTGGTTAATCTTGAAGGTTTCATAAAACCACAGAACCTACAGTCATATGAATTCGTCAACAATATCATCTGTGGTTAATCAGGGGAAGTAAGAAATGGAGATAACTTCATAACTTTTATTATTCATCCGAAAGCCACACATCTCGTTACTCAGCAGGGTTCAGAATCTCATAAATATATAAAAGAAACAAACAAAAAAACATAAAATAAATATATGCACTCTTGAAACACAGTGGAGCAGAACCGGACTGATAAATGATTTTCGCCACTAATGATTTTGAAGCTAAGAAAGTACCCGGGAAATATATATGGCAAGATTTGTATCGGATTTTTTACCTCCTAGTATTTTTACAATTCCACCTTATGATATCTTTTGATCAAATGTTATAATTTATGAATATTTAATAGGTATTTTTAAATAAACCTGTGAATTTGAAAGTACTTCAGGTAATTCAAGAAAAACTGCAAGCACCTCAAACTGTTATATGAGGATAAATTTATTAGCATCATGAAGGCTTTGAATATGAGCAGGTGGATATTATAGACTAATGGGTGGGTCGGTTATTAAAATTAGTTTTGTCCAAAACTGGTCGCTATAAATGTAACGGATATAATGTATAAATTGTAACGGAATAGTATGTTGTCTCTAACTCAGCCTCCACTGGCTCACACCAGTGACGCGGCTGAGATTTACAGCTATACTAAGTATTGAAGGGAGTTGAGTCAATAAGTTTGAGTATTGCCGACGTTTCGCCATACATTGTGGACCTTCATCAGGACGACTCCAAGAAGATATCTCAATAAGTCAAGTTTTATAACCTTTTCCCAACCTTTCGCCCGGAACTTCTGAGTCATAATCGGGGCTAGCGTGTTCGTAGATAACAACACCAGAAACGAAAACAGTATCAAATCATGTAGCATTAAAGTTAACATATATTCAATACAGTTCTGAAAGTCTTCTTTCCATAAACAAATTTAATTTTTTTTTTAAGGCTGATTGCCATCCTACTGTTAAGCTTAAAAAGGATAAAACCGTTGAATAAGCGTTAAACAAAAAATTAATCCCCAAGGACGCGGATTCAAACACGCCAGATGGTCAGCATTATTTAAAGGAAGTAAAATGCCCTTACGTAAGCCATCCTTGTCGGAGTGGACGTAAAATGGTGATACCGAGCCTGTGCCAGGTGCTAGTTAAAGTTCCCTACCCTGCAGATAGCTAGATTAGCCATACCAGCAAGAAGCGGTGTTATATAAAAAAAAAAAACTTTATAGAAGAAACAAACTTTATATCAATTTAATATTCAGCAAGATATTAAATAATAATAACAGTCTACCGAACCCGAAGTAAAATAATACTGTCTAAACAGACCCGCCTAATGATCACCGTTCAAGCCCAAGCTCCCGAGATCAGCCAAAACGCAATCCTCCCATCGACACTTCGGCCTACCTTTCGTGCGCCTACCAGTCGGTTCAGCCAGTACCAACTTTCTCGGAAGTCGTTCCTCACCGAGCCCAAAAACTTTACTCGCCCTGTTATGGCCACTTATACCAGTATATTTATTTATTATGAATTCCTCACAAACTTTGAACAAATACTTTTATCAAGTATTCATTGATTATGCTTATAAGAGAAAAATATATGGTTTTTTATAACAGTTGAAACGGAGTGCGTTAAAAAGTGTGTGTATATTATCTTATTGTGTTTGTTTATTTTTATTTATTTATTTAACGTCACTTTATGCTACTATGGCTAATCGGACGATGCTACAATGGGAGTCCTAAATTTTGCCTATCCAGGTTTTATTAGGATAGGGATCTTTAACGAGTACCTGACATCGCACAGGCTCGGGACTACCTTTTAACGTCCCTTCCGAAGGACGGCATAACTAAGGATTTTTTACTCCCATTAAAAAATCCTAGGACCACCTGCGGATTTGAACCCGTGACCTTTGGCATAGGAGGCTGTTATGCTAGCCACCCAGTAACAAGTGATCCCTATTGTGTTTGTTATTACCTACTTAGTTTTACCTTATACTTTGTACCAGATTTACCTATAAAGCATTTTATAAATTACTCATTTATTTATTTCTGCAATCATCAACTTATCTATTCGGCTCTATATAAATTAATATCAAGAAACAAATCCTTGAATCAGGTTAACTACCAGGCGTAGCGTAAGGAAATCCCTAGGACGACCCCGCTGGCCCCAACGCGCCCATTTGAGCCTTCGCAATGCTATCAACTCAATTATATTTACAGGGTACAAGCTCCGCAATTCCGCATTAAAAGTGAATAATAATAATAGGCTTACCGAACCCGAAGGTTCGATGCCGATACCACCATATTCCGTCTACACAGACTCCTCTAATGTTCTCCGTTCAAGCCCAAGCCCCCAAGAACAGCCTTAACGCAATCCTCCCGCTTCGGCCTACCTTTCGGACGCCTACCAGTCGGATCAGCAAATATCAACTTTCTCGGAATCCGTTCCTCACCCAACAACTTTACGCGCCCATTTGAGTCTCCGCGATGCTATCAACTCAATTATATTCACAGGATACAAGTTCCGCAATTCCGCGTAGTGCAACCTTCTAAACTCCCCAGTGCCCTCATCTCTCTTCGTACCAAATATTTTACGCAGTACCTTATTTTCGATAACCTTTAGGCGTTGTTCATCCTTCAAAGTAAGCGGCCACGATTCACATCCGTAAAGAACCGTTGGAAGAGTAATAGTTTTTTAAATTCTAATCTTAAAGTTTTTAGATAGAAGCCGTGAGCTAAGTAACTTAGCAACTGAATAATAACACGCATTTCCCACCTTTAACCGGGACTTTATTTCTTCCTGCATTTCATTTTTTCTTGTTATCATTGAACCTAAATACTTGAATTTCTCTACGTGTTCAAAAGTATGCCCTGATATATCAATATCACCAAGATCGCCACCGTTTCTGCTACTAATCATATATTCCGTCTTATCGGTATTTAATTCGAGTCCTTTCCTAATTTCTTTACCTGTTTTTATTAACACACTTTTATTTAGTAGTATGGTTTCCGTGTCTTCTCCTAGCAGTACCAAATCATCGGCATACCCCAAAACCGGAATCCTGTCACCCATATTTAATTAAAAGTGAATAAAATAATGAAATTACAATAAAAGCAAGATATTAAAAGTGAATATAATTCCATGCATTCCGCGACCAGGAACTCAACCAGGATCGAACACAAGATCCAAGACTGTCAGATAAAAAACAGCAGTCAGCGTGCTATGGCTTTCACACTTCAAGTGCAAGTAGGTAAGAGTATGAAATGGATTGCTTCATGTAGACAATTTTCACCGCTATCTTATCTCCCTAACCTGGCTCATACTTCCTCATCACAGTCGCTTTATCTACGGCTCATTTATGTTACATAGAAAGCTCTGAAAATAACCATCATTTTTAAGGTTGAGGTTTCTGATAATAACTAGATTATCTCTAACTTTCGTGGACCAAAATTATTACTGATTAGACTATATTTTCTGATATAACAGATTCAAAAATAATTTATCACCGTTTTCTGATACTTAAACACAAACTAGATAAAAGCTCCAAGCTTTATTGCGAAAGTCTCATTTACATGGCTATAATCTCAGACCTATTTGCACTAAATTGAGTTTTGGACCGCCACTGAATCATAAAATTCGTTTTGTATCAATCCTTGTTATCAAAATTCCTACGTAAACCCGGCATAGATTAGTGATTTAAAAAAAAAAAAATCAAAAAATCACTAAATGTGAAAACTAAAAAAAAAAAATAAATAAAGGGTCTTGGGCTCAGTACATATAGAGGATTCGTACTGTTACCAGGCCATCGGCTGTGCAATGAGGTGATTAGGCCTTGATCACACTCAGCCGACAGGTTTTTCCCCGAATTTATTTGGGTACCCACTTTAAAGAGGCTGGGTCTGCCCGAGGAGGGTCTCCATACCCTAGGGTCGCTTTCCGACTGAATTAACAGAATAAATAATATTCCGCCGCAGCCGGGATTCGAACCCAAGACCCGGAGCACAGCAGACTAGCGCTCTATCCACTAGACCACGCCGCTCCCATATGAAACCTAAAGTTTTCTTAAACTTATCTACTAACGATTGTAAACGATGTTAATTTCTCTAAAATTATTGAAAAAGTCTATATATTTTTATGATATTAAAATGAGCTAACAATATGCCAATCATACCACTGAAAGTGAATTTACTAAGGAACAAAATGACGTTAAAATGTAATGCTAAAAAATGTAATTTTTGTGAAAATTGCCTTAGTTATTATGATTGCTTTTAGGTAATAACTATTCACGATAATTAATTAATTTATATCAATTACTATTATAGAAGAGTAATTTAAGTTATGAATATATTAATCGGAACATTCTCTTCTAATTTGTTTATATATTTATTTATCATAACATATCAAACATGATTATTACATTACGTTTTGTGGTACCTTATTCCTCATCTTCAGATTTTCAAATATTATATTTATTTCCATATTGTATCTCAATATAGGTCAATTACTATTATATTATCATTAATATTAGGCTCATAGATATGAATAATAATTCTGTTAAAATCTATCTTTTCATTATCACATATTCATTGTTTCAACCTTTTGTTGCTGTGCACTTGCAACTATCATGTATACTAAAATTATTAAATTTTATTGCTTTCACCTTTATTTCTCAAGATCGCGAGCAAGAGGTTTAATGTTACTGAACTGAACGTTTCCTTCTTACGTCTTTACGTAACAACGGAAAAAAGTAATTTCGAAATCGTTTCAGACGTTTTCTCGTGAAAAGGAGCCAAAAAAGCGTAACTGACTGTAGCAATTTACATGATATTTTTTTTAAAAGAAACGTGGCTTCGCCTGTTGGAGTATGTCGTTAACCGAATTGTAACACGTTAAGATCGTTTCTGTAATTTAATGTTCCAAATTTTTTACTTGAATTTCATATTTATTATAATTGTTGCTTTAAATAAATACGTATAATCTCTTTTGAACTATTATAATGAACCGTACACTATCTTAACATTAAGTGTACTAATTTTTCGCATAATTTTTCAGTTAATGTTACTTTCAATAACATTAACAATTTCATAAATTATTATATTGCAAATTAAACCTGACATAAAAATATAATTAAACTCTCTCGGGATTTCCTACTTTGTTTTCTTTCAATATTTATGGTCTATACTTTTACTGTAATATGTGCCAATTAAGCCTTCTTCCCTGGTTTGGCTTTGTTGACATATATTTCTGTTATATCTCTTATATGTATATTTTGTGTTCAATAAATGGAGGATTATGAAAAAAAAATGTATAGTATATATGTTATAAAAATGAAAGGTAGAAAAAACAAAGCTTTCTCCTGTACGTATAAAATTTCGGTAAAAGTTTAGTGTCATGTTGCGGCTTAAGCGACGGTATGCTTCGTTAAGTTTCGGATTCAACTAAGAAACGTTTTCAAAGGGTTTCAGTTACATTTTTTTAAACGAAATTTTTAAGGTGTGTGGTATTGTGATCTTTTTAATCATGGAATAGTTTGTAGGGATTCAGTCATTCATACAGCAAATCATATATAAGTTATTCAGAGTTTGTTAAAAGAATAAATATTATTAATTATAATAGGCTTACCGAACTCGAAGGTTCGATGCCGATATCACTAAATACCGCCTACACAGACTCGTCCAATGATCACCGTTCAATCTTAAGCCCCCGAGATCAGCCTTAACGTAATCCTCCCATCGACGCTTCGGCCTACCTTTCGGACGCCTACGAGTCGGTTCAGCGAATACCAACTTTCTCGGAATCCGTTTCTTACCGAGCCCAACAACTTTACTCGCCCATTTGAGTCTCCGCGATGCTATCAACTCAATTATATTCACAGGGTTACAAGCTTCGCAATTCCGCTTTGTACAACCTCTAAACTCTCTTCGGACCAAATATTTTACGCAGTACCTTATTTTTAAGAACTTCAAGCTCTTGTTCATCATTCAAAGTAAGCGGCCACGTTTCACATCCGTAAAGGACCATCGGAAGAATAAATGTTAACATCAGAAAATAATTTTGTTTTGTCAAAAACAATATTCATAGTTTAGAAGATATCCGTATTATTGAAAGTGAAACATTTCTGTATTATATCTATAAAAGATTTTGTACCGTTATGAAGCTTGGAGTACTTATTTAGGCTTGTACTTCACTATTATGTTAGTAGCCTTTTCAATCGGACTTCGTTTTATATGAATTCGATTTAAGAATATATAAGTTATTCTAATAACGCCTTATCTAAGTATTGCTATGTTTAATCTTCATTTGGTAATTAAGAAATCAAAATCAATTTTGTGGAGGTCTGATGCACTCCTGTGTCAGGAATTTATATGTAATGTGTAAACATGAGAAAAAACCTGTAAAACCGATTCAACTAAAACTGAAACTGAAAATCAATTTTTAACATCTTCCAAATGATCAGGAACGAGACGAGACGATATTTACAGTTCTTTGTCCGTACGACGAGACTCCTATAGATAGCACTGCTTTCAATATGTCAGTTTATAATTATCTTCGTGAGCGCTCCCTATCGATATTTATAGCGCGAATCGATTGTAAAGAATGGAAACCATTTGAAATTTTGATTAGAAAAAAAATTATCCAATACATAGCACGAAGTGGCAAGAGTGTGTGGCAACCGTGTTTCATATCTACCATTTTAATGGAATATGGATGGCCATCTGGCTGGGCGGTCGATTCCTTTCTATGTCAATTATGTTTATCTTCTTGAGATAACGAGGCAGTATGTTTATGTTTCAAATCGAAATTTGGGCTGTTTTCAATATCCGTCCTGCCATGCGGTCATGTGGTATCAAGTGCGTGAGGGTATTAAGCGATATAGTATGGAGGGTAACTTTAACTTAAAGAAAACAGAAGAAACTTGACCAAAGAAAATGAGTTATATATTATACCATTCAAGACACTTTTATTTATTTATAAACTATTCTTTTTTTATTTGTTTAAATATATTTTTTATTAAAGTTTACAACTGTATTGGTTTTTGCATCTAGTAAATAAGCTGTAAGATAAAATACATGACGAGTAACCTACCTGAAGAGAACATACATGAAGAGGGATCTTTGAGTACCTGACATCGCACAGGCTCAGTTAGGGCCACATTTTAACGTCCTCTCCGAAGGACGGCATAACTAAGGGTTTTTTACTCCCATTAAAAAGTCTTAGGACCACCTGCGGGTTTGAACCCGTGACCTTTGGCATAGGAGGCTGTTATGCTAACCACCCAGCTACAAGTGATCCCAACGAGGTTTGGTCATTTCGACACAAAGAACCGCCATAAAACATTGAGAACTCAAATTCCATATATTTCACGATCACAATATTTTCCGTTTAGGCTGTATACGTAAGTAAAAGTAAAACCAACAGACAACTAGTTAAAAGAGACAAATGGTCATGCCTAGTGCTTGAAATTGTTATGAAACCAAATATTGAACCTGAGACTATTGTTAAACAAACGCACTTTATGAAGAGTTACTGGACAAATATATATTTGCATATAAACTCGTGGTCATAGAAATTACATCAGCTATGCTTTTATTTATTGTGGAAATGATTTTGATCCAATCCAATATTTTTGTTTCTGTATATTTATTTGTATCATAAGGTCAATGAAATAAAAAATAAAAAATCTGGTGCGGGCAACACACGACTTTCACTAACCTCCGTTTATAAAATCGATTAGAGAACTTTCAAATATGAGTGAAACCATTAAATAATTAGTTAAAAAGAAAATCAATGAAAGAATTTTCTAAACAGTTAGAGATAAAAATACGTGAAACTATTAAGGAATTAATTAAATTGAATTTATATAGAAACATGATAATAATAATAATAGGCTTAGCGAACCCGAAGGTTCGATGCCGATACCACCAAATTCCGCTTACACAGACTCGTCCAATGTTCACCATTCAAGCCCAAGCTCCCGAGATCAGCCTTAACGCAATCCTCCCATCTACGCTTCGGCATAACTTTCGGACGCCTACCAGTCGGATCAGCAAATACCAACTTTCTCGGAATCCGCTCGTTATCGAACCCAACAACTTTACTCGCCCATTTGAGTCTCCGCGATGCAATCAGCTCAATTATATTCACAGGATGCAAGTTCCGCAATTCCGCGTTGTGCAACCTTCTAAACTTCCCAGTGGCCTCATCTCTCTTCGGACCAAATATTTTACGCAATACCTTATTTTCGAAAATCTTAAGCCGTTGTTCACCCTTCAAAGTAAGCGGCCACGTTTCACATTGCGCAAGATGGAATCATGGCGCAAGATGAAAATTCGAGATAGAAACGTGTTTTATTAAAAAATCTATAATGTTTTTATCTAAAATAATCAGTTAGATTTATCGGCTTTTCATCACTCCCTATTAACTTTTAAAAGCTTGTGTATGAGATAATATTTTTTCTAAAATCTTTAGGTTTCCATCGGTATATCATACATGTATATTACTTTCTTATGTTCGAAAACAAAAAATTTCATTAAAAATATATTTCAGTTTTCTCCTTTAGTTTCGTTCGACTTACATATTTATGTGTTTTTCATCGGTGGTAACAAGATAATATATTTATTTTTATAAAATCTAGAAAATTAAAGGTACTTTATAGGAAAAACATGTAATATATCAGCATTTAAGCCCTGTCAGACCATTTTAATCAGAATGAAAACAACATGATATTAAAGCCCATTAAATTTTACACCGATATAGCGAGTTTAATCAAAATCGTTGGAACCGTTTTTGAGAAAATCGAAAAAGGGTGCAAAATGCATGGAATAAAGTGGATCTTCTGGTAAGCTCATTTTGATGAAAAAGGTTTTGTAACGTCTCGGGGTATAGTTGTCTCAAATATGAAATTTCAGTTCCATAGCGCTTTTTGTAAGTCCTACCGTTTCCGCCCGCGAGTTTCCACAGACACACACACACTCACTACTATCCCGTCTGCTTGACAAACGACCCAAATTATCCGTGAACACCAAACTTACTATTTACAAAGTACTGATCAAACCATTATGGACATACGGGATAGAGCTATGGAGATCTGCCAAATATTTTAACATCCAAATAATTCAGACCCTTCAATCAAAAATATTGCGAAAAATCGTGGATGCACCGTTTTATGTAACCAACGAATACTTCACAAGGACTTGGACATACTCACAGTTTCAGACACAGCCACAGAATATTATAAAAGATTTCATGACAGGCTAACTTACAACATGAGCCCATCGGCCCAAACACTTAAGTCCTACACGAACCCGTACAACCCACCCCGACGACTTTTGAGACGGGGGCCTAGAGATACCTTGCTTCAACCGACTTTCGGAAGTCATCATATTTGCTTATTGCAAATTTTTTTTTTTTTTTTTGCAGATAGCAAATAACATTAAATTCAAACAAAAACGATTGTAAATAAAATTAAAAAAAATATTTTCTACGGGTCATGAGGTTTTGTCAGTAAATAAGAAATCGTGTGTTAGTTTACGTTTTGACGATTTGTTGTTATAATATTTATGCCAATTCGAGACAATATATTGTCTTACATAGACATGTGTATATTACAAACAGATTAAAAAAATACAGTGTTCTTTCAAAGTTTGTAATATCCACGTAGGTATATGTAAGAAACTATATTGTCTCAAATTGGAATGAATATGAGAACAAAAAATTCTCTAATCGTAGCCTACACACTTATAATAGCACCTACATTAAGAGAAATGTTTGCAATAAAAATCCGAATAAAAAAAGTTATATCATACAATGTTATTTCTTATTTAAATATTATTGTACTGAATCGAAAGAAATAATTGGCTATAAATATGACACAATAATAAAAACATGGCTAAAGATATCCGTATAAAGAGGTTTTACTTTATTTTTAGCACATTCCAACTATTTTTAGTTAATTATCGATTAGTTACGAAAAGGAATTTACATTTCTAGACGATTCTCGCTCTACGGTTGGATTATTGTTTAATTGGGAACCTATCTAATCGATTTCACGCTGCTTTATAATTAATTGGTCTTAGTATCAAACTACTGGACCGAAACCTTTAAGGAAGTGTGATGATCTTAAGTCCAGCTATCTTATATTAAACCATAGCACAAGGGACGGCACAAGAACAATACCAATAGATTATAAATTCGGCATTTTTTATTTTTACTATTAATCTCTCGGCCATCGTCGTTTAAGTCTTCTTTAGGGTTGACCTGGTGACAGGGAGACAGAAGCAAGTTGATTTAGGTTGTGATCTGTCGATGTAATGAAAAAAATTAAACGTGTTATATTTGCCGGGAATGTAAGAATTTACTGTTAGGATGTTTGTGTTATTGTGTATCGTGTGATTCGAAACATACCATAGTGCGTGAACAATTTTTCGTAAAATATTGGATTGAGTTGTTTGTGTGTACGTGTTTATCAGAACTCCTAAGTTCTGCTCCTTATGTCAAGATTTCTCTCATTAGAGTAGTTTATATTAGTCGCTTGTTTCGTAAATTTAGTGGTGATCTGTAATTTAATAGATGTGAATGTTGTTTGTAACGTCTTGTTTGTTCTTGTCGCTTGAATTTGTATGTTCCATGTTAGTCTTTTATCCAAATTTAGTCCGAGGTACCGAACGGAGATTTTGGATAAAAGACTAACATGGAACATACAAATTCAAGCGACAAGAACAAACAAGACGTTACAAACAACATTCACATCTATTAAATTACAGCTCACCACTAAATTGACGAAACAAGCGACTAATATAAACTACTCTAATGAGAGAAATCTTGACATACGGAGCAGAACTTAGGAGTTCTGATAAACACGTACACACAAACAACTCAATCCAATATTTTACGAAAAATTGTTCACGCACCATGGTATGTTTCGAATCACACGATACACAATAACACAAACATCCTAACAGTAAATTCTTACATTCCCGGCACATATAACACGTTTTATTTTTTTCATTACATCGACAGATCACAACCTAAATCAACTTGCTTCTGTCTCCCTGTCACCAGGTCAACCCTAAAGAAGACTTAAACGACGATGGCCGAGAGATAAACTAAACTAATAAAAATTGGTAAAAATTCAGGCCGCTGGTTGAAGAAAATAAAAATACCTCACATTCCTTGGAACCGCAGCTATGCAGTAGCGAATGAAAACAATAATAATAATAAATAAATAAATTATAATTTTTGACAATATTTATCAGTAAAAATGATATTGCGATAAAAAGTCTAGTTGGATCATCTAAAAAATATTGGCTGAGTAGAAGATAAGTAAAGAAGATCGAAAACCTTCATTTTTGAGCTCAGTTTAAAATGATTCGTCCACTTCCAAATCATTCATTCATGGAGCAAGACAGAGAGATCAAATTTGCGATTAGCTAATAATATTTACGGCTCTGACTTGAATATAATATTATCAGGCACTCTTTTACCTCATTACTAAGTGAAAACAGCTTTTAACTTAATACAAAGTAGATAACAACCTGGTCTGAGATAGTTACACAATGAGAAGTAGTAATAGGTCTTAACTGAATGTGTTGACATTTAACTTGTACAAAAAAACCTACTAATTGGTATTACTTCCTCACATGACTAAGTTAAGAAACTTTTCAAGGTAAGAAAGTGAATTTGAAAAGGAAACATTTTTTTTTATGATATTACTCATCAGATCTCGAACTTTTTAAAACGAAACAGAAAACCAACTTGAATATGAAACAGAGGATGATTAGTAGCATTTATTGTATAGACTTGGACGGTATTGTTCTTGGGGACAATAGTATTGTGCAAGAGGAGCCATTATATGGCGAGGACCATAAGAGGCAGTGCTGTCGTAATCCTTTTGAAGGAGCTGCTTAGGAAGACGTCGCAGAGCTCCGGAGGGAGGCCGAAGATGGTAGGTAGCCGGCTTGCCACAACCTCGTGACTCTGCATATCCTTTTCACAACGCGCAGATTGTTCCATTTCGAAAGATGGCAGGAATTTAAAAAGTAACAAAGAGTGGAATCAATTAACCGAAGCCGGAGGTGGTCCGGTGAATAGCGAACCAAGAGCGACATCAGAAGGAGCCAATGCAATTAACTACTCTTCGCCTCCTCCATGTAGGCAGGAACCAAAAGAAATAGATTTCTGTTGTCCACTTCTTTTTGGTACACAGCAGGCGAATTCTGTCTCCTGTCTAATAATAAAACTATAGACACCAGGAGGGGCTACTCAACATAAACGACTAACTTCAGAATATGAGTCGGTCAACTGTTTACCAACCAGAAAATAACTTACGGCAACAGATTCGTACCCCATCTCTTTTACTTTCATTTAACTATTAATAAAAAATCTGGTACGCGCAACACACGACTTACACTTACCTCCGTTATTTATATCAATTTAAGAAATTGTTAAACAAATTTAAAAACGAAATAAATTGTTAAAGAATTATTTACATTGGATTTTAATAGAAACATGTGTTTTGTAAAAAAATCTATCATATTAATATCAACGACAATCAGTTTGTTTTATCGGCTTTTCATCACTCACTGTTCACTTTTACCATAGTATGTATAAGATAATATTTTTTCTAAAATCATTAGCATTCTAACGTAGGAACGTAGGAGTAAAAATATAATAAGGAAAAAGTATTGCGATCGTGAACATTTTCTTATTCGAGTTTTTAGCGGAAATACACGTTTTAGAGTCCAAACGATTTACTTCAGAAGTGTTTAAAAAGGTATGTGTGCGCGTGTGCGTATATGATAAGTCCAGCTTAAAAATTTAAAACTGACACTTTATATTTTATAAGCGAATATTCCTGAGATGTTAGAACAACTTTTATTATTAAGGGAGCCCGAAGAGCCACTTTACACCATGAATTGAGAAGTAACGATTACCAAAAGGTACTGAAGGACATTTTGAACTAATTCTATTCTCATCATATAGTATTATCTAAATCTTTTAATTTATTTCATCTAATGAACTTCCAAGTCCTTTAAAGACAAGATTTAGAAATGTAGTTATATACTAAAGGTACTAATTACGCATTTAGTATCGATCCAAATCGTACTAAAATATTTAATTACTTAACTTAAATATAGTAAAAAAACAACAAATGTAAACAAAAAAAAATTTGATGCGAAATTAAAATGTTTATTAAAATACTAATGAGAGAGTTAAAACTAATCCAGTGAGGACCATTTAGTATGATGTTTTGAAGTATACCAATTATGTTGGGCAGCATTGCTTTCAGAATAATGTGTGTCTCTATCATTTGTCAATTTTAATATATAGAAAGGGTGAAAAAAAGGAAATTTAAAGCTTAGTACCTTTATGTTATTCTCACTTTACAAAATGAAATAATTGATTAAAAATGATTCAATAATTTGTTTGCAGCACCTATTTATAACAGCATTTTAATCGAACATCTCCAAAAACAAATTTGTTTCTAGTATAAAATCCGAAACAAAAATGTTTAAAAATATTGTGTAATTAACAAGAATGATGAATTAACATCTCGTACACCTGCCGAAGGTATAAAAACTACACAGATGATCAATCAGCTGACTGAGACGAGCTGTAATTTCCTGTGATCAAGAATATAGATGGCATAGGGAGCTCTACAATCGGGCAATAACTAATAGGGAATTACAAGGAGGCAGTGGAGTGTAGAAGGAGCGAGTTAGGGCCAGCCCAGCGGAAGTGAGTGGCACCTGTACGTCCTGCGCTACCTGCAGAGGATGTCTGAGCCACCAGAGGGAGAAAAAACACAATTATTCATAGCCTCTATGATTATAAAATGGAACGTGCCTTAATAATGAAAATAACTATGGCGGTGTACATGAATATTTGTAAAATTCAATTATTTAAGTTAATTTTTTCCGGAATTGAAACAATTTTTCATACATCAACTAAGTTTAATAGGATTTTTTTTTTCACTAACCTATATAAGTAATGTATCATATAATTTTTTTTTACTGTGTTTTAAATGGAAATATAAGTTTTAGAGTCCTTTGAACCCAAGTAACCCATTCTCCCAGATGGTGGGGATATTCCGAATTAGGTCCCGATTGGCAAAAAGTATCCTACCAGTCGGTTTAGCGAATACCAACTTCCTCGGAATCCGTTCCTCACTGAGCCCAAATCTTTACTCGCCAATTCGAGTCTCCGCGATGCTATCAACTCAATTATACACACAGGGTACAGACTCCGCAATTCCGCGTTGTGCAACCTTCTAAACTCCCCTGTGGCCTCATCTCTGTTCGGACCAAATATTTTACGCGGTACCTTATTTTCAAAAACCTTAAAGCCGTTGTTCATCCTTCAAAGTAAGCGGTCACGTTTAACATCTGTACTGAACCGCCGGAAGATTAATATTTTTATAAATTCTAACCTTTAAGTTTTTAGATAGAAGCCGCGAGCTAAGTAATTTAGCAACTGAATAATAACACGCATTTCCCACCTTTAACCGAAACTATTTCCTCCTGGATTTCATTTTTCTTGATGTTATGAACCTAAATACATAATTTCTCTACGTGTTCGAAAGTATGCCCTGAAATATTAATATCATCAAGATCCCCACCGTTTCTGCTACTAATTATATAATTTGTCTTATCGGTATTTATTTCGAGTCCTATTTCTTTACCCGTTTTTATTAACACACTTGTATTTAGTTGTATAGTTTCAGTGACTTCACCTAGAAGTACCAAATCATAGGCGTATTCCAAAATCGGAATCTTATCACCCAGATTTAAACCTTTTTCGGTACATGTTAACTTTTGTATGACATATTCTAAAGCTATATTAAATAAAACAGGTGAAAGGGAGTCACCCTGTTTCAAACCCGATCGCATCTCAAATCTCTCGGAGTAATTATGACCGATTCTAACTTTATGGAATGTTTCCGACAAACACATCTGTACTAGGTTTTCTAACTTTCTAGGTATTCCCTGTTCAATCATGATGTTATACAGCTTCTGACGGTCTATGGACTATTCAGGATCGTGACTGGACCAGTACAAATTATATCGTATGTTGCTTAGTACTATAGCAATAATAATAATAATATACATTTGATAAAACATTAATGCTGATTAGATTAATAATATTATTATTAAATTATTCAATATTATTTGTATTTAATTAATCAAGTAAGGTCTTTAGGTATTCAAACATATTCTATCCAGGATGAGACTTATAGTATAGTATGACGTAACACACATGACAAACCCACAGGCTGGATTCAAACTGGTTATATACACTGCTCTAATGTATATCAGCAAATATCGTTGGTCATTGATAACATGAAAAGTATCTCAGCACAGACAGAAGTAATGTTCAAGGATAGATGGGGGTCATCGAAAATTAATGAGTACAGGTTACAGGTCTGGATGTAGGAGGTATAAAAAACTTGAAGGATGCGATAGATGGGAAGATAGGAAGCCCGAAGGGAGCAAAAACAGACCATTTAATATCGAACAATACAATACTTAAACAAATTAATTTATATTAATAATTAAACAGATATCTTTAACTCGACAATGTATAGAATATAGGTCAACATGTTAATATAAGATTGTGAGGGATCAAGTAACAGCAAAAGGTCAGCAATAAGAAAGAGAATTTACTGATGCAGTTTCAGTTTTTTTTATATTTTTATTAAATAAATAAATAAAAAAACAATGTAAAAATCATTTCATGTATACTTCCTTGACATAAGATAAATGAAACATAGTACTCAAGAAAAAAGATCATCACGATCTAACTTAGATAACACATGTTTAGTATTCATTTAAAAAAAGAAAACTATATATATATATATATATATATATATATATATATATATATATATACTTGTACCTCAAAATCCCATGTCTTGGGTTCAGTACATGAAGAGATTCGTACTGTTTTTAGGCCAACGGGCGTACAAGGAGGTGATTAGGCCTACATCACGCACAAACGCCAGGTTTATCCCTCCAATCATTGGATACCTACATTATAGGGGCTGGGTAAGCCCCAGAAGCTCCATACCCCTGGGTCGCTCTACGGCTAATATGACAAAATAAATAATTCTGCCCCAGCAGAGGATCGAACTCAGGACCCAGAAAACAGCAGACTAATGCTTCATCCACTAAACCACGTCGCCCCCATATACTTAGGTTTAATAGAAAAAACCTGATAGTAGTTCCAGACAATTACGATTTCCATTAAAAGTTTTCAGGTGGTTAGATTTAGTCTCCAATGATTAGAGCGTTACATGAAATGCGTTCTTTTGGGGAAACCATCGCAACTTAGCGTGATCTCCGTCTACCACCTCCTTGTACGGCCGTTGGTCGAGAAACAATACAAATCTCTATAAGTAATCAACAAAAGACCTTTCATGGGCTGCAGAAGTACAAAAAACAAAAAAAAAACATCATATTATTTATTATATTATTGCAACCGTAAGAGGCTACTATGAATAAGAAGGCCCCTCTATCGCTCACCCTCAATTAAGTGGGTACCACAAAATTAGAGAAAAAACTGGCGGATGAGTGTAAAAACGCCTAAATAACATTCTTGATCAGTAAGAGAACTAGTAACAGTACCAACCACTATTCTAAATAGATCTCCAGGCTCTTAATGGATTGTAGTTAGTTAAATTATGGCTCAACTGTAATTTAGGAAACCAACCACTGTAATTATTTTTAAAAGAAAATTTATTCAATACGTTTCGCTCTATATTCAGGCAACACTCGACTATAAATAAAACAATCATTATAAGCTGATAGAAAAATATGTACGTATACAATTCAGAATGTAATAATATTCGATATTAAGTTTAATGACGAAACTAAACCTTTCATCGTGGATTTCATAAGCAAATCTGAGCTTTAATTCAATTTAATTTTCAAAACTTCTTCTCAGATGGTACCCACTTGAAGCCTCAACCAGTTGGTGGGACTTGAGTTCCTAGTGTTCTTCAAAAGAATGACTTTTGATTTTCACTCAGCTGTGAACTCGAGAACGGTCCTCGGGGTGAGTCACATCTGCGACAAAAAGTCAAGGACCTTATCCTTATCGTTGGTAGGAACTAACAGGGATCGGCAAAACGGTTAATTCAAATTAACAGCTTCAACTGTTTACAGAGAAAATTAGGATATCAGTAGCAGTTACGTTTATTAAACACTAACTATAAGATGCCATTTCATATTTATCTATTTCAATATTTTTATGAAACATTCACACTAGATAAACTATGATTGTTACTAAATTTAACATTGCAAATACAAGAGGATAGGAAAATTGTAAAACGTATTTAACAATATATCTGTTAATTTAACAGTAACATATTGATAAGAAGTACAACGCTCAGGTCCGTCAGTTTTTTTCAAACCAGCAGTAACAGTTAGTTGATTCCTGAGGATCCAGAGGCCGAGATTGTTAAAGAGTCACATTAGCAACCTCGAGTCAATACCTCCAATAAGTACGAGTTGAAATTTACTTCGTGGAGGAATGAATCTCCTACTCTCTACTATGACTAGAAAAAAGAAAAAAATCTGGTGCGGGCAACACACGACTTTCATTTACCTCCATTTTTTAAATCAATAAAAGAATTTTCAAATACAGTTAGAGATAAAAATACGTGAAAGTATTAAGGAATTAATTAAATTGAATTTATGATACCTACCCTAATAAAACCTGGACAGGCAAAATTGAGGAATCCCACTGTAGCATCGTCCGATTAGCCAAAGTAGCATAAAGTGACGTTAAATAAATAAATAAACAAACAAATTGAATTTATACAGAAACATGTGTTTCATTAAAAAATCGATTATATTATTATCTAAAATAATCAGTTAGTTTTATGTTCATTTCATCACTCTCTATTAACTTTAAAAAGCTTGTGTATGAGATAATATTTTTTAGCTATCCAACGGTATATCATATATGTATATTACTGCTCTTATGTTCAAAAACGAAAAATTGCATTAAAAAAATATTTTTTCTGTTTTCTCCTTTAGTTGGGTATCGAATTTATTCAATTTATATATTTACCTGTTTTTCATCAGCGTTAACAAGATAATATAGTAATTTTTATTGAATCTACAAAATTAAAGGTACTTTAGGGGAAGAAAATATCGGCATTTAAGCCCTGTCAGACCATTTTAATCCGAATGAAACCAACATGATATTAACGCCCATTAAAGTTTACATCGATATAGCGAGTTTAATCAAAATCGTCGGAACCGTTTTCGAGAAAATCGAAAAAAGGTGCAAAATGCATGGTATAAAGTGCCTCTTCTGGTAAGCTCATTTTGATGAAAAAAGTTTTGTCACTTCTCGGGCGTATAGTTGTCTTAAATATGTAATTTCAGTTTCATAGGACTTACCGTTTCCGCCCGGGAGTTACCACAGACACACACACACAGACCTTTTTGCGGGACTTGGTTATTTGGACTCAGGGGACCCTAAAACGTGTATTTCCGTTGAAAAACTGGAATTCAAAAATTTTCACGATCGCAATAATTCCCCTTTCTATATATAGTAAGTGAAAGTAAAAACACGGTGTTTTCAGATAAAACATATTTAACTGTCAACATAGTTTTCAATATAAATTAAAAGTAAAACCTAATAAAGGATAATTGAATTTAAAAAATAAAAAGTGGTGGGGCAACGCACAACTTTCACATCCATCAGTTCTTTATATCAATTTAAGAACTATTAAATGGAGTCAGAGTTGAAAAAAGTTAAATGAATTACATTCAGTTTCGTTGGAAATATGTGTTTTAGATTAATTAATATCAAAATATTGTGTATAATAATCACTAAAGTTTATGCCTTATTCGCCACTTCACATTACCTACCACAACTTTGAATGTAAGATAATGTTTGGAATAGAAAATTTTAAAATACATAATTTAAAAAATTGTATTTACATTTATAAAAAATGTGAAACATTATAAAGTTACAAAAAAAATACAGTATGAGAAAAAGAGATACAAATCTATGACGTCCAAAATGTCAATACTTACTGTAAAAATATTTTATTTTTTTTTAACTTTAGTGTTCCAATTTTTATACCGTTATTTATTATTTAACATTTTAAAATTGTATTTTTAAACTTTTATATTTTATTGTGGATGTAATTAGTTGACCGTTGAGAATTACTGGAAGGAATTAGTCCAGGTGGCGGTCATTAAATGAAACAACTAAATAGTTGTTTATTGTTTGCAACAATAAACAACAACTATTTATTGTTTGCCAACGTTTCGACCCCCTTTGTGTGTCATCATCAGGGCGCATGGTGGGAGAATGGAAACTCTTTTATATTTTTAATTTTCTATTATCTAATTATTCACCTTTTATTAAAATTATGTTTGTCGATTGTTAAAACTAATGTTCCACTTTGTTTTTAATTATCAGTATGATTACTTTTATTTATCATCTTTATATATTATATTCTATTGGGTTTATTTCACATGAAATGTCCGTTTTTATAGTTTTTGAAATACATACAGGATTTTGCAGGTCTCTGTTGTTTTCTTCCGAATGCTTACATATTTAAAGTAAACAGTAACTAACCCTCTACCTTTGTATTATAAACATTAGCTTCCCAATCAATTACCCACTTTTTAGTATACCTTCAAATATGAACGTGGAAACACGCGATTTTAGATTAATAATTTTGTACGAGTTTAAACTCGGCCATTCAGCAGCTGAGGCTGCTAGAAATATTTGCAAGGCGTTTGGGGAAGGGAGTGTTAATGAACCGACCATTCGCCGTTGGTTTGCTAAGTTTTCAGCTGGGGATACCGACTTGGAAAACTTGCCCCAGGGAAGACCTCCGTCCTTGTCCTCAAACATACAGTAGAAGGAAACACCTACCAAACAGTTAAAGGACTCTCAGCACAACTAAATGAAAGTGCATCTACCGTTTCCAGACATTTAAAGTGTATTTGGAAAGTAAAAAAGCTCGATACATGGGTACCTCATGATCTCACTGAGCGGCAGAAAGACCCCATGTTTCAAAATATACCTTGCAAAAATTGAAAGAACTGGGCTACGAAGTTCTTCCGCACCCACCATATTCTCCCGACTTGTCTCCAACAGATTACCACCTGTTCAGGAATTTAGACAACTTCGTCAAAGGAAAACTTTTTGAAAATGATGATCAAGTGTAAAGTGCGTTATCAGATTTTGTTTCACTTCAAAGCTCAGAGTTTTTCAGTTCAGGGGTAAAAAGTTGGTGTCACTTTGGGAAAAATGTGTAGAAAAAGAAGGTAAATACTTCGAATAAAATTATCTTGTTTTCATATCGTATTTTTAATAAAAATCCTTTACCTTGAAAACGGACATTTCATGTGACACAACCCTATACTACTGGTTGTTATCTTTTTTTTTTATAGCCCTGAAGAAAGCCTATAATTTAGGACGAAACGTCACCACCATTAAATTAAGTTTATACTTAATTGTGTGTTTGTTTGACTGCACCCTCAACTAACTTCTTCCATATATACACCATTCTTACTTTACGATTCACATACAATAAATAGTTCGGTATTACATAAACAACAGACGTTCGGAATTAATGTAGAAGAAAATGGTGGAGGTGAAGTAATCTTTATTAAAACAAAACATCCTAAAAACTTTAAAATATCCACATTTCGGTCAAATTCGTATATTCCCATCAGGATAATAGATGCTAAAAGGAATGCACACTGGTTAGACGGTTTTTAATTTCTTTCTTTCTAATGTTACCGACATTCTGACTGTATAATTACATCAATTATTAGTTCATACAAATTAAAAATTAAATTAGTAATAATAATAACAATATTCTCACCCATTACGATGAGGTAGTCGTGACATTTACTCACCTGTAACAAAAAAAAAAAAAAATTAATACATGTATTTCAACATTCAATTAACGCTTAACAGTAATAGCAAAACCATTTTCAATTACAGTGGAACATCATGAAACACGATTAATTTGGTCTAAACAAGTACCACGATTTCATAAATTGCGTAAAAAAAACAAAAAAAAAACTGTTACTACTTCTTAATTACCAAGGAGTTCTTAATATAATAATTTGAAAAGTACATTAAATAAAATATAAAAGGCTCCACCGTACGGAATTAATATTATCATTCAAACTAGTATTACTAATATTAGACAAAACGAAAAACCCTGCAAATTATTACACAATGGTTTATTTTTTCCAAATAACAATATTAGGGTATAAATGTTTTTAAGGCTTTTGATAGGCAATTAAGTAATATGAAAAGCACTAAATCAAAGCATCATATTATAACACTACCACTTATTTCAAAACGCAATGTCTAAGCTAGTTGTAACCCAAATTCAATGATTCTTTTTTCATTTAGTCAAACATTTAATTCTCTATCAAATAATTTAAATAAAATTTCCTGATTCCAGAAAACCTTACATTTTATCTTTATCATCAATAATAACCGAGTTATCATGGAATCACATCTATAATAAGTTGTGGCTTGACCATATAAGATCATTTTTTTTATTTTTGCAATTTGTTCATCGCGTTGTCTTTATCACGAATGTTTCTTCACTTTTTCTCTATCTTCAATAATAACCGATTTTTGGTGTAATTACATCTATTAAAATCTGTTACTTGATTATACATATGATTCTTTATTTATTAATTGCGCTCTACTGATTCTAAAACTCTATACACACTTTTATTTTATTTTACAGTTTTAAATATGTTAAATTTTTTATTTTATTTCATCCACCAACAGGTCTAGGCCCAATTACAGGTGGTAAATCATACAAAAAAACAAAAAAAAAACAACAACTTTTCTCTATCTTCAAAAATATCTGAGTTATAAGCGTATTTATGTGAAAATTTTTAATTTTTTTATTTTCTTTTTTCTCTTTTATATAAGTTTCGCATGTTACAAGTTTATATATAATTCGCGGTTTTTTTGGTTAAAAAACAATAACGAAATTTTGATCTATCTTCGAAAATAACGTACTTACAAGCGTATATATATATATATATATATATATTATATATATATTTTTTTTATTCTTTACTGATTCTAAAACTTTTTTTTTTTGTTTATCGCGCTTTACTGATACCAAAACTCTATACATTCTTGTCTCTATCGTCAAAAATAAAAGAGTTCTGAGCGTATTTATGCGAAAAATTTCTATTTTTTTTCTTTTTTATATAATTATTCGCGTTTTTTTGGTTAAAAAACACTAATCATTTATTGTTATTGAATAAAATCCTTTCAATCGGCCGCCATTTTAAAACTAACCAGCTGATATCAACGTCTAGGTGTTAGGATCATCGTTGAATGTAATAGTATTTTTGTGGCGAATTTCAAAAAAATTGGTCCAGTAGTTTCGAAGAAATGCTGCGGACGGCAGAAAAACGGATTTTTTTTTATTCGTTATTCAGATTTTGCGCATCTTGAAACGTAAGCACTAAAAATTTTGAGCTGAGGTAATTTTTTATTATTTGTTTTTTTTTTTGGTCGATTATTAAAAATTATAAACCAAAATGAATAAAATTACTAATTTCAGATATATGTTTGTTATGTACTCATGTAAGTACGTTTCGTTACCTTATGTGCCTACATATACAATTATTATTTATTTATTTTTCTATTACTCCTATTAAATTCCACATTTTTTCTTTAGTCAATACATTGAAAATTCCCAAACAGACCTTGTACGTACAATGAGAAATACCAAAGCTTAAATACATGAATCAAATTAGCACACTAAGAGTGGATGGCTCCGTGCATAGCCAAATCTGTGCCACGGCCGAAGATAGAGCTCGGTAGCCCACGATTTACGGTCCAGCGGCCTAGGGGCCTCGGGGTCACGCGGACCTCCCCACAGGCCATCCACTTCTCTTCAATGGGACCGACCACACGACCAGAAGGAGGTAACTGTTACGGGTCAGGTCCGGGGTCTTAATCCACCATGGTCCCACTTCCGAGGGAATGGATTCTCTGGGCGCTTATAGCAGTCAAATATCTTATAATCATAATATGTACTACCACTTCCTTGGACTACACTCTAAATATACTCAAAATTATCTCTATTACTATAATTACTGAAAAGGAAACTAAAATTATTTTTGAGGAATAATAATTTTAATCCACTGTTGAAATAATCGGGAGTCAGTAGTTTTTTTTTAAATATTTTTATTTTGTCGGCGCACAGTGGGCAAAATCACCAATTCAGGTGGACAAAAATCAATTCAAAAGTTTGGAATTTTCCAGCGCTTCACCTTTTTATTATTAGTGGCAAGATTCTTAATACTAACATTTCCCGCCCTAACGTGTTTACAAATAAATAGTAAATGAATGAATCATTCCTGTTCACACAAATGCCTAATAACGGGCAGTGGGATTATCTTTATTCGAGGGTCATTTATTGTGTTCAAGGTGTGTTTAGAGCAAAGTCGTTTTTGCTTTTATTTAACAATGGACATTGATGAGACAGGTAAGACATTATATTTCAAAACTCGTTATTGAATATACATTCCAATCTTACCTGTAGAGTTAATTTAGCAATTTGTAAATGTATGCCCCTATTCGATAACGAAAAACTATTTAACCCCCAAGATACCCAAAGGCTTTGTTTCATCAATCCTTCTAGTCTTTAGATATTAGTAAGAATTTTTGTGTTTTATGTGATAACAAATTTTTTTCAGACACAACTCTCCGAATCTAAAGTTTTACAATGTATAACTTCAAGAATTCCTAAATAACATAAAATACATCTATTAGCAGGTTTAGCAACTCCGAGCCATAATTAGATTTTTTGTATTATCATTCCCTTATTTCGGGACATCAAACGTAAAATGTACTGAAGTTTTAGACTTTAATAAATTAATTTGATGTTTGACCACTGTACGCTCTCCAATCGTGTCAACAATTAATTCGTTTTTATAATTTTTTTCCGTAATCTAGGGCCCCAAAGGTTAAATATAGACAAGTTTCAGAATTTTGTCCAACTAAATCGGTCATATTAGGGGAGCCCGTAGCTGAGTGTCTAGCGCGCTAGTCTCTCAAGCTACAGTTCTTGAGTTCGAATCCCAGACCCGGCGGGGCTTTTATAAGGATGTAAAAAAATGTGGATTCACTCACAACCTCTCCCCGGGTATGTGAGACCCGTCAGCCAAATGGCGCCCACTCAATAAATTAGTCGTAGGGAGTGATGACCCTACACTAAAAACAGCATCACGTAAGGTGAGTGTAAACTCGCAGGAGTTTACACGCGAGGCCCAGGGCCTACACGGCCTGTCGCGCCACTGAAAGAAGAAGAAGAAATCGGTCATATTTTCCACTGTGCGGCGTTTGTGAGCCATCGTCAGAGCTACAAACATCAGAACAAAAGAGATACAAACAATACGATAATGAAAAATTTTGATGTAGTGACAATGATAAGATTTAAAATAAAATATACCAATTTACATAAGTATCTGTACCACTACAACCCATGTAGAGATTCGTACTGTTTCTAGGACAACGGCCGTGCAATTAGGTGATCAGCCTAGATCACGTTCAGCCGCCAGGTTTTTCCCCATTTTGGATACCCACTTTAAACAGGCTGGGTCTGCCCCAGGAGGGTCTCCATACCCAGGATCGCCTACCGGCTGAAATAAAAGAATAAATAATATTCCGCCACAGCTGGGGTTCGAACCCAGGACCTGGAGCACAGTAGACTAGCGCTCTACCCAATAGACCACGCCGCTCCCATACATAAGTATCATAGATACAAATTATGATAATATGATAAAGAATGTGATGATAAGTATGGAATCAAAACGAGGGAGGGATTATTAGGGATTGTTTCTTTGTCTGTTTTATGATTGACGGGTACCCGATCTTTTTTCATATGGACGTGTATAGCTTATATGACGGAGAGGAGTCGTTTTTTGTAATTAAGTACGGTGGCTAGGATTTCAGGATTATCAAAATCAAAATGATGGTCTAGGGATGGAGCGTGTTCGGATAATCAACCCCCTCCATACCATCTAGTGAAGTTTTCGTTTTCCTCAGTTGAAGACAAAAATAATAAACAAAAATAATTTAAAATGAACTTGTATTCTTCCAACAGAACAGTTAAAGCCATACAGGGGTGAGTTGGGAAGAGGGGTTTCCACTCCTTATCCGCGAAAAGGAACACCAGAAAAAAAAATAAATAAACAGCTATGACTTATTTTAAGTACATACTACTACTACTACTAATATTTAATAAGTCTATTAGGCCTTGATACAGTTGGTAAGTACCTTAATACCTTACACCTTATATCTCATCTTTATACGCACGATATTTCAAAGGATATGCCTGATTTTCATATTTTAAGGACTGTTATTTAGTAAGAGGTGTTGTCTAGAATAATTTGTCCTTCAGGCATAGTATACTCGAAGCGCCTGCTGCATGAAATTTCCGTCAAACATTTTTTTAAATGATAGTAATAAAACAGTATTTTTTTTTTTTTTATACTTTATGCTACTATGCTCATCGAACGATGCTACTGTGGGAGTCCTAAATTTTGCCTATTCTGGTTCTATTAGAATAGGGATCTTAAACGAGTACCTGACATCATACAGGCTCGGGACCACTTTTAACGTCCCCTCCGAAGGACGGCATAAATAAGGATTTTTTACTCCCATTAAAAAGGTTTGAACCCGCGAACTTTGGCATTGAAAGCTCTTATGCTAACCACTACGCTATGGGTGACCCCCTAAACGGTATTTTATTGTTAATTATGTAACTCTTAAAATAATAAATCTTTTCAAGTGTTCCTCATTCTCATAATTAAAAAAGAAAACAATAAAATTAAAGCATACAACTATAATTAGTAGGTCTTTACAGATAGATTATAAAACCATACATATACCTTACTCATATTTAAATCGTTATCTAATACATCAGACCTGTACTTCCCTAAAATTTAAGTATTAAAAATCTCCTCTTTTCACCATTCCAATTTTTCACTTTTCTCTCAAACAATATATTTTTAGTGACAAATCTTTTATTAAATTATTACATTTTAAGCAGAATTTTAAAATTAATATTTTGAGAAATGTCTAAACGAAGGGGTCACACTCTGCTTCACCTTAACCTTACTCGATCTGAGACTTGAGAAACATCCAACAAAGTTAGTGAACTGAAAGATGTATTAGAGTCTTACAAAACTAGTGAACAATATAAAAGTTCTAAAATTCGTTAATTGGAATTTTTGATAAGATATGAAAAATTTAGTGGATAGTAAGACGTATTTTGCTTAATTTGCAGTTTCTGTTGTGATATAGCATTCTGAGCAGCAAGATAAAACTTAAAAAATAATAAGATACAAATACCACATGAATTTTATGTTCTGAGTTTGGGCTTTTAAATGTAAAAAGTGAAATATTTGGATCGTAAAACTAAAATAACACCATTTATTCCGGATAACAAAAGGTAAAGAATTTCCAATCAATATAAAATAAAAAGTGTATCAACCGTGGCCCAGTTTTATTGCTAAGGAAGATTGATGACAGGCACTAACTGTCCACCGAAGGACGAACGCTCAAGAAACCAGTTCCTGAGAACGAAGAACAGGACTCTTAGTCATATATAAGCTACAAATATATCCTCCCGAAGAACGAATATTTTAATCAAAACAACAATCCTGCTGACCTTTCCTTTATATATATATCGCGGTTTTGTCAATGACAACGCAAAAACATGTTTACCCGTTCTCTTCTAATGCGTTATTTATTGTGACCAGATAGTGGGAATTTCCATTTCATTTTATTTCCTTTAATTTTTAAATCAGAAGAAAATGTCCCAATAATTTATTAATAAATAGTTCACCAGAATAGAACGCACTTGTGATATAATCCAGTGCGGCGAGAAAGAACAGAAACTCCACTAAAAAATTAATTTTTTCTCAAATGTTATAAAATACACAATTTTACTTTCAAATTGCCTCTCCTTGATTTATGGTGTCAGAATTGGAGAATTTAAAATTAATTGCAATAAATCCCAACAAATTACCTTTACCCCTTCGTCGAAAACCTATGACATCCTGCCCTACAGTATCCTTTAATGATATTCCGCTTGTCCCGACTAAACGATCCGCTATTTAGGACTCCTGCTTGACAAACGACTTACATGGAATCCACATACAAGACTGAAAAGACTAGAAACTGCACGACAAATATCGGCTACTGCCAACACAGACAGACGCTCTAACCTTTCACTTAACTACAAAAGACTCATTTACATGACATCATAAGGCCTATCTGGACCTACGAGTTCAGCTTTGGGGCTCTAGTAAACCATCAAACTCTTCCGTATCCAATCCTTACAATCCAAAATCCTTATTTAACGCTCCATACTTTGTCACGAATAAAATCATCCACAATGACCTTAATGTTCCATATGTAGCTGATTTGGCCCGTACCAGATATCATCCTCCTATCCATGAACAATCCATTAGTTTCAATACTTGCTTCCTCTTCAATTCCTGATAATCCTCCGAGGAATCTTAAAAGAAGATGGAATCGAGGCCTCTTTAGACTCACTACTAAAGGAGTGCTGCCAATGGGCAGTTCTCTTCATGTTTATTTCATGTGTTATAATCATTTCAGCATATTTACTTGTTGTATTTTGTTTACAGTTGTAAATTTCAATAAAAATATATTAAAAATAGAAAAAAATTGCCTCTATATGAATAAATACTAAAGCGAAATATGGACATTGTGAACAATTACAAAACTGAGTAATAAATTTAAATACTCACTTTAAGGCAGGTGAGTGAAAAGAAAAATCTCTGTTGTTAACAATACAACTAGGAATAAATAAATAGCAAAATGATGACATTAATAAATTGAGAATAATAAACGATATATAAGAATCTAACAAATTTATTTTATAGCTAGCTTAATCTGTTTTTTTTGTATAAGACAATATTGTCCTTAAATATTAAGCTTTCCAATTCCCTTTTCAAATCAAATTATTTTTCTTCTTACCCTTCAAATAAAATTAATGTTCATCTTTAATAATTAACGTATTTATAATTAAATATACAAGCTTAAATTTTAATTTTTTAGGGAAAATAAAATATAATTATAACGGTAATTTGAGGAGACGAAAATTGAAAATTCGGCAACTTAATCCTCTAGTCAAAATATTATAATTAATTATATATATATATATATATATATATATATAACATTTTCCGTTTAAAAAGGGTTACTAAATGAATTTAGATAAACTTTGAAAGGACACTCTTTTTCTTCTAATTGGTTCTTGATAATTTTGGTTAATCAATATTATTATATAATTTTACTTTTCTACTGTTCTAAGGTTTCAGTCAATAAATGAAAATTTTTTCCCTTTCGAGAATTTATTGTTCTCATAATCGTGGCTTAACAGTGGAAAAACAAAAACAGAACATTTAAATATTATTATACAATAATTAATATATGATGTTATTGTTAGAGATCTAGAAAAGAATACATTAAGCAATGAATACTGATATAGTAGGTAAATAGATATTTCAATTAGAATTTACATAAAAGATATTATTAGAAATTTACTTAACAATTTTAATATGTAATTTAAGACACTATTTTTCTAAAAGCCCAAACCGACAACTACATCTCTATTGAAAGAAAACAAAATTATTTCAAATTTAATTATTCTTATATTACCAAGACAGGTCATTCATATGATCGAAAGAAATCAGCCTTCCCAATTTCGGAGACTTTATGAATTTCTAATAATAGAAAAAAAACGAGAAATTCTTTTCTTTGCCGTAATAAAGTACTATGTACAAAATACACCTTAAGAGATACAAAAGACTTGTCAAAAAGATGAACGTGTCCGTGATAAGTCTGAATGGAATAGTGCAAAACGAAAATCTTTTTAAAAACAGTAATAGAATGTTTAAAAAAGGAAGAAAACCATTTCAGTCTTTTTTGTGGTCTATTGACAATGGAATGGCTCAGTAAAGTAATGTAAATACTGCTTTGGAGACGTTTGACAAGTCGCCATTATACAGGGGGAAGGTCCACTAATTACGTAATTAACACTCGGCCTTGGCGGAACAACATTGTAAGGGGTTCTAGTCGAGAAAATCTTTTAATAAGTAATTTTGATCTCTGAATAAATCATTAATAGTTAGCAAAAATACGAAGTGACAAAATTATAAGCGTAGCCTCTGATTTATCAAAATAAGTACAAAAGTCTTGATATTCGTAGAATGTGACAACAACAAAATAAAAATTCAAGTAACTTTTCGAAAAAGGAAAAATACAAAACGATCCATATAAAATTAGCATCGTGTTCACTCTTAATTCCAATTCGTTTAACACGTTCACGCCGGAGTGACCCACCAGTGGGTCATACTTATCTGTTCCGAGCGGCGGGGTGAGCCACCGGTGGGTTACGCTTAGTTATCCCGTGGGGCAACGTGCATCACAGGTGAGTCACTTATTTTTAGAAAATAAGTTAATTTAATTTTTTACAACATTATATGTATTAGGAATCAACAAGCATAAGGGTTTATTTATTAAATATTTTATAACTTTCAACATATCCCCTCAAAGAGCTCTTATCGGTTAATTTAACTTGATTCCTCTTCTTTAAGAATTTAATTAAGCTGTGCGTGATTCATTTTCATATTTTTTATTCCCATAATATGATGTAAGAATATAATATAATAATAGAAGAATCATTTTTAATAATAAATTATAATATAAAATATTTTTTTCAAGTATTTCAATAATTACACCTTCAAGTCATATGTGTATGTCAGAACTGTTACAATCTTGCTTATGGCGCGTTGGAAGCCTGGAACTGTTTTGATGTCGCATCAAACACGTTGGAACTTGCAACAGTACAGCCCAGCCCCAAGAAGCCTAAGCAGCTAACACAGTCCCTTCCCACGGGGAAAAATGTAGATATTCGCCCCGGTGTGAACGTGTTAATGCACTCCTACAACCAGTCCTTAGTGGCAAATTCTAGTTACTTGTAAAAAATGCAATTAAAAAAAAAAAAAAAAAGTTCCCCATGTTACATTAATCAATTTATTTTTCAATACTATCATCAATTTTCATGATATTGTCTCTAGTGGGTTCTCATTGTGCTAAACACAATCCCCGCAGAACATCTAAATATATATTATCAAGATTAAATATTGATTTTTTTTTTTTTTGGTAATACTTATTGATATAGTATTAACAAATCAAATTTGTTTAACAGTTGTTGAAACAAAAACAGTTAACATTTATATGCTCCCAAGTTGTAATAAAAGAAGTTAAAGATGTATTTCCTCTGTGAATGTTTTTTTCTTTTTTCGAGCCATCAATGTCTCAATACAGCAAGAACACGTATATGAAATAATACATACTCCAATTGTTATATTCTATACTGTCCACAGCTCGTTAGAATGCAGTTCAGACTGACTGGGTGTCTAGCAAATCAGCTCAAAGAGATTCCCTGACTTTTCAATATTTTAATAAGTCTTTTACCAGGCCACATTTCGGTGAAAATCGACAAAACAAAGAGGAAATTCCAATATGGATCTGCCGCTCAACTTCGCTGAGTTGCTACAGTACACAGCACACCGCATCAATCCCGAAGACAATCTTAAAGAAAAAAGATAGAGATTTTGAAATCGATCATGGACATCTGAAAATCCAGACCAGCCTCAATATATATGGTGATGCAGGATTCCCAGTGAGTCCAAGATTATGGTCTCGGCCATGTTTTGCATCTCATTTTTTCCGAGTCCATAGTTCTCCAAAAATAAACCAGTGGCTACTGGGATGGTCCCCCTGCTTCCGAACCAAAGTCCCACGACTTTAAATTCCCTTTCGCCGAACTCTTCACGAAATTTTTCCCTCAGGTATGGAATACATTTTGTATAAATGTTCTCTTTCTCCTCTTGCCTTGTTCCTGGTCATTTGTTTCATATCTGATAGTGGGGTCCACTATCAGTGCTTCATTTTTTGTGGCACTAAATGCCAAGATTTCCACAAATCTTGTCGACCCATCTGTATCAAGGCAAAAAACTTCCTGAAAACCTTTATACTTTTTCACTTCCAAAAGTTCTGCTGTTTCTTTCTTTATGCGGTTGTGCCGGCGGGTTCATAAGAAGCATGTTATGTGGACATTTTCCCAACACATGTGAAGGGGTTTCTAACTCCGCAACTTATAATTAGTATAGCATACTAGATTTAAAATATATATATATATATATAATGACTAATTACTTTACAATATTATTCAACTATATCTACCCTACACCAGCTGAAATTGTAGTTAAGTTTATTTACCAATGCATTATGATGAACTTCAAGAACTTAACTTTAAGAGCTTTTCTTTAATGTTTGAATCTCTGAAGCCAAATCTTCAGCTATCTGAAGAGCTTCTTGAAGCAGTTTTGCTTTTTTGCCTCCAATTCCTTCACCTGAAGGTTGACTTTTCTCTTCTCCAAAGCCCTCCAGTCCTTTCATGATATTAACTATTAAACTCGCTTTATGATATTTGCAACATCACAACAAGAAGGCATATTGGAGCTTTTGTCTGAGTGAAGAACAAACTATGTTATTTAGGGACCATTTTCTCTGACTGAAGAACAAACTCCCTGACTTTTTCATATGTTCTTAAAATCTCTGACCTTACCCGGTTTTTCCGATTTTCCCTGTTGCTAGACACCCTGACTGATCAATTGTCTGCCCATTAGAAGATTTGATAAAAATTAGGTGTTTTTTTCAGGATATTTAAATTTAATAATTTATTTAATAAAGTAGGGAATGTAACAAATAAAAAAAATAAAAAAAGAGCTTATCTCATTTGGCTGTTCAATTTGAAGGTTAACAATCGGAAACTATTCAAGAATCCATTCTGCGGTGAAATTATGGTTAGCTGAAGAAGTGTGATTGGATTATCAGAGGCTGTGGAGTGGTGAACCGCCAGCGGCCATCAACGGTTCCGGATGGTTACTGCAGACCTCCAAGAGGATCATGGGATAGCCTTCCAAAGGAGAACAGGAGGAATAGGTAAGGAAGCTGAACAACTTCACAGCGGATCGGAATTCACATATATATCCCATACCCCTAATTTAGTCCTTATAAAGACTAAAAACTAAAGTTTAAAAGATAAAATTAGGTACGTTACTTACAAGAACACTAATTCTATTATAATGATTGTCATACAAAGTGTTATTTTTAGTGCGGTAATTCTTGTAATCGAAATAATGATTCGTATCCTTTAAAAAGGAGAATCGAGTCAAAAATCACCATTTTCAAGAACCACCTTCTCTTCCATTTTGAATCTTATCAACGAGAATGACGAATTTAACTTAGAGTAAAAAAAAAAAAAAATTAAAACAGTCCTTAAAATATTACAATCGGGCATATCCTTCGAAATAGTAAAATTTGTCCTTTTCGTGCGTAACCAACCCTCATTGTTGAACATTGAGAATATACGATGGAAAAAATGGTGAACTGTGCGGTCATCAAGAAAAACACACTTAGGAACCATTTTTCCAGACCAAAGAACAAATTTCCTTTTTTTTTCATGTTTTCAAAATCCCTGACTTTCCCCGGTTTTTCTTTTTGCTAGACACCCTGTATGAGAACAAAGTAAGATGTCCGAAAGACATTCTCGAGGTTACGAACTTTATAATATGTTATACTTATTAAAAGTATTCAGATTGTAGATATAGAACCAGGAAATCAGTTAAGTTATCTATATCTGTATATGGTAATCTATAGTCGAGTAATACTTAATTAATGAAGTCAAATAACAATATGACGTCTTTAATATAAATCATCTAAACATTGATCATTATAAAACCTTTGATAGGAATTATAACTATTTCTTCACGCCCAACTTTTTTAATATGCATTCAATACATTTATTCTGACTTACTAAGAAATTATTAAGAGGAAATAACTACAATTGTGCAACTTCTAAACTAGGAGAGAATCGATTTATTGATCTGCCATTTATATACGAATATACCCGTTGTAACGGTTAATGCAAGGACAGCATTTACCTGAGATCAAAGGAAATATTTTATGCTGTTTGATAATGTTATTTCCTCCTGAAACTACGAGTAGCACTCATAATGGGAAATTCGATTTTCCTTGACATGTTTATAAGACTGTTTTCCAATATTATACAAGGCCCCGATATCTAGATGTAGGCACTATGAGAAGAAGAGAAACAATTCTTTATTGAGTAATATTACAATCTGTCCAATTCAGGACATTTATAATAGTGATAACGTACAACATTCATACTACATTCACACGATATATACAAAACAATAAATTTATATAATAATAATAATACAATATACATATATACAAAACAAAATCAATAAAAATATATAACAGTCACTCATACCTATATACAATTCACAGGCATACAGCACGTGAGTGGAGAATCTAGCCAATGCTAGTAGAACTCCAATATACATGTTACAAGAGGTCACGAGGCCACTACCGTTTCAACCTTCTAGGAGGATGGTAAGGATGTGTGGAGCTGGATAAGGATTGAGCTAGGGGATTAGGGTGATGGATAAGGTTCTGATGACATTTAGAGAATTTTAATGGTATAAGGTCTAAAACAAATGGAATATTTAGGTCGGGGTTAAGATATGGTTGGATACATAATAAGGGGCATTAACTATTGTTCGGAGGACTTTAAATTTGAAGGATTGAATGCGTTTGATGTTAGAAAATTTGGCTGTACCCCACAGTTCAAGTCCATAGGTCCGGATAGGTTTCAGTACTGTCTTGTATATTAACAGTTTGTTCTCGACAGATAGTTTTAAATTTCGGTTCAGTAGTCTGTATAATTGTCCAAATCGTCGATTAAGTTTTTGTCGTTTAAGTCTAGTATGCGGGTTCCAAGTTAGTCTCTTGTCCAGATGGAAGCCAAGATACCGGACTGTGTCGGAGAAAGGAAGCGGAACGGAGTTAAAGAGAGCTGGAGGGCAGGATTGTCTTCGAAGGGTAAAGGTGACATGTCTGCATTTGGATTGATTGACTTTTATTCTCCAGTTTTTACACCAGTCTTAAATTTTAGAAAGGTGCGTTTGGAGGCCTATAGATGCAATTTCGGGATCTAAGTGAGAGGATAGGATAGCTGTGTCATCAACGTACGTTGCTAGGAAGGTATTAGGGCAAACAGGAGTATCAGCCGTGTATATATTGTAGAGGATAGGAACAAGGACACTGCCCTGAGGAACACCGGATTCGACTGGATAATAATTGGAATATTCTGCACCACAGCGAACTCAGAAGGAGCGGTTTGATAGATAGGATCGGAGGACTAGGTATAAGGATTGGGGTAAATGGTTTTTGAGCTTAATATGAGAAGATAATTTTTAGACGCCTCATCTCTTTCAGTTTCTTTGGAGAGTAAAATAAATACTGCAGGGTTTTTAAAGAAATATTTTGCGTACTTTTTACTTTTACTTACCTATAAAAGAAATATATAGTAAAGGAAAGTACTGCGATCGTGACAATATTCGTATTCCAGTTTTACACCTTTTAGGGTCCTCCCTGAGTATAAATAACCAAGTCCCGAAAAAAGATCTGTATGGATGTATGTGTGTGTCCGTACGTGGTATGTCTAGCGCGAAAATGAAAATACGTACAAAACTGAAATTTCATATTTAAAAAAACTATACGCCCGAGATGTTTCAATAAAATCGGCTGATCGGAAGTGCTACTTTATACTATGCATTTTGCACCTTTTTACGATTTTCTCAAAAACGGCTCTAACGATTTTGATTAAACTCGCTATATCGATGTAAAATTTAATGGGCTTCATGGAAAATTCATTATGTAAATTTTCATGGACTCCATGTAAGTTTCATTCTGATTGAAATAGTCTGATAGGATATTTTATGCCGATATTTTAAATTTTCTTCCTCTAAAGAACCTTTAATTTTGTAGATTCTCTAAAAATAACCATATCATCTAATTAGCATTGCTAAAATACGGCTAAATATACAAGTTTAACGAATTTGATACCCAACTAAAGGATAAAAGAGCAAAACTATTTTTTAATGCATTTTTTGTGTTTTTGAAAATAAGAATAGTAATATACATGTATAAAATACCGTTGGAATGCTAAAGATTATAGAAACAATATTATGTTATACATAAGCTTGTAACAGTTAATAGAGAGTGATGAAAAGTCGATAAAACTAACTGATTGTTTTACAATAGATAATAATATAATAGATTATTTAATAAAAACAAATGTTTCTATAGAAATTTAATTCAATTAATTCTTTATTATTTTCACTTATTTTTCTCTCTATCTGTATTTGGAAATCCAGCGGAGTTAAGTGAAGGTCGTGTGTTGTTCCCGCACCAGATTTTTTTTTCAACTTAAGGTAAATTTAGTGGTTATACTAGTTTCACACATCTTTTATAAATAACTACATGTGATGGGTTATAATACACTGTACATTGTTAGTAAATGTAGAGCTCATCTGTTAATTCTCAGAGGGTTATAGTGACTACATGGAAATCAAATATTAGGAATAAGTGGTTTTTGTGGAGCTTGGAATCAAAGGGGATATTTCGGGCTATATTTGTAACCAGTGGCATATCGAGATATTTTTGGATACTTTCATTGGAGACAAAATGAGCAGAATTATAACGATATTGAAGAATTTCAAAAGCTCAGTGAAGCAATGTTTTATATTAAAATAGGACTATAGTTTACTCTAAGTTTTAAGTGTTTGCCACAATAAGTGTTATTACAGAACATACAGTATAAGTTTGTTTCTCTTCTTGTTCTTCACTTAAAACCAATGTGGGATTCCTAAAATTTGGTTTAATCAGAATAGGGATCTTTAACGAGTATCTGACATCACACAGGCTTTTCAAAGGTTTTATGTTATCGTAGGTGGAAATAAACTGTTTATTCTTGACATGGCTCAGTAATGCCCTGATGATGGCTCACAAGTTTGAGCCGAAACGTCGCCAAAATTAAAATTTAAAAAAAAAAATACTGGCTTCCGATTATTTCTACTAACGATAATTTCTACGGTTGCCTATACTTCCTCAATAAAGATTTTATGCTTTAAAAAATTAAATGTTCAATAAAAACTCGAGTTCATAAACTATTTCATTTAAATTCAAATAAAAGTGTTACTAGTTCTCGTTTCCTGATAATAAAATTATCATGTTTTTTATTACTATTTACTGATGTCTTCAACGGTGAAATTTCTCTCTTTGTTCAATTTTTATAAGTAATTAAATGATTTATTAGTTTCCTGTAGTTGTAAAATAGTTTTTAATGAATTGGATAATATTACAATACATTTTTTACTTTCACTTACTATACATAGTAAGGAAAGTATTGCGATCGTTAAAATTTTCGAATTCCAGTTTTCAACGGGAATACACGTTTTAGGGTTACTTGAGTCCAAATAACCAAGTCCCGCAAAAAAGTCTGTGTATGTGTGGTAACTTCCGGGCGGAAACGGTAAGTTCTATGAAATTGAAAGTTCATATTTATGACTACTACTATCATATTTAAACTATAGGTCCGAGACGTTACAAAACCTTTTTCATCAAAATGAGCTAACCAGGAGACGCACTTTATACTATGCATTTTACACCTTTTTTCGAATTTCTCGAAAACGGTTCCGACGATTTTGATTAAACTCGCTATATCGATGTAAAATTTAATAGGCTTAAACGTCATGTAGGTGTCATTCGGATTAAAATGGTCTGACAGGGCTTAAATGCCGATATTTTACATGTTTTTCCTGTAAAGTACCTTTAATTTCGTAGATTTTATAAAAATAAATATATTATCTTGTTATTACCGATGATAAACACATAAATATTTAAGTTGAACGAATTCGATACCAAACCAAAGGAGAAAACTGAAAAAATATATTTTTAATGAAATTTTTTGTTTGCCGATATTTTAACTTGTATTGAAGTACCTTTAATTTTGTAGATTCTATAAAAATAACTATATTATCTTGTAACCATTGATAATTAACAGCTAAATATGCAAGTTGAGCGAATTTGATTAACAACTAAAGGAGAAAACTAAAAAAATATTATTTTTAATGCAATTTTTCGTTTTTGAACAAAGAACAGTATTATAGACGTATAATACACCGTTGGAAAGAGAAAGATTTTATAAAAAAATATTATTTTATACACAAGCTTATAAAAGTTAATAAAGATTGATAAAAAGCCGATAACACTAACTGATTATTTTAGATGACAATATAATAGAGTTTTTAAATAAAACACATGTCTCTATATTAATTCAATTTAATTAATTCTTCAATGGTTTCACTCATTTTTATCTCTTACTGTTTTAGAAAATTCGTTAATCGATTTTTTTTTTTTTTTTTTTTTTTTTTTTTTTTTTTTTTTTTTTTTATAGAATTCGTAAACATTATAAATATGATTTTATAAACACAGAGTGGCTTAAATTGAAATATTAAAAAACGCTAAGAACTCGTCTCAATAATATCCTCAAAAATTCATTTTAATTTTCTCATTTAAAATTATATGCATTATAAATTTCATCTGACTTGAATGATCACGTAGGGATTTTAATTACGTCTGGGTCATCATTTGTGGAGTTAGGTTGTTATATCGAGTGGCAGATCTTCAGGTCTCGCCTAAGCCTGTCCAGGTAAGGACATATCGTTGCCATAAGTGCCAACAAAGATTGCCAATCGTCGTGTGTGTAATAGTGCCTTATTCTTCGCATTGCATTGGTACCTCAACAGACGAAGATTTTCTGGTTCAGACAACTAAAGAGGGAGAAGGTAATTATTGAGAATACGTGTTCATACCAAGAGGAAGAATACATTTTTCTTGAAGTATAATCACCCATCAACTGGAGTAGGAAGCAAATAGGCAGCAGCCGGTCTGAGCAGGAGAATGAGGAGTCAATAGGAAATCAGAGCAGACTTTTAGATAATTATTTCGAATTCCAAATTAACTTCCATCAGAAATCATAACACATCACAAAAAATCATAACTGTTTACCGCCCAAATTTTAATTTGATTTCGTTTAAATAAAATTTTATTTCTTTAGAAGATAAAATTAGAAGATGTACATTTTTTATTAATTTCCTTCTTATTTTTTAAGTCATTTAAGTTCTTTAGACACCGTCTCAGAGTCAACCCTGATGAAGGCCCACAGTTCAGGCCGAAACTTCGGCACATAATTAAAATAGCACTTATTTTAATGTGTGTTTCTATTTAATGACCGCACCCTCAACCTTCTTCCTCATCTAATTCCTCAACAGTAAAAACAACTCCATCATTATGAACACATATATAGATTATGTTTTAAGATCCCCGGAACGCCCCAGATCTCTACTCATGAAAGCTATCGTGCTTAATATTTCCTAGAATAGGAGGATTGGTTAAGTAAATATATATACATTCAAGTAGAGCGGCAAGGAAATTCGAATTTTCCGTTAGGAGTGCGAAAAATATTTGCATTAATCTGAAGTAAGTACTGCCCTTGAATAAACAATTACATCGATTCTGTATGATGGTCAGATCAATAAATCGATTTTATGCCAAAGGTTCTGTTTCTCTGTGAGTAAAAACCGCAACGACAAACGGATCATTATCACAAAACATTGACGTCATTCTGTCGATCCGTTGCTATCCATATAAAAGACAACCTTTCTTGCAATCATGTGACCTAATTAAATGTAGTCTAAGGTCTCGGAGAGTTTCTTTATTTCTAATTCGCTAAATTAAGGATGTGGGTTGTTGTTTCCTTGATCTTTACTGTTCGGAATCTCACTCTTGACTATTTCCGAAGGACCTCCAGGTCGCGTGGAAGCAGGGCAACCACTCTGCGAAGGATAGGCATTCAGTTGTCACTGCATTTCTTGCCAAGATCCTTAGTTGAGGAATAATGAAAGGTCCTTCCAGAGAACAAGGTCTATTAATCCTTGCATTTTATTGCATCCTTCTAGGAACTAGCAATAATGATGACCTCCATCCTTGACAACGAAACTATACAAAATAGCTTTTCACAAAGACAGGATTAAACTAGAAAAAAAAAAAAAATTGTAGTTCATTTTTTTCAGATTTTGGTCAGACACTTATTTCGAAGATCTTTTACTAGAAACTTTATGGCATAGGCTCTGTAATATTGAAATAAAAAAAATAAAAACTAATTATACAAACATTGAAAAAAACAACGTAGCTCCACAACCCATGAAGGGTCTTGGGTTTAGTATTTATAGAGATTAGTACTGTTTCTAGGTCAAAGGCCGTGCGAGGAGGAAATTGGCCTAGAGTTTTTTTTTTCCCAATCTTTGAGTACCCACTTTAAGAGGCTGGGTGTGCCACAGGAGGGTTTCCATAACCTAGGATCACACCATGGCTTAAATAACAGAATAAATAATTCTGTCTCAGCCAGCCGGTGTTCGAATTCAGAACCTTGAGAACAGTAGAATAGTGCTGTATCCACTAGATCACACGGCTCCTTGTACAAATATTACTAATAATAAAATACATTATGCAAACAAAATAACTGAGGACAATGTTCGCAGTTAGATCTATACGCAGCAACCATATCTGATGTCAGCAACCGACCCAAAAAAAAAGAAAAGTAAAATAATGTATCAGGATAAATCGTAGCAGGGTGTTTCTCTTTCAATTACGTTGTTAATTTTCAAATTTATAGATGAGAAAGATGGTTGGGGGAGCGGTCATTAGAGAGAAACACACATTAAAACATAGTGCTATTTCAATTATTGAGTATATTATAAGTATATTGTTTAAGTATTGATTGTGTGTATGATGTTAATGTAGTTCTTAATTCTTTATTTCATTTATTTGTATTTATCTCAATTATAGGAAGTTTTTGTTTTTGTTTTTATTATATATATATATATTATATATATATATATATATATATATATATATATATATTATATTTTATGTAATTCGACTTTATCATTGTATAATGTATATATTGTGTGAATGAGATCTCATATCACTATTTCTAATGTTCATATAGAAACAAATTGTAATATATCTCAATAAATAAATTATAAAAAAAAAAGTATATTTATTACTTATTTATTATATTTTAATTTTTTTAATTTATTATTTTATTATTATTTATTGAAAAATATTATATTATATTTTATTTTTATATATATTTTCATTATATTTAATCATATTTTATTTATTTATTTAACGTCACTTTATGCTACTATGGCTAATCGGACGATGCTACAGTGGGAGTTCTAAATTTTGCCTATCCAGGTTTTATTAGGATAGGGATCTTTAACGAGTACCTGACAGGCTCGGGACCACCTTTTAATGTCCCTCCAAAGGACGGTATTACTAAGGATTTTTCACTCCCATTTAAAAATCCTAGGACCACCTGCGGGTTTGAATCCGTGACCTTTGGCATAGGAGGCTGTTATGCTAACCACCCAGCTTATATTTAATTATATATTATATTAATTAAAACAGCACTACGTTTTAATGTGTATTTCTATCTAATGACAGCACCCCCAACCATCTTCCTCATCTAATTTCTCAACGGTCAACTAAACTCTATCATTTCAAATTTATATGTATTTAGATAGTGTATTTTCCACCAATTTGCTCCTCATAACAATTTTCAACTTGCCTGCTGGACCCGTCCATGAACTTTCAATGTTAAAGAGGGATTGCTGCTTTGAAATAATTTATCAAATTATGAAAATTAGCGTTCATATAATTATACTCAGTTATACTTATATACCTCCGATAACGTTTACAATGAAAATTATTTTACTATACTTACAAAGTGCATAATAAAATTAATTTATAGAACATTCATAATGTTTAATTCATGTTTAGGCGAAATCATTATTTCATGAATTTAACCTCGTTCAAATAAGGTATGACCAGTTGACGCGTTCTTTCCTTAGGAGAGGAATAATTGTTTGGAAAGAGATAGCCATGGAGTGGAGGTACACGGCAAGGTTACGCCCTAAGGACATGCCAAACCAGGCGGGGATTCTGGAGAGATTGTATCTTCAGGAGGAGGATTGGAACTAGTAAGGTGAGGCGATGCTGTGTCGAGTCAATGACGAGTTGCGAAGTACCGAAGTAGCAGTCGACAAGTCAACATGACATCTGTTAATTGCTGTGTGTAAATATTTACTTAGCACAACCGAGGTACCAGGGCCACCGAACTGCTAAACGTTTTGAAAAATTATATGTAAAAATGTTTTAGTTTGACTTAGAATATTTGCAAAATATTATTCGTACATTTCTTTCTAAAATTTTTTTTAGGTTAAGGTCGGGTATTTCATTTTACCATCAATATAAAATATAAAGACAACGACTATTTTAAGCTAAGAGTTTAAGATAATTTATGTATTTATGAAATATATAAATAAATTACTTACCTTAATTTTCTAAGGTAAGTAGCAGATTTGCAATATTTATTTGTTTAATTAGCTTGCTAGCACGCAGTACGAACACGAAGTGTACCATCTGACAGACAAATACAATGTAACTGGGTAGCAAAAGCAATATGTTAGTCGTTGTAGCCCGTAGGATTCTTAGGACGCAAAACAATGATTTTCATAAATATAGAATTTAACTTAATTGTAAATGTCGGGACTTTGAAAAACAGGACGCGGGGCGAATAGTGAAAAATCGGGACTGAACCGCCAACATCGGGTCTGGTCACCTTAGGCATAGCAGGTTTTTTGGAATTTACTTGAAAGTTGATTTTAATATTTGCATAATAGTGCAAAGATAATCGTCCTAGGAAGATAAGACTTGATTTCTTGTAATAGATTACTAGAAAAAGATAACAATGGAAGAAGACGAAAAATAAATGCAGTGGAAGGTGAAGAGGAGTTACATCGTATTACGGCAGTGCTTTGGATCCAACGCTTCAATGGTTACCGTTATTGGAAAAAAAGTAAGGAAGGTTAATTTGGGAGATTTCTCTGAAGCAGAAAGGAGGTTTCTATTATTAACTTTACAATTTACCTTATTAATTTACAATTATTAATTTTTATGCTAAGAAAATGTATTGTAATATTATCCAATGCATAATTCTTTACCTACGACCACGAACAATAAGAGAATCCGTATTATTTTCTTCATTCATTAAAAACTACTTTACAACTACAGGAAACTAATAAATCACTTAACTACTTGTAAAAAGTGTACAAAGCGAGAAATTTCACCGTTTAAGACATCTGTAAATAATAATAAAAAACATTAAGATAATTTTATTATGAGGAAACGGAAATTAGTAACACTTTTATTTGAATTTAAATGAGATAGTATATAAACTCGAGTTTTTATTGAACATTTAATTTATTAAAGCATAAAACCTTTATTGAGGAAGTAGAAATAATCGGGAGTCAGTATTTTGGTTAATTATTTTCAATAATGAACCTTTGTAATCGATCAAAAAAAAAAAAGTTTGAGAGCTTACGTTCCAAGATGCGTAGAATCCGAAGAAAGATAAAAATTCGTTTGTCCGCCTTCCGCCACAGAATTTTCCACAGATTTGCGTGAGCCCTCATAACTCCGGAATTTTCGATGTAACCAGGTATATTTTATAGCGTATTGTAATAAAAAATTAAATTCTGAAACGCTATAAAATATAATAATCGATCTAAGGAGCAATCCCCATCCCAAAAAACATATTATTATCGATTTTTTTTTTCTGAATTTCATAAGAAAACATTGTATACAAATAATCCGCAAAAATAAAAGCTGTAAGGAATTTATGAAAATTCCTAATATTTTAAGTTTTCTTATTTCGAAAAATCTCTTGCTTCCTTTAATTTCTACACCATTTTAAGGAGCAGCCAAACATTATTTGTAGTGAGTAGCGAAATAGGATTCGATATCCAATAAAATAATTTTTTTTTTTTATTGAAATTTACAACTGTACAAAAAATACATCAAGTAAATATGCTGTAATGTTATAACACATGGAATGAACATGAAGAGAAACTGCCCATTGGCAGCACTCTATGGTAGTGAGTCTAAACAAGATGGCCTCGAGGCCATCTTCTTTTCAGACGCCTCGGAGGATTATCAGGAATGGAAGAGGAAGCAAGGATTGAAACTAATGGATTAGAGTGGGAGTGGAGTTTTTCATGGAAGGTGAGATACCTGGTACGAGCTAAATCAACAACATATGGAACATTAAGATCATTGTGGATGATTTTATTCGTGACAAAGTAAGGATTTTGCGAAGGATTTTGGATTGTAAGGATTGGATACGGGAAGAGCTTGATGGTTTAGTAGAGTCCCAAAGCTCTACTCCGTAGATCCAGATAGGCCTTATGATGGTCATGTAAATGAGTCTTTTGTAGTTAAGTGAAAGGTTAGAGCGTCTGTCTAGTAAGTGTTGGAGTAGCCGAAATCTTCGTGCAGTTTCTTGTCTTTTCAGTCTTGTTTGTGGATTCCATGTAAGTCGTTTGTCAAGCAGGAGTCCTAAATAGCGGATCTGTTCAACCGGGACAAGGAATATCATTAAAGGACACTGTAGGAGAGAATGTCGTAGGTTTTCGACGAAGGGAATAAAATAATTAAAGCAGAAAATAGATTAAATTAAAAAAATATTTTTAAATCGAACAAATAATATAATAAAAAAATTATGTAAATATAAAAGCAATGTGTTTTTTTTCCCATTCTTATAAAGTATAATGCCGTATCTATTAGTTCAATCTACAATTTGTTTAACAGTCTACTTTTTTATTAAAGTTCTATTAACGTGTTATTTTCAATAATCTATCAATTACATAAAAAGAAGTTTATGTTTAATAGAATTAAATCCCGGGCTTGAAATTTACAATATTACTTCACGCAAGAATATTATTGTATTCATAAAATAATTGGTCTCAACTTAAAAATGAATCAATTTTCTATTATTAGCTGTTACGTAACGTAACGCTATAACCGTGGCAGCTGTAACGACTTCACCAAGTCGCTATTATATTACATACTTTTTTAGTTAAATCTCGGCACTCGACTTCCGGAGAAATTGCATACAGCTTTCTAAACAAAACCTCCTTTATATCTCTTTGGGGAATAACAAAAGTAGAACGTGAGCTATTCAAAGATAATTTTATTAATATTTAAAACGAAAGATATATTTTTTTTTTTTCGAAATATGGGGGAAAAAAATTAAATATTTTTGTATTTTACTGAATTCATAAAAACATGGGCTAGAAGGGTTGATAAAGCATGACTTTCTTCGATAAGAAAATCAATAATAACAGTGATATTTCTCTTCCTCTAATCTACTCAAGTCTTCCTCAACTACTCAATACTGAAAAATCATGTTCAGTATAATTCGATATAACAATACAATAATAACAACGTCATTCCAAATGTCTAAAAAATAAATCTTGAAAAAATTAATTGACAACATTAATTATAGTAGCAAGTAAATCCAACTAATATGATTAAAAAAATTACGGATAGAGGAGGATGGAAAAAGAGGAGAGTCCGTCCAAAAGCAGTACCAAAAAAACAGAAAAAGAAAATAAAAATCTAATAACACTAAATATTATATATATATATATATATATATATATATATATATATATATATATATATATATATATATATATATATATATATATATAGATAAAGATAGAAGAAGAAGAAACTTTATTTATTTACATAATATATACAATGTACACTCAATACAAATATTTTGGTTTCATGATTTCAGTGGACCTTTTTTCATGATAAGAGAGTTTCAATCATCCTTTGAATTTACTAATTATCATACAATATTTTGTTTAAGACAGTAGGAAAAGTAACACGAAAAAAAAAAAAAAAAAAAGACCTACACAATATAAATTACAATATTAATTTAAAAGTACATGTTTGGTTCTTTTGTGCGTGTAGCGCTTTAGTGATGTTTTGTTGTAATTACCAATTTATAGTTTAAATGGGTTTTCAGAAGCTGTGGTTTTATCAAAATAGTTTTTGGTTACTGTGTAGATATACTGTTTTAATGTTGGGAGATTTAGTTCAAAGAGCATTTTTGAAATTTTAGTATATCGTGGGTAGTTGTTAATGATTCGCATACATGTATTTTGTATTGTTTCTATTTTTTTATAATTTGTATTGCAAGTCGAGCTTCAGATGGGCGATGCATAACAGATCTGGGCACGTATGACTGTTTTATATAGTAGTAGTTTGTTCTGAGTGCTTAAACTGGATTTTATTAAAATATGGGAACATTTTATAAATACATTTTTTTGTTTTTTCGGATTTTCTATTTATATGTTCGATATAAGTTAACGATTTGTCTAATGTTATGCCTAAGTATTTAACTAATTTTAGGGAGCGGCGTGGTCTAGTGGATAGAGCGCTAGTCTGCTGTGCTCCGGGTCCTGGGTTCGAATCCCGGCTGTGGCAGAAAATTATTTATTCTGTTAATTCGGTCGGGGGGCGACCCTAGGGTATGGAGACCCTCCTGGGGCAGACCCAGCCTCTATAAAGTGGGTACCCAAATTAATTGGGGAAAAACCTGGCGGCTGAGCGTGATCAAGGCCTAATCACCTCATTGCACTGCCGTTGGCCTAGAAACAGTACGTATCTCTATATGTACTGAGCCCAAGACCCTTCATGGGTTGTAGTGGTACAGGTTATTTAACTGATTTAGGCCAGTTAATGTGGACTGAGTTTAATAAAAGGTGATGGTTCATGTTCGTATATACAGATGTATTTTTATCTTTCGCATAACTATCTACTGCTCTAAAAATTCGAAAGTTTGAATTTCGAAAGGAGTGAAAGGTAGGAAAAGATAGCCATGTTGGAGAAATAACAGAGATAAGGTCTAAAAATTAGGTAAATAGAATTAATAACGATAGTGTCATGGCGATCAACAGAGTTTGTGGTCCAGTTGTATTCCTTACATGTATTCCGATAGAGTTTGGACTGAGTTGGTTGCTGAAAACGTCCGTTTATGAATTTAAAAAAAACTTTCTCCTGATCCGGAAAAATGAAGCTTTACTGAATAGAGAATCGAGAAAATAAAAACTTATTGGCTGATTTGAAACAGTTTCAGAGACACCTGTGGTGATGTGGCTAAGACAATAGCCTTTTATCTCCAAGGTCGCAGGTTTAAATCCGAAAGATTTTTTAAAGGTGGTTAAATATCCTTGCTTCTGCAAAATAAGGTCAACAATTTCTCTCTGAATTTAGTCAATAAATCTTTGACATAGAAGGCTGTTATTCTTACCACTAAACCACAGGTGTCCCACGACACATCGTTTTTAAATTTCTTTTATTAAGAGATAATACAACTTGCTACCTTCTGGGGCAATGAGTATTACAGCTAGAAGAAACCATTTATGCTATATGTACATTATGTTTTAAATTAATTAGTAAATTAAATTTTTTTTTCTTGGTGTTCTATTGAGCTCAGATGTTCAATATAAATGTATCTTTAATTCTATCTCTCATAAAAAAAAAAAAAAAAAAAAAAAAAAAAAAAAAATCAGCAACCATCACACTTTAAAATCTATCGGATTACATGTCAGGAACTACAACTGGACCATAAACTTTTTTGTGAGGTGTGAATAGTTGAATGTGTGTAAATATGTTGTATTTGATACAACATTGTTGACAATGATCACAACACTGTTGTGATGTCCCTCCTTAATCGCCCTATAGAAGGCCTGAAATTTAGGTTACAAATAAATTAAGTTTTCATTTCATTGGTTGTTTATTTGACTGCAGCCGGAACTAACTTCTTCCCTACATAAACTTTTTTGATCGCCATTACACTATCACTATTAACGTAGAGTTAATAATAATAATAATAGGCTTAACGAACCCGAAGGATCGATGCCGATACCATCAAAGTCTGCCTACACAGACTCGTCCAATGTTCACCGTTCAAGTCCAAGCCCCCGAGATCAGCCTTAACGCAATCCTCCCATCGACACTTCGGCCTGCCTTTCGTACGCCTACCAGTCGGTTCAGCGAGTACCAACTTTCTTGGAATCCGTTCCTCACCGAGCCCAACCACTTTACGCGCCCATTTGAGTCTCCGCGATGCTATCAACTCAATTATATTCACAGGATACAAGTTCCGCAATTCCGCGTTGTGCAACCTTCTAAACTCCCCAGTGGCCTCATCTCTCTTCGGACCAAATATTTTACGCAGTACATTATTTTCGAAAACCTTAAGCCGTTGTTCATCCTACATCTCTTCGGACCAAATATTTTACGCAGTACATTATTTTCGAAAACCTTAAGCCGTTGTTCATCCTTCAAAGTAAGCGGCCACGTTTCACATCCGTAAAGAACCGTCGGAAGAATAATAGTTTTATAAATTCTAACCTTTAAGTTTTTAGATAAAACGTAGAGTTAAAATTACCTTATTTAGGGGTACTAAAAATAGGGTAATTTTTTACACTAAACTGATTTTTCTACTGTTATACCATTAAATAAAATGTATTTTTCGTACGCAAACTTCTCAATAGTGTTTGGGGAGCTCTTGAAAAGCGTGTGCCTCTAATAATTTTTCAAAAAAATATCAAAATTGGTGGGACACATTTCAGATCATTTACTTGTTAGTTAAATATCTCGTAAGGAACAACAGGACCCCCAACTTTTTTGATCGCTACACAGATATAAATTAATTAATTTTCAGACCTTATCTGTGTTATTTCCTTAACATGGCTGGCTACCTTTTTCTGCGTTAGAAAAAAACAGGAAGAAGTTTCACTCCTTTCCAAATTCAAACTTTCAAAAAGTAGATTTTACGAAAGCTAATATACATCTGTCTGAATTTTCCTTATTTTTTCCTCAGTGCTTAATAAACTACAACTTATTCAAATAATGATAGTATAACAAAGATATCCTGAGAACCCCTAAGGAAGATAGAGTATAGGCTGGCGGTGTACACAATACATCCCCCCCGCTTCTCGCTGTACTCCTGTGTACTCACAAAGGAGAAATTCCAGAGCCTATTGTCCGCTCTTTCTTTTAGATTTTACACTCTTCCGCAACCTCCCGACCCGATGGATATTATCCATTCCACGGTTCAGCGGCCGCCCGTCGATCCTTTCGAAACGATCTCTTTCAGAAGGACACCGTGATAGGATTGCACTATACCTACAAGAATCACAGGGCATATAGAGCAAGGAATGCATATGTTTACTACATATGTTATGGCCTGATGAGGTTTCATGACTGTTTCACGGAAAAAAAGAAAACTGTATAATTTTTATGATATTTATCAATAGATCATTTTGATCATATTAATCTTTATTTTTTATCTGTTTTAAAAATAGTTATTTAAAAATTTTTTTAACTTAATATTTTATTTACAGCTGTAAAAAAATTACAATCAGCAAATGTGCGAAAATCTAAGTAAACATGGCGTGGGCAGACATGAGTGCACCCAGTGGTGCATCCTCCTGGCATTAAGCAGAACTATATTTTCAGGTCAGGAGGTCCCTCATCTAACTCCTTTTCAGCCTACGCCGAGTTATGGATGGTATGTCGGTTGTAGCCATGTTTTGCACAAGTTTGTTAATGTGTCCATTTAGTTTGTCGTGAAATCGTTTGTAAGTCGATCAAATGTGGTTTGTTATTGTAGGAATACGTAAGTCAGTATGAAGGGTGTCGTTTGAAACATATGGTGGTGAGTTCGTTGCCAGTCTTAAAAATTGCGATTGTAATGTTCGTATTTTTTCGTATGTGTGTCTTTTTAGCAGGTCCGTATATTTGGCAAGCATAAGTACATATTGGTTTTAATAAATAAGTGCATACGTTAAGTTTCTGTCTGATGGGTAATTTAGAATGTCTATGAAGTATCGAATACAATAGCCTCAGTCGAAAATTTAGAGTTTTACGTTTAGTCTTGACGTGTGGGCCCCATGTCAACCTTTTGTCAAAAATAAGTCCTAAGTACGTTACTGTGTTTGATTGTGGTATCTGGTGATTGTCTATGTAAACTGGAGGGCAGGTTCCATGTCTAAGTGTAAATGTAAGATGTAGTGATTTGTCGTGGTTAATTTTTAATTTCCATTTTCTACACCAGTTTTGTACATTGTCTATGTGATGTTGTAAAGTCATACTGGCCAGTGTAGGGTCTGTGTTTTTAGTAATAATTGCAGTGTCGTCGGCATATGTCGCAGTTAGGATGTTTTCGTTTGACGGTAAGGCATATGTGTATATTAAGTACAGAAGTGGGGCCAGGATAGATTATTTTAAATATAATTACAAGTTTTGAATAGAAGAGAAAGAAAAAGAAGACGATCGTACTTCAATTGTTTTATTACTGCCTAGTGGGGGGGGGGGGAGGGGGGTAGATTTTATGGTATGGTAGATTTTAGATTTATTTCGGGCTGGTTAAGGCTGAAGGAAACTAATTTTGCATAAGATTTTCTGAATTTCTTTTTTTCCCACTTTTATCTCCTAAACTGGAGAGATATAATCCGAAAGAGAAAAAAACTGTAGCTTTACAACCTCTGAAGAGTCTGAAATATACAGAATGCTACTGGTTTTAGACCATTAAAACACCAAAAAAAAAAAACTTAAGCCTATTCCTTATAAAAACATATTACTTCTTTCAGCTGACACACCATACATAGAGAAGAAGAGAAGTGGGTGTGGTGCGCAAGATGCAAAAAAAATAAAACGGAAATACGAGTTAGGTTCTTAATTTTTCGTTTGCGTTCATTGTGATTCAGACGATGAACGCTACTATGGTTTAAAAAAATATATTTTTTGAATGTTGTTACGTGAACAGCTTTCGTAAAATCATTAAGTGTCATTTGTTTTCTATATCTAATTAGTTCATCAACTAAGGCCGTATTAGTATCCCTATTTATTTTGCAATAAATATTGCGTACAAAAAAATTATTTTACGCGGGTTTCACCATTCAAATCCTACATGGAAAATATATAGCCTGAGAAAGACATTTTTACTTTCACTTACTATATATAGTAAGAGGAAGTATTGCGATCGTGAAAATTTTCGAATTCCAGTTTTCAACGGAAATACACGTTTTAGGGTCCCCTGAGTCAGTTCCGACGATTTTGATTAAACTCGCTATATCGATGTAGAATTTAATGGGCTTTAATATCATGTAGTTTTCATTCTGATTAAAATAGTCTGACAGGACTTAAATTCTGATATTTTAAATTTTCTTTTTTTAAAGTACCATTAATTTTGTAGATTTTGTAAAAATAAATATATTATCTTGTTACCGCTGATGAAAAACAGGTAAATATATAAATTGAATGAATTCGATACCCAACTAAAGGAGAAAACAGAAAAAATAATTTTGTAATGCAATGTTTTGTTTTCGAACATAAGAGCAGTAATATACATGTATGATATACCGTTGGAAAGCTAAAGATTTAAAAAAAAATATTATCTCATACACAAGCTTTTAAAAGTTAATAGAGAGTGATGAAAATAAGATAAAACTAATTGATTATTTTAGATGATAATATAATAGATTTTTTAATAAAACAAATGTTTCTATAGAAATTCAGTTTAATAGTTTAATTAGTTCTTTTATAGTTGCACTCATTTTCATCTCTAACTGTTATTGAATGTTCATTAATAACGGAGGTAAGTGAAAGTCGTGTGTTGCCCGCACCAGATTTTTCAACTTGATATAATAATAGAAAAATTCTATATTTTTCTATGGAAAATTATAATTAGTATTTTTAAACACAATTGTTATTATAAAATATATAATAACAAGATGTATTGGGTTCGTTTTCATTTACTATTTAAGTTCAATAATTTTGATCCTCAAAAACAAATGTGGAGTCAATTACTATATATGAAATACATATATACAGATCGATCTAATTTTTTTCAACAAAAACTAAAATCCAAACTGATAAAAGCTATTTCCAGCGCAGTTAATATTCACCACAACCTCCTTCCAGGACGGATGCCAATCGCCTGGAGTCTATTCAACTTGCCATTGCCATTCTATTCACAAGGCAGGAGAACAATGGCGTTTGTTATTAAAAAAAAACAAAAAAACTATTATTACCTAATAGGTAATATTTCTTAATAATAATAATAATACTTATTTTGTTAAATAATTATAACAAAGATATTTAATATAAGTTTCACTTAATATATACTTCATCATTTGCTCTTTGGCATGGATATTTAGTCCTGAACAAGGTAGAAAAGATGATATAATAGGTTGTGGTCGGATAATATTCTACTCTACAGTAGGTTACATAACCTGAAATACAAACATAAAGGTGAGTAGTGAGGATCAAACTTAGGTCTGAATTAGTTAAATGAAAAACGTTGCGGTGCTTTCAACTGAAAGTTCATATTGTAATTAAACTTAATGTTGTAAAAAATGTATGCTACGAAATAACAATTTATACCTGTGTTATGCGGTATAACAAGTTTAAAACTTTAGAAAGAATAGTCCAGTCACAACTATCAAACTTCCTCGAAAAGTCCAAACGTCTTGATCCTCTCCAATCCGGTTTTCGACCCGGTTTTTCCACACAATCCGCCCTCCTTAAAATTACTAGTGACATACATACTGCCATAGACGAAAAGAAACTTACAGTACTAATACTTCTGGACTTCTCAAAAGCTTTTGACTCACTTGATCACTCTATCCTTTTTTCCAAACTACAGTCTTTATCCTTTTCCAAAAGCACTATTCATTGGTTCAAATCATTTCTCTCAAATAGAACTCAAGCTGTTACCATTCCTAACCATCCTCTATCTTCCTTCCTTGCCCTGTCGGCAGGTGTGGCCCAGGGTTCAAGCATATCTCCTCTCCTTTTCAATTCCTATATTAATGACCTTCCCAATGCCATCCATCACTGCTCCCACCACTTATACGCTGATGATTTCCAGATATACCTATCCTTTCCTCCCTCCGAGTCTCTAATAGCATTTGCCAATATTCAGAAAGACCTGGATAGAATCTGTGCCTGGGCAACTTTGAATAAACTAAGTCTAAATGCTACAAAAACTCAGGCGATTGTTATAGGTTCCAATCCCCTCCTCAAATCCCATACTACTTTTCCGAGTCTTACCCTAAATGATCACCCAATTACCTTCACTTCCTCTGTCAAAAACCTAGGTATTACCATCGATCAAACCCTTTCCTGGAAACCCCATATTGCCCAAATCTCCCGAAGAACAATAAGTACCCTCAAATATTTCCATCGCTCCCGTCATCTTCTTCCACTGTCTACCCGTAAGCTCCTTGTATCCTCATTTATTTTCCCCCACTTTGACTATTGCTGTACGGTATATGGCGGCCTCTCGGCTGTGCTCGAGGACAGGCTAAAGCGAATTATGAATATAGTTTTAAGATTTGTCCTTGGTACACCGAAGAGGTCTCATGTGACCCATTTATACAATGAGTTGAAGTGGCTCCTTCCTTCTATCCGAAGACAATATTTCCTAGGATCATATCTTTACCAAATAATCAACTCCCAGCTACCTCCATATATCTACAGACTTCTGCAATTTAAATCATCAGTCCACTCCCTCCAAACAAGATCCCGCCATTCCGACCTTTATATTCCTACCCATCGAACAACAACTTTTGATCATTCCTTTATTGTCCGCTCCACTACTCTCTGGAATTCCTTACCTACTCATATCCGCCATGCTTCTTCCCTAACATCATTCAAGTCCCAGCTATTCCAGTACCTTCTGTCATCCCAAACAGACGCTCAATAAGATATTTCAAATAAAAAAGAAAATCTGTTATTTATTGTTTATATTTTTATAAGGATCGATAATGAATCAAGTTCAATGTTTAGTTTTGTTTAATGCACCAGAAGTTATTATTTATTTATTTTACTCTTTTGTTTTATTACATCCTTTCTTTTCTTTATGTATAATTGTGAATAAGAAATAATTATATTCCTTTGGTCTTGTAGCCAGACACATTATATATATATCTTAATTGAACATATGAATTGTTCTTAAGGGACTTTGTCCCAGAATAAATATATTTTTCTATTCTATTCTATTTTCTATTCTAAAACGCTATATCTCAGCTATTTCTTAACCCATTATAATGTTGTTTTTTTTCTGTATAGTAAGGACTTTATTTCTCTTTTGATTAGCAGTAACGATATGTTGGGTTTTTATATGATTTTAAAAACATGGTATTCATCAATCGGACATAAGGATTTTTATTCGTTGTTGTTGTTTTAATTTTAAGGGCAAAAAAAACTACTGATAGTTGTTATCGCCCTCACATCTTTACAAAAGACAAAAGAAAAAGAAAAACGATAATACCAACAAATAAAAATAAAGATAAATAAAAATAAAATAATGCAATACGAAATTAGTAACATTGATAAAAAAAAAAAAAAAAATTTTAAAGTGTATTGGGAAAGTAAAAAAGCTCGATACATGGGTACCTCATGATCTCACTGAGCGGCAGCAAGACCCCATCTTTCAAAACATACTGTGCAAAATTGAAAGAACTGGGCTATGAAGTTCTTCCGCACCCACTATATTCTCCCGACTTGTCTCCAACAGATTACCACCAGTTCAGGAATTTAGACAACTTCGTCAAAGGAAAACTTTTTGAAAATGATGATCAAGGGAAAAGTGCGTTTGCAGATTTTGTTTCACTTCAAAGCTCAGAGTTTTCCAGTTCGGGGACACAAAAGTTGGTGTCACGTTGGGAAAAATGTGTAGAAAAAGAAGGTAAATACTTCGAATAAAATAATCTTGTTTTCATATCGTATTTTTAATAAAAATCCTTTACCTTGAAAACGGACATTTCATGTGACACAACACAATAAATATATATCTCTTACTGCCAATATATAATGGACCATCTCGCACTTAATGTTTTAGCACATTTCACATATTTCATATTATATCTGTTATTTTTTATTTTTACATAAATCATTTGAATGGATAAAAACTTAGAATTTTGTATTTTATGTTTTTATTGAATCTACATATTTGGTTATATATTTGATACGTATGTAGAACAGATTTGGGATTTATTGATACAAGAAAACCATAGTCATTATTTACACACCAGTTTTTATATATATGTATGATAATAAATTACCGAAAATGTTACCTTAATAATTAAAACAAAAGTGAAACATTTCTTACACAAACAGAGAACGGTAGGAAAATAATAATTAAATGAATATTTAAGCATACAAAGTCAATTTGATTTCACATACAAATTATATCAATATATAAACAAAAATATAAAAGTAAAACGTCTTCCTCGACGTGAAAAATAACCCATCACTAAGCAAATTATTTACACACGACACTGATGACTGTGTATCGGACTTGAAAGCCTGACATCCGTTTTCACGGAGGGTAACACTACACAAATCGCATTACTTTTCGATGCAGTCACTTGTTACGGGTTTCCGTTATTTTTTTTTTATCCACAGCCTGAGAAATAAATAACGTTACTCCATTGTGCGAAATGAAGGCATTATAAAGAGCTCTTTGCAACCTTCAATTTAAACGCATCGCATAACTCTTTGTTGTCCCACGCCCCAGATAGTGAGTGTATAAAGGCATCAGCCGTGAGGTAACTGTGAGAACAAAAAATATAAGGTTAAATCATTTGCCATTTCAGTTGAATGTAGGCTGTCAAGTAATTTCAGGAGGTTCATAACGGTGTAATGGCAATTAAAAAAAAAGGCATTTCCAAATACTCACGATTACGCATGTAATTGTGAAAGCCTAACATGAAACCAAACATAAATAATCTTAAATAAAAGAATATATTTTCTTTATGTTACATGTTATATTTATTTATGTAACAAATGTTACATTTTATGTTTATTCTTATTTATTGATTTCTAGAATTTGTAAATAGAGATGGTACTATGACCCTTTTTTCTTTTCATTATTGTGTTATTTAATTGTAGTTATATATTGTTTTTGGTCAGTTATAATTTATTATTCTGTTCATAATTGTTATTCTTAAGGGACATTTTCCTAGAATAGTTTTTTTTTTCTAATATATATATATATATATATATATATATATATATATATATATATATATAACCCGCGGTGTAAATAATGACTATGATTTTCTTGTACCAATAAATCCCAAATCTGTTTTACATACGTATCAAATATATAAACTTAAGAACAATAGAAACTTATAAATATATATATATATATATCACCAAAAGTCATGGATTCCTCTGAGGTAAAACGCTCATTATCCGGAGGTAAACTAGTCCCCCGTTCGGGTCTCCGGGTGGGGACTGCTTCAGGGGAATCATGGCGCAAGATGAAAATTAGAGATCTAACAATAGGGAAATGGAACGTTAGAAGTTTAAATATGGCAGGTGGGTTAAAGTTGGTCGCGAATGAAGTTAAGGGATACCACTTAGATATCGTTGCATTACAAGAGGTTCGCTGGCCAGGGGAGGGTTCGTTAACAGAAGGAAAGTATACTATTTGGTACGGGGGGAGCGTTAATTATTGTCTAGGTACCGGGTTTCTGATTAGGAATAGATTTCTTTCCGCATTACGGGATGTACAGTTCTTTAGTGAAAGAATATCGGTTGCTATATTTCAAGGGCGTTGGTTTAAAATCGCGTTTATAAACATTCATTCTCCCACCGAAGACAGTGATGATGAAGTAAAATGCGAATTTTATGATAAACTAGAGTCGGTTTACGATAAATTACCGCGAAATTACATTAAGATAATACTAGGTGACGCGAACGCAAAGGTTGGAAGGAAAGAAGTATATCATCCGACAATCGGTAAAGAAAGTTTGCACGAATATAGTAATGATAATGGGACCCGACTAATAAACTTTGCCATTTCGAAAAACCTAGTAATCAAAAGTACTACATTTAAACATAAGGATATTCATAAGTATACGTGGACATCGCCGGATGGACAAACACGGAATCAAATCGATCATGTTTTCATACAAAACAGATGGCAAAGTAGCATAATTAACGTGAGATCGTATCGGGGTGCAGAATGCGGTTCTGATCATGAATTAGTAATCGCGAAACTTCGACAAAAACTAAATACAAAAAAGAAAACACCGAACTATATTCGTCCCGAGAATTTTGATTTAGTTAAATTGAACAACCTCGAAATTAGAAAACAGTTCGCGATAGAAGTAAAAAATCGGTTCGAAGCTTTGGAATCTTCAGACGAGGAACACGAAGATGTAAACAAACTATGGGAAGGGATCAGGGATAATATTAAAGAGGTCGGTAATTTATGCCTTGGAAAAATCGAAAATAAAAAGAACAAACCTTGGTTCGACAGGGATTGTCAAAATATGTGCGAAAAAAGAAAAACCGCTAAACTGAATTCCTTAAATAATCCAAGCGATAATAATGTGGCTTATTTTCGGTTAGTAAAGAATGAAACTTCAAAACTCTTAAAAAATAAGAAAAGAGAGTATCTTAAAGGCAAAATAATAGAAATAGAAAAACACAGAAACGAAAATAACGTAAGAGAGATGTACAAAGGTATAAACCAATCGCGTAAAAGATTTGAACCTCTATTGAATGCGGTTAAAGATGCAAATAACAATATAATTGCGGATCCTTCTGAGATATTAAATAAATTTAAACAACACTTTGACGGCATCTTAAATACGGAAAATAATAATCAATCTCCTCTCTCTGAATATCAGAGCGCTGAACCATGGATAGACGCACCGAGTAAAGAGGAAGTAGAAATGGCGATAGGAAAATTAAAAGGTTATAAGGCTGCAGGAAATGATAATATCACGAGTGAATTAATCAAGGCGTGAGGAGAAGCGGGCGTTTTCAAAATACATTTTTTAGTTTAAAAAAATCTGGGAAAATGAAAAAAATGCCAGAAGAATGGAAAGAATCAATACTTATTCCGATTCATAAAAAAGGACCGAGGTCGGATTGTAACAACTATCGTGGGATCTCTCTTCTCCCAGTATGCTATAAAATATTCTCGTCAATTCTAACTAGTCGAATCACGGAATACGCTGAGGAAATTATCGGAGATTACCAATGTGGTTTTAGGCGGAATCGCTCGACTATTGACCAAATATTTTCCTTACGTCAAATATTAGAGAAAAAATTGGAATACAACGGTGTAGTCCATCAACTTTATATCGATTTTAAAAAGGCTTATGATTCAATAGACCGTCAGAAGCTATATAATATCATGATTGAACAGGGAATACCTAGAAAGTTAGTAAACCTAGTAGAGATGTGTTTGTCGGAAACATTCCATAAAGTTAGAATCGGCCATAATTACTCCGAGAGATTTGAGGTGCGATCGGGTTTGAAACAGGGTGACTCCCTTTCACCTGTGTTATTTAATTTAGCTTTAGAATATGTCATAGAAAAGGTGATGTGTACCGAGAAAGGCTTAAATATGGGTGACAAGATTCCGGTTTTGGGGTATGCCGATGATCTGGTACTGCTAGGTGAAGACACGGAAACCATACAACTAAATACAAGTGTGTTAATAAAAACCGGTAAAGAAATAGGACTCGAATTAAATACCGATAAGACGAAGTATATGATTAGTAGCAGAAACGGTGTCGATCTTGGTGATATTGATGTATCAGGTCATACTTTTGAACACGTAGCGAAATTCAAGTATTTAGGTTCAATTATAACTAGAAAAAATGAAATCCAGGAAGAAATAAAGTCCCGGTTAAAGGTGGGAAATGCGTGTTATTATTCAGTTGCTAAGTTACTTAGTTCACGGCTTCTATCTAAAAACTTAAAGATTAGAATTTATAAAACTATTATTCTTCCAACGGTTCTTTACGGTTGTGAAACGTGGCCACTTACTTTGAAAGATGAACAACGGCTTAAGGTTTTCGAAAATAAGGTATTGCGTAAAATATTTGGTCCAAAGAGAGATGAGGCCACTGGGGAGTTTAGAAGGTTGCATAACGCGGAATTGCGGAACTTGCATCCTGTGAATATAATTGAGCTGATTGCATCGCGGAGACTCAAATGGGCGAGTAAAGTTGTTGGGCTCGATGACGAGCGGATTCCGAGAAAGTTGGTATTTGCTGATCCGATTGGTAGGCGTCCGAAAGGTAGGCCGAAGCGGAGATGGGAGGATTGCGTTAAGGCTGATCTCGGGGGCTTGAGATTGAATGGTGAACATTGGACGAGTCTGTGTAGGCGGAATTTGGTGGTATCGGCATCGAACCTTCGGGTTCGCTAAGCCTATTATTATTATTTTTATTGCACATTTTCTTGGTTTTACCAGAATATTTACCTACCCGGACCAAAGTCAAGGGCTAGGCAAAAAATACTACACTATATTTAAAAATTTTCTGATGATACTGGCTGTACCGAGGAGAACTGCTTTCTGTCCTTCTTCCAGATCCTTTTCGGGCAGTTTTAAGTTTTTAGTTGCTAAAATGGTTATTATTATTATTATTATTATTATTATATATATATATATACTTTTTTATTGATATTTAGAACTAAAAAATCAAGTAAATGTGATAGTTATATAATACATGTTCTGATGGAAGCTTCTCTACATGTATTTCATGTCATTATGAAATACATGTAGAGAAGCTTTCTATTTGAAGCACTCTAAAAATATTCTAAACTAGAAGGTCCCTGGGCCATCTACTTTTCAGACGCCTCGGAGGATTATTAGGAATTGAAGAGGAAGAAAGGATGGAAACTACTGGGTTAGAGTGAGAATGGAGTTTGTCACGAAAGGATTGATACCTTGTCCGGGCCAAATCAGTAACATATCGAACATTAAGATCTTTAAGGATTAGTTTATGCGTGAAAAGTTAGGAGCGTTGAGGATTTCACGAAGGATTTTAGATTGTAAGGATTGGATGCTGAAAGAATTTGATGGTTTAGTAGAGGCCCATAGCTCTACTCCGTAAGTCCAGATTGGTCTTATAATAGTCATGTAGATGAGCCTTTTGTAGTTAGGAGGAAGGTATGACCGTTTGTCTAGTATCCTAAAACGGCGAGCTATTTCTTGTCGTTTTATTCGTGTATGAGGATTCCAAGTAAGGCGTTTCTCAAGAAGTATTCCTAGATTTCGGATCTGTTCAACAGGACTAGTTGAGTGTTATTAAAGGATAGTGTAGGGCAGGAAGTCAAAGGTTTACGACGAAAGGTGAAGGTTATTTGATGGGATTCGTTGGATTTAACAAATATATAAAACATGGAAATATTTCTGATCCATCGAAAAAAATCAATAACAACAAAAATAAAAATTATCTACATATAAAGATGACTTGTACTGAAATAATTTATTTTCACCTCGAAAACATTTTATAAACGACTCATTTATTCGCAAGCAGTTTACTGTTACGAATTATTTAAAACAGTAAAATATTAACGATCATTCAAATATATTCAATCATATTTAAATTAACATTAAATATTAAAGCCTATCTAATTATCACAAATTGAAATGATATAATCTCTGTTTCTGAAATATTATAATTCCATTAAAAAAAAGTTATTTCGAAAGTGTTCGGTACAAGCACCAATAATCGTTAAGACAGCACCGAATTTCCAGTTCTTGTAAAATGTAACCTATTATTAAACATAACTAAAATATTAACAAACTATTTCGATACAACAATAATGATGTGTTTTTTTTTTTTTTTTATATTAACAACTACATAATACAGTTTTTTTTTTTTTAATACTTGTAAGTGACATATCAGGACTCAAATTTCTTACCAGATTTTATTCTTAATATAAACATCTTGTACTCACCTGAAACAATAAAAAAATAAAACTTAGTTACATATAATGTTTAGAAGAAACATTAGTTATAAAAAATAAAATAACACATAAATTATTGTGATTTTAATTATTACGAAAAATGGTTAAAGTTGAATAATAATAATTTTAACAAATAGGTAATTTCAGCTATCTATAAAATAAAAGGTACCGAAAATAATACTTTCATTTTTGTTATATTATAATTGTAATAATTTCAGCTGTTGCATTTATTAAATAATAATAATTAACTGCAAAGGAATAATATATAAGAGAACACTTATCTACTTTTATTATGAAGAGCTTTCTGTTTACTAATAATACCTCAAAACTAATTTTTGACAATGAAACCTCTGGTTAAGATAACTTCTATTAAGAACAATACTATTACAATAAATATTTCTTCACAGGAAAGTTCTTGATTGACAACTTTTTTCTTTTAATTATAAATAGGGAAATTTTGTCCTATTGAATAGGGATAGAGGGAAAAAAAAGGTGGGAAAATGGATATAGAAAATAATATTTTCTTAATAATATTATAAAAATGTGCAAAATTCCTGGTAAAAAGTGGCTCTTCTGGTTGGGTGAAACTTCATTGTTATACAATTTATCTTACTGAGCTAGACTAACCAAGCACAGACATTTTTGCGGGACTTGGTCATTTGGACTCAGGAGATCCTAAAACATGTACCTCCGGTGAAATCTGGAATTCGGAACTTTTTACGATCGCAATACTTTCCCTTACTACATGTTCTATATATAGGTAAGTGAAAGTAAAAAATACCTAATATTTGAAAGAAAATAGTCGGGATGGCGGTAGAAGAGAGAAAACAATGATATTGGTCAATTATTTATTGCTTTGCTCACTGCTCGAAAAAAAAAAAAAAAACATTTTCTAATACTATCCAACTGTTTATTTCGTTTTATGTTGTTTTTACTTTCACTTACTTTGAATAATAAGGGAAAGTATCGCGATCGTGAAAATTTTCGAATTCCAGTTTTCAACGGAAATAAACATTTTAGGGTCCCCTGAGTCCATATAACCAAGTCCCGCAAAAAGGTCTGTGTGTGTGTGTGTGTGTGTGTGTGGTAACTCCTAAGCCGAAACGGTAAGTCCTATAAAACTGAAATTTCATATTTAAGACAAATATACGCAAGAGACGAGAAAAAACTTTTTTCACCAAAATGAGCTTACCAGAAGAGGCACTTTATACCATGCATTTTGCACCTTTTTTTCGATTTTCTCGAAGACGGTTTCGACGATTTTGATTAAACTCGCTATATCGATGTAAAATTTAATGGGCTTTAATATCATGTAGGTTTTATTCTGATTAAAATGATCTGACAGGGCTTAAATGCCGATGTTTTAAATTTTCTTTCTCTAAAGTACCTTTAATTTTGTTGATTCTATAAAAATAACTATATTATCTTGTTACCACTGATGAAAAACAGGTAAATATATAAATTGAATGAATTCGATAACCAACTAAAGGAGAAAACAGAAAAAATATTTTTTTAATGGAAATTTTTTGTTTTTGAACATAAGAGCAGTAATATACATGTATGATATACTGTTGGAAAGCTAAAGATTTAAAAAAAAATATTATCTTATACTCAAGCTTTTAAAAGTCAATAGAGAGTGATGAAAAGCCGATAAAACTAAGTGATTATTTTAGATAATAATATAATAGATTTTTTAATAAAACACATGTTTCTATATAAATTCAATTTGATTAATTCCTTAATAGTTTCACGTATTTTTATCTCTAACTGTATTAGAAAATTCTTTCATTGGTTTTAAAAATGGAGGTAAGTAAACGTCGTGTAATGTCCGCACCAGATGTTGTTTTGTTTGCTTAATAGATGTATTAAAACCTTCTATAAATAAAAAAAATTACCGAGTTCTCCATTTAGAAGAACTCTCTCTTAGTCTTTGTACAGGAACGCCTCCATCTGTAGCAACGAGGGGTGTGGTTGTGATGTAACGCTCCCCTGACATCTCCCGGCCTATAGACACTTTAGAGACAGCGTGTCTTTCTTCGAAAGGTCATTCGATAGTGGTTTAAAATGATGCTTAATATATCACCAAAGTACTTATCTAACACACAGTAAAAGGCAAAATCTCAAAACTAGATCAGTAACGATTATAAGGTCTAATAATAAAAAGCTGTGCGTCGTTGAATTAATACGTCTCCTAGCAATGAGGTGAAACCATGTTCTTTTAAGAAAATACTAATTTCACTTGAACATAATAATACGTGCGTTTTCTATTGGAACGATTACATACTCAAACCAAATACTAAATGGATTAATAAAAATAAGGTACTATTTAAAATACCTTCATATTAAGGGTATTTTGATATACACAAATAATGTTTTAATATATGTATTTTAATTAATTATGAAATAGAATTTTTCATTAACACTATTTGTAATTTGTACAATTTTTACCGAGTTGACAAAAATATCTGACATAGCTTAGTAACAATTTTGGATGATTGTTGATATTTTAGAAAATAAAAAAATATAAAAAAATAGTCATTCAATCTCAGCCCTAATTGTTTAAAATTCAAAACAAACACACACTTTAATATACACGTGTGTGTATTTGTTTAACAAACTCTCATATAATTAAATTTATCTAAGTTGAAAAAAATAATTGAAAAGATGTGATAGTAAATATGAAACTTTGATCATACTTTTCTAGCTAGCTTAACAGCAAAAAATTAAAGCATTCACTCAAAAAGAAAAAAAAGAATAAAATAAAAGTCGGGAACTCGTACATATATTGGGTTGTGTCACAGAAATGTCCGTTTTCAAGGTAAAGGATTTTTATTAAAAATACGCTACACATTTTTCCCAACGAGACACCAACTTTTTTATCCCCGAACTGAAAAACTCTGAGCTTTGAATGAAACAAAATCTGAAAACGCACTTTTCCCTTGATCATCATTTTCAAATAGTTTTCCTTTGACGAAGTTGTCTAAATTCCTGAACTGGTGGTAATCTGTTGGAGACAAGTCGGGAGAATATGGTGGATGCGGAAGAACTTCGTAGCCCAGTTCTTTCAATTTTTGCACGGTATGTTTTGAAACATGCCGCTCAGTGAGATGATGAGGTACCCATGTATCGAGCTTTTTTACTTTCCCAATACACCTTTAATGTCTGGAAACGGTAGATGCACTTGCATTTAGTTGTGCTGAGAGTCCTTTAACTGTTTGGTTGGGGTTTCCTTCTGCTGTATGTTTGAGGACATCGTTGTCTATTACGGACGGAGGTCTTCCTCGGGGCAAGTTTTCCAAGCCGGTATCCCCAGCTGAAAACTTAGCAAATCAACGGCGAATGGTCCGTTCATTAACACTCTCTTCCCCAAACGCCTTGCAAATATTTCTAGCGGCCTCAGCTGCTGAATGGCCGAGTTTAAACTCATACAAAAATATTACTCGAAAATCGCGTGTTTCCATGTTCGTATTTGGAGGTATACTAAAAAGTGGGTAATTGATTGGGAAGCTAATATTTATAATACAAAGATAGAGGATTAGTAACTGTTTACTTTAAATATGTAAACATTCGGAAGAAAACAACAGAGACCTGCAAAAATCTTTATGTATTTCAGAAATTATAAAAACGGACATTTCATATTCATGGGTTCTAGCGTTGTCGTGTAACAGTATAGGAACTTCCGATTTACCAATCCAGGTTGTTTTTTTAATAATTTTGTGTGCATTTGGTCAATATCATTGCAGTTCGTTGTAGAGGTAATGGTTTCACCTCTAGGTAAAAAGGAATAATGAATTATCCCAGCCATGGACCACCATACTGTAACCATCAATTTTTTATGATGCAAATTTGGTTTTGGCATTTGCCCTGGGGTTTCGTCGATATTCAACCACTGCCCTGACCTACGCTGATTGTTATATGCGATCATCGCAGGCAATTATTCTTTCAAAGAACGGCTCGGTTTTCCGTCTCCATGTTCATATTTGGAGGTATACTAAAAAGTGGGTAATTGATTGGGAAGCTAATGTTTATAACACAAAGGTAGAGGATTAGTAACTGTTTACTTTAAATATGTAAACATTCGGAAGAAAACAACAGAGACCTGCAAAATCCTTTATGTATTTCAGAAACTATAAAAACGGACATTTCATGTGAAACAGCCCAATAAAATGTATTAGCGTTTTATTTATTTTGTATTTTTTAACGAAAGAATTGTTCATTTGATTGAATTGGGCTAACGATTACTTGTAATTTTTTGCTAATTCATTTAACGCTACTTTAAGCTTATGAGAGACTAATTGGACGATGCTAGAGTTTGAGCCTTAAATTTTGCCTATCCAGTTTTAATTAGGATAGGGATCTTTAACGATTACCTGGCATCGCACAGGCAAGGGGCTGCTATTCAAAATAATAAAATAAACAAATAAAGAAAAAAAAACACACATTAACAAGAAATACTTATTGTAATTGTGTGCCAACGTTTCGACCTACATTGTGAGCCTTCATCGGAATGACTCAGAGAAGGTATCTCAAGAAATCACTTCTCAACGGTCAACTTAACTTCATCATTATTCTTATTAGTATTTTTTTTATTAATGTAATGGTTCATATATTTTGTAATATGAATAGATGTGTATGTTATGTGTGCGTATATATGTATATAGAAGACTCCAGAACTACAGAGATCCGTATAGTAGGTGCGTGGTACAGTAGTGAGGTGAGGTGAACGACCAGGCCAAAGGCAGGTGGTTAGGGATCATTAGCGCTCCACCGAGTTACTCTAAGTAATGACAGCTGAGCTAGGGTCGGGGTAGGTCGTTCGGGATCATCTTAAGGGAGTAAGCATATGGTCTCTTGTTAAGCGTTCTTAGGCTTTCTGGGGAAGGAATCTCGGAGAGTATGACTATCATCATACAGGATCATCATTATACAAAATGTAGGACCACAATATCTAAAAGAAAAACTTATAATCCACGAGCTTTCTCAGGCAAGGGAAACTGTTGGTAGAATAATGAAGCTTTACTCAATAAAAAATAAAACATTTATTTCACCAACTTAACATTACAAGTCATTCTGATTCTTCATTTATGTATGCAATATAAAAAACAAAAACAAATCCGATAAATACATATCCAAATCTTTAATTGCCAAAATCTATACGTTCCTCTCCTCATTTTATATTTTTAATTGTCATCCGAATAAAGCAATAATAATAATAGGCCTACCGAACCAATACCAATTAAAACTGCGAATTCTTCCGATGATCACCGTTCAAGTCCAAGCCTCCGAGATCAGATTAACACAATCCTCCCATCGACGTTTCGCCCAACCTTTCGGACACCGGTTCACCGAAAACCAACTTTTCATTAACATACTTGTATTTAGTTGTATGGTATAGTTTTCGTGTCTTCGCCAAGCAGTAACGATTCATTGGCGTACCCTCGAACCGGAATTTCACAATCCAGATTTAAAATATTTCTCTGTACGCGTCACTGTTTCTATGAAATTGTATTCCTACAATAAAATATTTAAAAAAATATAAATACATCAATGAGTATAAACACCAAATCAAAATTTTGCGTTTGAGATACTGAGTTAAAAAAAAAAAAAAAATTGAAAATGGGAATCAGTTCCAGAATTAAATTCTTGTGACTTAGGTTAGGGAAGGATAGGAAAGGTATGAAGAATTCTTATTTGTTTTATTGCTAGACTTGAAATAAATCCGTAAAAAACAATTAAAGTCAATAAATACAGTAAATAAAATAGGATCCCGTTCCTCACTGAGCCCAACAGTTTTACATGCCCATTTCAGTCTTCGCGACGCTATTAACACAAATATATTGGGTTGTTTCACATGAAATGTCCGTTTTTATAGTTTCTGAAATACATAGGGTATTTCATATTCTCCCACCCACCATATTCTCCCGACTTGCCTCCAACAGATTACCACCTTTTCAGGAATTTAGACAACTTCGTCAAAGGAAAACTTTTTGAAAATGATGATCAAGGGAAAAGTCCGTTTTCAGATTTGTTTCACTTCAAAGCTCAGAGTTTTTCAGTTCGGGGATAAAAAAGTTGGTGACACTTTGGGAAAAATGTGTAGAAAAAGAAAGTTAATACTTCGAATAAAATTATCTTGTTTTTATAATAAAAATCCTTTACCTTGAAAACGGACATTTCATGTGACACAACCCAATATTTACAGGATACAAGCACCCCAATGCCCTACGTTTTGCATGCGTAAAAAACCATCAGAAGAAAAATAGTTTTATAAATTCTAAACATTACGTTTTAAGATAGAAGCCGTGAGCTGAGTAATTTCGAAATAAAGCAATAGCTTAATTAATATTATTTTCCAATAAAATATGAGCTCATTTATTTATATTGGGACAAGTCCCTTCGAAATAATATTACAGAAAAATTATTCAGGGTATTAGAGTATAAACCAAAAAAAAAAACACAAGATAAATAACATGAAAATGAATACTAGTAATAAATTAATAGGTGGCTTCTTATAGTAATTTAGAAAAACAAACAAAACGAATTAGACTAGAATAAAAAAAATAAAAATATGTTCATACAACGTGCAAAATAAATTTAAAATGTTTGAGAAAATGTGTAAAATAATATTCATAAATCTTTAAATACAATAAAAAATAAAATTCATAAAACAAACTACACCAACTAAAAATAGCAGAGGACTCTGAGCAGGATTGTACACAGTTTAGATGTTACCTTGGGGAATAAAAAAGAGGAAATTGATGACAGGAAGCAACAGTTCTGAAACGGTCATCTAAATGTTCATATACCAGGGTCATATATATATATATATATATATATATATATATATATATATATATATATATAATATTATTGGGCGTACGATTTCACGAAAGAATATTTTAATAAAATATTAATAATAATAGAGGAACCCGAAGGTTTGAGGAAGATTTTTAAAAAATGTCGCCTACACAGATTCTAGTGGTCACCGTTTAAGCTAACGCTCCCGAGATCAGACTAAACACAATCCTTTCATCGATGCTTCGGCCTACTTCTTGGATCACCGCACACCATTTCCTTAACGTACTTGTATTTAGTTGTATAGTTTCCGCGTCTTCACAAAGCAGTAACAAATCATCGGTGTACCCTAGAACCGGAATTTTACAACCCAGATTTAACCATTTCTCGGTACGCGTCACTTTTTTCTGTGACATTCTAATGCTACAAGAAAATATTTAAAAATCATAAATAATTTACAAGCAATTTGATGGTGTAAATTCGAATGAAGTTATCGTAGGTAAAAATAATCGGGAGTCAGTCATTTTTTCGAAAAAATTAATTTTTCCAACATTTCGGCCCAAACTTGTGAGCCATCATCAGGTCACAACTGTCAGTTTATGCTTGACATGGCTTAGTAATGCCTTGATGATGGTTCACAAGTTTGAGCCAAAAAATCGGCAAAATTAAAATATTTAAAACTGACTAAAGATTATTTCTACCTACAATTTACAAGTAATGTTTTATATTAAGATGGGAAACAGAAAATAACTGTAATGATTAATATAAGAGATAAACTAATCAATGACCATAAACACCGAGATCAAATTTTGCATTTGATTATGAGTTAAAAAAAAAATTGAAAAAAGGGGTGAGTTTCTGAATTAAGCTCTTGTAACTTAGGTTAGGGAAGGGTAGGGAAAGGCAAGAAGATTTTTTTGTTTTACCGTCATACGTACATAAAAAACAATTACAGTAAATAAATACAAAAACAGTAATTATAAACCTAGGCGTTGATGACCTTAGGGTTTTACGCCTTAAAACCAAGACAAACAAACAGTAATTATAAACAACAGATCATAAACTCACTTTATTATATTTATAAATGAAAGTATCGTTTCACTCACTTTTCTGGTCATCGCAGTATCACAAAAATTATTATGCATACAAATTTTTTTCGTCGAGGTTCGTCTTAACATCTAGATGTGCAATAATGTAGGATTTGAAAACATTCGTCTTCTAAGTGGATCAAAAAATATTTTACAAAATTGTTATCACCTGTAGCATAGTGGTTAGCGTAACAGCCTTCCATGCCAAAGGTCATAGGTTCAAACTCGCAGGTGGTCCTAGAATTATTTAATGGGAGTAAGAAATCCTTATTTATGCCGTCCTTCGGAGGGGACGTAAAAAAGTGGCCCGAGCTTGTGCGACGTCAGGTACTCGTTAAAGATCCTTTTCCTAATCATTGGATAGGCAAAGTTTAGGATTCCCACTGTAGCATCGTCCGATCAGCCACAGTAGTACAATGTGGCGTTAAATTACTAAACTAATATATAATTGGTTTTCGAATAACTCAAAAGCTAAACATCCCCTTCTAATATATATATATATATATATATATATATATATATAATAAGTGCTCATTTGAAAGGTAAACTAATTTCTAACTACTTGATAGCAAAATCGTCCTAATGTGACATGTATTAGCAAAGATATTAGGATTTTATAACAAACATATTTATGTAATAAACTAATAAAATAAAATACCAGATTCAGAATACCCCACAGCTTGCTTTCACTATAATTAGAGACCAAGACTCACAATGGACCGTACTAAAAGAAAGACCTCCGGAGCCGGAGAGAAAAGAAACCGATTAGCCAACAGCTGATCCGAATGCCTTCGCCCATTAGGCTCAGTGAAAGTTGCACATTTCTTCTCAGCTTCGTGCTCCTTTACGTAAGGAATCAACAGGCTTTACTGTCTCCGAGGGGGATAATCGATAGAAATCGATATTATACCGTCTGCCGTGGCTGGGGGAATGCAAATGGCATGGCCGAAAAACGGGTCTGTGAAGGATTATACTAAATAAATTCTGTATCAACTGATTCTGTATCAGCATAAACTGATAATAAATATTCAGAACCTAATAAATATCCGGTCAAAAAATCCTAGGACCACCTAGTAGCCCTTTGGCATAGGACGCTGTTATGCTAGCCACCCTGCTACAGATGATGCCCACAACAATTATTATTACGAGAAAATAAACCCTATTTGAAAACATTAATTATTAAAGGAAGGAATTAGTCCGGGTGGCGGTCATTAAATGAAACAACTAAATAGTTTCAACTATTTTATTGTTTGCCAACGTTTCGACCCCCTTTGTGGGTCATCATCAGGGCGCATGGTGGGAGAATGGAAACACTAAAATCGCAATTCCCCCAAAATACACAAGCCTTTAACAATCTTTGCAACCTCCACAAACGACTTGCCAAAAAAAACTGAACAAAGAATTTTCTTATTAAAATGTCGAACCCATTCTCAGTTTCCATTCTCCCACCATGCGCCCTGATGATGACCCACAAAGGGGGTGGAAACGTTGGCAAACAATAAAATAGTTGAAACTATTTAGTTGTTTCATTTAATGACCGCCACCCGGACTAATTCCTTCCAGTAATTCTCAACGGTCAACTAATTAAATCCACAATTAATTATTAAACATTCGCCAATGTTACATACAATTCTTTTAGTGACAGCTACCAATAGTTTCTTAATATCTGTCACATTGGTATTAAATTTTGTCAAACATAAATAAAAATTTTTGTTTTCAAGTATCCATATGCAATTTAATGGATTAGGACTTTCCTATAACCGTTTTTATGTTTAATTTCTTAATCTTATCCGCATAATGAAAACTTCTTCTTCTTTCTCTTCGACCCATTTGCCTTTCAGCGTGGGCGAGCTCCCAGCCATTGGTACCAACTGTCTCTGTTCCTGGCAAGGTTTCTAATCTCGTCCAGAGTTTTTCCTCTACGCATCCCTATTCGCTCCATGTGGGTGATATAGGAGGTCCTAGGGCGTCCTCTAGGTCTTCGTCCTAAGGGCCTTACCTCCAATGTTTTAATTGGGCTCCGGTGGTGGTCCATTCGGCAGACATGCCCGTACCATCCCAATTGCTTCTTGTCTAGGACTTCCAGAACAGAGCATACATTAAGCTCTTCTCTCATCCTTTCATTTCGGACACAGTCTCTCCGTGTCTTCCCCACAATTCTCCTTAGAAACTTCATTTCTGAGGCAGTGATGCGACTTTGTAGCCTTTCATTCATAATCCAGCTCTCTGCTCCATAGAGAAGCACTGGTAGAAAGATGGACTTGAACAGGTGTAACTTCACGTTCCGTGCTATTTCTCTTTTTCCGATAACCGTGTTGCAGATATGGTAATAGACGGAATTAGCTTTGGAAATTCTACATGAGATTTCAGAATCCAATTTCCCAGATCTACTGATCACTGTGCCTAGATACGTGAAATCTGTCACCACCTCCATCAATTCTCCACCACATGAGATCTGTACATCTTCTTGAGCTCTACCAACTTGAAGAACCTTACTTTTTCTGGAATTGATAGTCATTCCCTTTCTCTTCAGTTCCTCATTCCACTCCGTCACTGCCTGCTGAAGCTGCTCTGGGATTCCGCTATAAGGACTATATCGTCAGCAAACAAGAGGAACTGTATAACAACAGGATACAGGTTCCATTGGCCCATGTGCATTCTGGCTGTGCGTCTTTTGCAAATTGAGGCAATCTCATCTATGTAAACAATAAACAAGAGGGGACTTAGCGAATCGCCCTGTTTTACTCCCTTTTCCATCCTAAACACTTTCGATTCTTGCCCATTTAAGCGCACTACACCCTTTGGCTCTTGATATGTTGACTTTATAGCCCTCAGCAACTTTTGAGGAATGTTCTTTGCCCTCAAGGCTTCCCAAATTTCTTTCCTAGGTACCGAATCGAATGCCGCCTTCAAGTCTAAGAATGCCAGATAGACGTTTCGGCCATGGTCCCAGGACTTCTCGATCACGTTCCGCAGGGTGAAAATCTGATCCTGAGTTTGTCTGTTGGGTCTAAATGCACTCTGTTCTTCCTGCAGAATAGGCTCCACTATTGGCCTCAACCTGCTCTCGAAAATAGAGGTATACACTTTATAGATCACGGGAGACAGGCAAATAGGTCTGTAGTTCGAGCAGTCACTTTGACCTCCTTTCTTGTAGATGGGGACTATAACATTGTACTCCCATTCCTGAGGGATTTTTTCATCTTCCCAAACTCTTTGGAAGAATTTTTGTAATGTCCCTATCAACTCTGGTCCTCCGTATTTAAGAAATTCTGGGACTATGTTGTCTCGCCCTGCTGCTTTTCCTATCTTCATCTTCGCAATGGCCCTTTCAACCTCTTCCTCCTCAATCGGGTCATTTCCTTCATCTTCGATTTCGGATTCCCTGTTGAGATGATCGATTTCTTCTTGTTGGTTGCCCTCGAACTGTCTTGCATAGTGCCTACGCCAGGTCTCCAAGACCTCTTTCTCCTCAGATACCACCTCTCCTTTTTCATTCTTTATGTTTCTTATTTGTTTGGGCTTTCTGCCTCTGAGGGTTTTTATTTTTTATAAAATAATGAATAATGAAAACAGATATTTCAAATTGGTTTTGAAATTAATATCATATTTTGTATTTTTCCTTTATAATCATTTTTTTCCAAATATGTTTTTTTTTTTTTTTTAATCTATTTATTCATAGAAGTTTTTTGGCATTACAATTGTATTTGCTATCTGCTTTTTATGCAATAAGCAAATATGCTAACAAAAGATGTAACAAACTACATGAGATAGATAGAAAAAAAACTAATAACTTTTAATATTTCAGTCTCTTGGCCAGCGCCTCGATAGTCTTCTGGGCGGATTATATGGGTTTGTGGCAGTTGATAGGTTTTGAGTCAGCGGGTTTGAATTTAGGGTCAGTCTGTCATGAAATTTATTGTAGCGGTCAGTGGCACTTGCAATGAGCAATGGAATGTCAGGTCGGTATGTAGTGTCTCGTTAGATACGTAAAAAGGGGCATTATAATTTTCCTAAGTAATTTTGATTGACTTTTTTGCTGTTCCCCATAACTCAATGTCATAAGTCCAAATGGGTTTTATTAGTACTTTATAAATAGTTAATTTGTTCGTCACAAACATATAAAATTTAAATACTACATATAAAATTTTTTGTTTTAAAAAATAAAATATATTGTTCATTTTTATACTGTGTTGAGCTAATGCAGTGGTGTTAATGTTTTTACAATTACTATTCTGTTGTATGCTAGTAGTGATTTCTTTAGATGTTTCTCCTTTGTAAATTTTACAATAAGCTGCACAATTAATTTATGTACCTATAACATTTCATTTGTCATTTGGTAAAATGGAGTGTTTAATAATTGATAAATGGTCAGTGAGTTTATTTTGGTTGTATAAGTCTGAGATTACCTGCGGTAAATCTTATTTAATAAGTTTTTTTTTTCTCATTAGTTAGATAATATATATATTTGAGGGTCAGTTATGGTGTAATGGCTAGCATAACAGCCTTCTATGCCCAAGGTCACGGGTTCAAACCTGCAGGTGGCCCTAGGATTTTTTTAACGGGAGTAAAAAATCCTTAGTTATCCTTAGTTCCGTCCTTCGGAGGAATAGATATGATATATTATATGATATATAGGAAGATATTACTTTGAATATTCATTGGATATTACATAATTTTTAAATTATTATTGTTAATTTTTTTTTTTTTTTTAACTTTTCCTTACGAATATCTTATAATTCCTAGTACGTAAAAGCAGAGCTTTTTTCCAGAAAAAACAAAAAAAGTAAAGCCTAAAAAAATAGAAAAACTATAACATATTTTTACCCAAATTATATTTAAAATAAAATAGTAATAGACAAAAAGATTCAATGGATACAGAGATCATAGTTAAAAATAAAAAATACCAATATTATTTTTATTTATTGAAATTTACAACTGTGCTTCATAATATAACCAGTAAATATGCTAAAAGAAAAATAACATTAATAAGACTAGTGGAGGAACTGCCTAACGGTTGCACTCCAGTCCCGATATTCCAAAATGCAAATATATACGTTTGTTTGTTTGTTCAACGTCACTTTTTGTTACTGTGGCTAACCGAATCATGCTACAGTGGGAATCCTAAATTTTGCCTATCCATTTTAAATTAGAATAGGGATCTTTAACGAGTACCTGACGTTGCACAGTCTCAGGACCACCATTTCACGTTTCCTCCGAAGGACGGAACTAAGGATAACTAAGGATTTTTTACTCCCATTAAAAAATCCTAGGGCCACCTGCAGGTTTGAATCCGTGACCTTGGGCATAGAAGGCTGCTATGCTAGCCATTACACCATAACTGACCCCCAAATTTATACATTATCTAACTAAAGAGAAAAAAAGCACTTATTAAATATGATTTACCAAAGATAAACTCAGACTTATACAACCAAAATAAACTCATTAACCATTTATCAATTATTAAACACTCCATTTTACCAAATGACAAATAAAATGTTATACAGTATAACTAGATAAAAATTATGTTGTGGATATTTGAGAACATTGAATAGTACAAGAAAGGAATTAGATAAATGCTAATTTAGTCTACATGAAAGTTGCAAGTGTTTAGCAGCAAAATGTTGAAAGAATTAATATGTGACAATGAAAAGATAAATTATTTTAGCAGAATGACAGAATTATTCATATATAGGAACTTAATATGAATAATACTACAATATTAAATGACCTATATTAGGATATAATATGGAAATAAATGTAAGTAGAATTTTAATAAAAAATGTTTAAAAACAGATTGTAAATATTTTAAGTGATAAATGGATTCTAAATTATTGATAATGTGTTGTTAATGTATGCATAGTTGCTTATAATATGTATTCAATTATTTTTTAGATGATATTTAAAGATATTTAAAAGAAGAAGATGAGGCATAAGGCACCTCGAAACGTAATGTTTTAATAATCATGGTTTATATATGTTATGATAAATAAATATATAAATAAAATAGAAGAGACTGTTCCGAATAATATATTCATAACTTAAATTACTCTTCTATAATAGAATTGATATAAAAGAAAAAAATAATTATAAAGGAAAAATATAAAATATGATATTAATTTCAAAACCAATTTGAAATATCTGTTTTTATTATGCGGATACGATTAAGAAATTAAACATAAAAAACGGTTATAGGATAGCCCTAATCCATTAAATTGCATATGGATACTTCAAAACAAAAAATTTTATTTATGTTTGATAAAATTTGATAACAATGTGACAGATATTAAGAAACTATTGGTACCTGTCAGGTAAAAGACTTCTATATAACATTGGTGAGTCTTTAATATTAAAAGTTTTGAAATAGGGTTTATTTTCTTGTAATAATAATTGTTTTGGGGGTTACCTATAGCATGGTGGTTAGCATAACAGCCTTCTGTCTCGGGTTAAAATCCACTAATAGCCATAGGATTTTTAAATGGGAGTAAAAAATCCTTAGTTATGCCGTCCTTCGGAGGGAACGATAAAAGGTGGTCCAGAGCCTGTGCGATGTCAGTTACTCGATCCCTATCCTAATTAAAACCTAAATAGGCAAAATTTAGAAATCCCACTGTAGCATAGTCCGATTACCCACAGCAGCATAAAGTGGCTTTAGATAAATAAACAAACATAATTGTTATTTATTTTAATACATCGCAGTGAGTCCTAAGATGAGGTCAAAGCACAAAACCTAGATTCAAAATAATAATTTTTGTATAATAAACGTTTAGAAGAATTAAGAACCAATTATTTATCATGAAATATATCGTTTTGTACACAATACATTTTTATAAACACACAAAATATAATAGGATTCAATTACCAAGAGATGGGCCTCATTCACGGACCCTGTCGCATTTTCTTTTTCTGCAAAGTGATTTTCCAGAACGACTGAAACACTGACCAGAGCGGACGTGTAGCGACCTAACCCAGTTTCCCAACTTTTCCTCGTATTAGAAAGGTGAAGTAGAGCAACTCCGGACTTATTTAGGCTTTACATTACTTATTCAATAAGATACTTTTAAATGGCAATTACCCGGCATAATAAGCGTGTACTTGAGGAGCTTTTCGATGCAGGCGATCCGGACCGTCTGCATGAGGTCTCAGTCTGGCGTAAAAACGTCCAAGAACAATTTTTTCGTAAAATGGACCAAAATAACAACAATGTGGAAAATAATAACTCATGCATAGATAATGATTCAATTTGTTGCAATTCCTGATATTGCTTATTCTACTTTCAGTTATATTGTGGATTCTTTACGAAATGGCAAGCCACTAAAACTTCATAGGTATAAGAACCAATTTCTTCTGTTGTAATAGCGATATGGTTTTTAGTCAGTTAAAATCCAATAAAATTGAAGGTGTCCCTAAGGAAACCTGCACAAAAGAACATTATTCTAAATAAAATAAACTTTAATGTAACTGCTATATATTGAAAATCTTTTAAAACCTAATGCTGGTCAAATTAAGATTCTTTAGGTGAGAGAAGTTGGTTGAGGGTGCAGTCAATTTAACACACAATTAAGCGTAAACTTAATTTATTGGTGCCGACGTTTCGGCCTAAATTATAGGCCTTCTTCAGGGTGGTTGTGTGAGCTGAAATGCGTCAGTCAACAACAATGGAATGATTAAGTAATTGATTACTTATAATATTATTATTAAGTATAATATTATTATAAAATATCAATTATAATATAATTGATCAATTATAATATATAATTATAATAATATTATTATTAAGTATAATATTATTATTAAGTAATCTATTACTTAATCAACCCATTGCTGTTGACTGACGCCTTTCAGCTCACACAACCACCCTGAAGAAGGCCTATAATTTAGGCCGAAACCGTGGATGTAAAAATAAATGATATAAAAAAAAAAATAAATAAAAAAAATATGATCTACGATAATCAGTTTGTTTTATCGGCTTTTCACCACTCTCCGTTAACTTTTACCATATTATGTATAAGATATGATTTTTTCTGAATTCTTTAGCATTCCATCGGTATATTGGAAAGGTATATTATACATGTATATTACTGTTTTTAAGTTCAAAAGCAAAAAATTGCATTAATAAAATATTTTTGCAGTTATATCCTGTAATTGGATATTGAATTCGTTCAATTTATATATTTACCTGTTTTTTAGCAATGCTAATTAGGTAATATGGTCAATTTCATAAAACTACAAAATTTAAGGCATTTTAGAGGACAAATTTTTAAAATATCGGCATTTAAGCCCTGTCACACTATTTTAATCAGAATGAAACCTACAAGGTATTAAAGCCCAACAAAAACAAACAAAATTACATAAAAAAATACTTTGGCACTTTCCTCTGTCAGTTGATTTTCAAATTCGTTCAGCTTGTATATTTTACCGTTTTTTTTATAGTTGTTAGCAAGATGAAATGGTTAATCTTTTCGAATCTACAAAATTGAAGATACTTTAGAGGAAGAAAATTTAACTATCGGCATTTAAGCCCTGTCAAACTATCTCAATCAGAATGAAACCTACGCTATATTATATCCATTAAATCTTACATATATATATATATATATATATATATATATATATTATATATATATATATATATATATAGCAAGTTCAATTAAAATCATTAGAGCCGTTTTTGAGAAAATCGTAAAAACGCGCTAAATCGCTTTGGTTAACTGATCAGCAATAGACGCTATTAAAATGTGAAATTTCAGTTATATACAACTTTCGTTATATGCAACGTTTTCGCGGTAGACGTACCACACACACACCTTTTTGTGGGACTTGGTTATTTGGACTCAGGGGACCCTATAACGTGTATTTCCGTTCAAAACCGGAATTCAAAAATTTTCACGATCGCAATACTTTCCCTTACTACATATTTCATATATAGAAAGAAAGAAATTAAATTTTATTCTGGGACCTTCAGTCCTCTAAGAATAACAGAAAAGTACAAAACTCTGACTTGTGTCTGGCACAGAAACAAAAACATAAAAGAAATACAAACTTAAGATATATTGTACTTATTTGAAAAATAAATAAATAAATACGACTACTTAGTGTACATATATGTTTATAATTATATAATCATATTTGTGTATTTGAAGATGTATTATAATTGTTCTTCTTATGCTATAATAAGATCATTGACAATAACCAAAAGGAAGAGAAGGGAAAATTAATGTATATATGAAAAATTGTTTACATATTTGTAGTGGTCGTCATTTTAAAATGTAACATGACCATTATTCTAACGTTTTCTTCAGAATCAATCGGAAGATGGATGGTTGAGAAGATGAAGGAACAGTTTACTTTTAAATGAAGGTGCTTTACGTACAGAGGTAGGTATAGAATTCCAGAACGATGTGGCACGCAAACTAAATGATTTTTTAAAGGATGATACATAGGTAAGTTAAAGTAAAAATTGTAGTGATTGGCCTGTCCTTTTCTTAGCGTCTGTAGCCCTGATGATATACCATGCGGTTCGAAACGTTAGCAAAGTAATAAATAGTTTAAACTAACTCATTTTGATTCTTTATCGCAACTCGAACTATTTCCCATCCTGAATTTCTTAACGGTCAATTATTGAAATTCATGTTGTTGTTGCCATGTTTGCATTATTTTTTCGTATGATCTTAACTTTTTAATTCACTATTTTGTTATTAGAATATAATTTATGTTAAAGCATAGAAGAGTGAAAACAGCATACTATAGTTGGGTATAAGATGCTAACACTTTTTTATTTTGTTTTACTTCTCCCAAGATAGTTTTGCAACACTAATGAACTCTAGCTGGCTGCAGGTAGGCAGGAGGCTAGCCAGAACAATAGAAACAGGAACTGCAATTACTTTCCGTCCTAACTGTTTTTTTTAAACATTCCTCTTTAATTAACACTTCCTTTTGCTGTTTTATTTTTTGGAAAGGAGGTAATAATTCGCATTTAGTCTTTTGTTTCACAATTTCCTTTTAAGATAAAAAAAAAAAAAAATCGTGTTTAAATAAAATAGTCTAAACTTTGTTTATTTTCATTTTTTTTTCTTATCAGCTGCTTACGTTTGTGTAATTGTTCTTGTAAACCGGATGCTTAAATGCGAAAAATCGTCTTAAATATAATTTTTTGGACCAATATAATACAATATCTAACAATCACTTATGCGATATTTATTTTAATTTCTTTTTATTCTACAAATTTTGTCTCCATTTTCACTGCTCCCTAAGTGTTAGAATTTGTTCTTTTATATTTCTTTGATTATTGAAAGTGAATAGTTATGCGTCACGTCTTGCAGATGGCAGCTCTACTATGTATGAAAAAGAATGTTGAAACTTCCATTATATGTATTTATAAAAAATAGAATTATTTCACTCACTTACGTGGTCATGGCAGTATCTCAGAAATAACTAAGTTTGTCTTGGAAAAAAAGGTCTAGGATGTTCCCCTTACTGTCTTGGTGTGCAATATAGGCTGGGCTTGGGGTCCCCTAAGTGGCTGGGAAAATACACGTATGTATTTCTAAAACTTTTTCAGAAAGTATTTTTCGAATAACTTGAAAATTATACGCACATATTCGGGAGTTGATCGAATTTAACACCTAAATCATCTTAATGATGGAGATCATGTCGACTATATGAAGGATAATTTGGTGGAGGGTGAGATCAAGAAAACAAACCAGTAAGACAAGCTTATTTTATTTGTGTGCTTACGTTTCGGCTCACATTTTGTAAAATAGTAATAGAACAGGAACAAAAATGAAGTTGTTGCCTGATCCTAATCCTTTCGCATGTAAAATTGATATAATTGATTAGAAGAATTATTATCCTTTAATTTAATTTATGTTTGTTTCTATATTTTATTACTGCCACCGTATTATTTTATCCAGCTTCTTTTTTTCCCTTTTGATTGTATTGGTTTGTATCTTGTTTCTCTTAGCCCTTATGAAGGCCCACAATATAGGCCGAAACGTCCTCTAAGCTTGCCTTATTTATTGGTGTGTTTTCTTTGTGACCGTACTCCCAACCAACTTATCCATCTAAAGAATCTTAATGAAGTGACAATGGTTGACTGTGTGTATATATGAGAGAAATTGGTTGAGGGTGCAGTCAATTTAACACACAATTAAGCGTAAACTTAATTTATTGGTGCCGACGTTTCGGCCTAAATTATAGGCCTTCTTCAGGGTGGTTGTGTGAGCTGAAATGCGTCAGTCAACAACAATGGAATGATTAAGTAATTGACTACTTATAATATGACTGACGCATTTCAGCTCACACAACCACCCTGAAGAAGGCCTATAATTTAGGCCGAAACGTCGGCACCAATAAATTAAGTTTACGCTTAATTGTGTGTTAAATTGACTGCACCCTCAACCAATTTCTCTCATATATACACACAGTCAACCATTGTCACTTCATTAAGATTCTTTAGATGGATAAGTTGGTTGGGAGTACGGTCACAAAGAAAACACACCAATAAATAAGGCAAGCTTAGAGGACGTTTCGGCCTATATTGTGGGCCTTCATAAGGGCTAAGAGAAACAAGATACAAACCAATACAATCAAAAGGGAAAAAAAGAAGCTGGATAAAATAATACGGTGGCAGTAATAAAATATAGAAACAAACATAAATTAAATTAAAGGATAATAATTCTTCTAATCAATTATATCAATTTTACATGCGAAAGGATTAGGATCAGGCAACAACTTCATTTTTGTTCCTGTTCTATTACTATTTTACAAAATGTGAGCCGAAACGTAAGCACACAAATAAAATAAGCTTGTCTTACTGGTTTGTTTTCTTGATCTCACCCTCCACCAAATTATCCTTCATATAGTCGACATGATCTCCATCATTAAGATGATTTAGGTGTTAAATTCGATCAACTCCCGAATATGTGCGTATAATTTTCAAGTTATTCGAAAAATACTTTCTGAAAAAGTTTTAGAAATACATACGTGTATTTTCCCAGCCACTTAGGGGACCCCAAGCCCAGCCTATATTGCACACCAAGACAGTAAGGGGAACATCCTAGACCTTTTTTTCCAAGACAAACTTAGTTATTTCTGAGATACTGCCATGACCACGTAAGTGAGTGAAATAATTCTATTTTTTATAAATACATATAATGGAAGTTTCAACATTCTTTTTCATACATAGTAGAGCTGCCATCTGCAAGACGTGACGCATAACTATTCACTTTCAATAATCAAAGAAATATAAAAGAACAAATTCTAACACTTAGGGAGCAGTGAAAATGGAGACAAAATTTGTAGAATAAAAAGAAATTAAAATAAATATCGCATAAGTGATTGTTAGATATTGTATTATATTGGTCCAAAAAATTATATTTAAGACGATTTTTCGCATTTAAGCATCCGGTTTACAAGAACAATTACACAAACGTAAGCAGCTGATAAGAAAAAAAAATGAAAATAAACAAAGTTTAGACTATTTTATTTAAACACGATTTTTTTTTTTTTTTTATCTTAAAAGGAAATTGTGAAACAAAAGACTAAATGCGAATTATTACCTCCTTTCCAAAAAATAAAACAGCAAAAGGAAGTGTTAATTAAAGAGGAATGTTTAAAAAAAACAGTTAGGACGGAAAGTAATTGCAGTTCCTGTTTCTATTGTTCTGGCTAGCCTCCTGCCTACCTGCAGCCAGCTAGAGTTCATTAGTGTTGCAAAACTATCTTGGGAGAAGTAAAACAAAATAAAAAAGTGTTAGCATCTTATACCCAACTATAGTATGCTGTTTTCACTCTTCTATGCTTTAACAAAATTATATTCTAATAACAAAATAGTACATTTAAAAAGTTAAGATCATACGAAAAAATAATGCAAACATCGCAACAACAACATTAATTTTAATAATTGACCGTTAGAAATTCAGGATGGGAAATAGTTCGAGTTGCGATAAAGAATCAAAATGAGTTAGTTTAAACTATTTATTACTTTGCTAACGTTTCGAACCGCACTGTATATCATCAGGGTTACAGTCGCTAAGAAAAGGACAGGCCAATCAATACCATTTTTACTTTAACTTACCTATGTATCATCCTTTAAAAAATCATTTAGTTTGCGTGCCACATCGTTCTGGAATTCCATATCTACCTCTATACGTAAAGCACCTTCATTTAAAAGTAAACTGTTCCTTAATCTTCTCAACCATCCATCTTCCGATTGATAGTAAAGAAAACGTTAGAATAATGGTCATGTTACATTTTAAAATGACGACCACTACAAATATGTAAAAAAATTTCATGTATACATTAATTTTTCCTTCTCTTTCTTTTGTTTTTCTCTATAATCTTATTATACCACAAGAAGCACAATTATAACATATCTTTACATACACAAATATGATTATATAATTATAAACATATATTTACACTAAGTAGTCATATTTATTTATTTAAATAATATAAATATATCTTAAGTTTGTATTTCTTTTATGTTTTTGTTTCTGTGCAAGACCCAAGTCACAGTTTTGTACTTTTCTGTTACTCTTAGGGGACTTTTAAGGTTCCAGAATAAAATTTACTTTTTTTTCGTTCTATATATGAAATATAGTAAGGGAAAGTATCGCGATCGTGAACATTTTTAGTTTTGAACAAAAATACACGTTATAGGGTCCCCTGAGTCCAAATAACCAAGTCCCACAAAAAGTGTGTGTGTGTATGTGGTGCATCTAGCGCAAAAACGTTGTATATAACGAAAGTTGTATATAACTGAAATTTCACATTTTAATAGCGTCTATTGCTGATCAGTTGACCAAAACCATTTTGCGCGTTTTTACGACTTTCTCAAAAACGGCTCTAATGATTTTAATTGAACTTGCTATATTTACGTAAGATTTGATGGGATATAATATGGCGTAGGTTTCATTCTGATTGAGATAGTTTGACAGGACTTAAATGCCGATAGTTGAAATTTTCTTCAATTTGTAGATTCGAAAAATTAACCATTTCATGTTGTTAACAATTATAAATATACAAGATGAACGAATTTGATAATCAACAGAAAGAGCCAAAGTTTTTTTTATTTAATTTTGTTTGTTTTTTTAAGATAAGAATCATTATATATTATAATATATATATATATATATATATATATATATATAATATTATATATATATATAAGAGGAAGAGAGAGAGAGAGAGAGAGAGAGAGAGAGACGAGAGAGAGAGAGAGAGAGAGACAGGGCTTAAATGCCGATATTTTACAATTTCTTCCTCTAAAGTACCTTAAATTTTGTAGTTTTATGAAATTGACCATATTACCTAATTAGCATTGCTAAAAAAACAGGTAAATATATAAACTGAACGAATTCAATATCCAACTACAGGATATAACTGCAAAAATATTTTATTAATGCAATTTTTTGCTTTTGAACTTAAGAACAGTAATATACATGTATAATATACCTTTCCAATATACCGATGGAATGCTAAAGAATTCAGAAAAAATCATATCTTATACATAATATGGTAAAAGTTAACGGAGAGTGTGAAAAGCCGATAAAACAAACTGATTGTCGTAGATCATATTTTTTTTATTTTATTTTTTTTTATATCATTTATTTTTACATCCACGGATTTGATAGCAATTGATATAAAGGGCTTGTCAAGCATGAGGGAGGTCGATACCCATTGGCATCTACTCCTAACTTGAATTTTAAAAGAGTTTACTTAAGGAGATCTCTTAGCCAGCTTCTTTTCAGCCTTCTTTGAATATTTCCTGGCATATCTGTCGTGGCAATGTTTTGCATGAGTTTGTTAGTATGTCCGTGAAGTTTGTCAAACAAATTTATGTAAGAAGTCCGAATGTGATCTTGTACCATTGTTATGTGTAAGTCTGTACGTAAAAGTTTTGTTACTGACATACCAGAGTGATCGAGTAATAAGTCTTAAGTTATTGATTGAAAAGTCTGGATTTTTTCAATCTGAGTCGGTTTCGCTATTTCATAAATTTGAGAGGCGTATGTCCATATGGGTTTTAATAAGTATTTAGTTTTTGTCGGATTTTTAAAGAAGTGTTTGTGCAGAAGAGAATATAGAAGTCTTAGTCGATTGTTGAGAGTCAGCCGCTTCTGCTTAATGTGAGGCCCCCATGTCATCCTTCTGTCGAAAGTGAGTCCTAAGTAATGAACTGTGTTGGTTTGTGTTATCGGTAAGTTGTTTATGTAGACTGGAGGGCAAGTGTCGTGTCGTAGGGTGAAGGTGATGTGTTGCGATTTGTCACTGTTGAGTTTTATTTTCCAGTAGATAATAAATATAATAGATTATTTAATAAAACAAATGTTTCTATTAAAATCCAATGTAAATAATTCTTTTAAAACTTATTTTCGTTTCTAACTTTGTTTAAAAATTCCTTAATTGATATAAATAACGAAGGTAAGTGAAAGTCGTGTGTTGCGCGAAACAGATTTTTTTTTTAAAGTATACAGTAGCAATAGGTCGAGAAGCTTCAGTATTTACCACTATTTGTGTCTGTAGGCATGGAATTAAACAGGAGTGTGATAAAGTTAATAGTCCATTTATATCAACAATTAAATTGTATCTTCCTCATAAAAAAAATAGTCATAAAGTATGAATTGTACACGGACACGAACACTGAAGCTCGGCTGAAGGTTGGTAACCTCGCTGGCAGAAGAAATCTAGGGCATAGCTTTGTTTATTACCCCGGGCTGACTTCTGTTCTCAGAACATGCTGAGAAGGTAATATGAATTATGGAACGCCAGGTAGGAGGTTTTGGAAAATCGTGTGGGAACTCTAAGGTTTCAGTGAGGGAAAGAAGACTTTCTTTTTTGGAATGCAGCAATTCGACAAATCTAATGGGTATATGGCAATAAAATAACACAATAATCAAAATATTGATCCGAAAATGCATCTTCATGGTTTTATAAAGTTCTCAATTAATATTTGTCAAATAAATGTTGACCGTTTGTACGGAATCTTTTCCGAAAATTAAGCCCCGGGTTTTTTTTTTATAAAGTGTCTCTTCATTATAAGACGAGTACATAAATACTTCCTGAATAATTTTTATTAATATATTAATTTGTTTAATAATTAGTAACTTCTGGATTTTGGTTCATCCATTAACCAATTCAACAAAATGATTTTTGAGTTGCTGTTATATTTATGGCAGAGAAATTGAGACGTTGATTTCCAAAAAGTACTAAAGGACATTTTTTACAAAATTGATTTTCTTACACCTTTGAATTCTCATCAATTAGTTATATATAAATCTCCTAACTGATTTTATCTTATGAACACCCAAGCCCTTTATAAACTCAATTTAGAAATATAATTATTTTCTAAAAGAAATAATTACATATTTAATTTCGTTCCAAATTATACCAAAACATCTCATTTCATATCTTTAATATGATGTTATTAATATACTAAAAAAATAATTCTGGATTGTAATGCGAAAAGAATCAATTAGCTAATTTAATAATATAATAATTAGTGATTTTCGAGCCTTCTGTAAAATTTCCTAGAATGGATATAGTAACCTTTTGGAAATCAACGTCTCAATCACCAAGCATCGATGCCAGTTGAATTTATTAAACGTTTTCAAACTTCATCTTTAAACTCACAGGACTAATCAATACACAATATTATTATTCAATAAAATAAAATAAATTGAGAAACTTATTTTAAATTTAATTGATTAAAAATGAGATATAGAATAAACCTCAACAATAATACTAACGTTATATTTATACTTCTTACCCACTTGGTCAAAGAATCAATTCAAACTTCAACTTACCTGAAACAAAAAGAAATTCTTAAATTAAAAACAAAGCCAAAAATTCAAAAACAAAAAATCAAATATTGCTTATTAGATCCTGTTGGAACAGGAACAGAAATAAAATCTATATTGATATTAAATACGTTAAAGCGCCAAATGAACAATAAACTTCTGATATCTTTGGATGGATAGTGCATTAAAAAAAAATCATTATCATTTATGTGTGTAGTTCAAAATTCAACATAACTTCATAATCTCCACACCAGATAAGAATATTTGACACTTAATCTTGAATAAAGCTATTTAATCTTGAAGTAAGTGTTTAACACTTATAATTTAAGAGCAAACACTAATAAAAAGAAAAAATAATAATCTCTTCAAGTGGATTGCCACTTGTCAGAATAGCAATTGATAAAATACTCGTAAAATGCAATAAAAAATAACAGTTGGAAAAGAATATTTTGATGGGAACAGTTTCCAGTTATAAATGACTTATGTTATCCGGGTCCCGAGTTCGAATCTTGGCTGAGGCAGAATTATTTATTCTGTTCATTCATCTAGCCTGGGGTATGGAGATCCTCTTAGGGCATACTCAGCCTCTATAAATTAGGTACCCAAAAAATGAGGAAAAAAAACCTGGTAGCTGAGCTTGGACTATGCCTAAAAAACTCATAGCACAACAGTTGGACATGAAACAGTACGAATCTCTATAAGTATTGAACATTTTTTTGGAGGGTTTTTTCGTCCTCATTAATAAGTTAGATAGCCCAGACCACAAAATGTATGGAGTTTGTGATAAAATATATATATTTATTTATATATAAGGTGTAGATTCTTTTAGGTGAAGGTCAATTTCTATGAATAAAATTGGAGGCTGATTTCTATTCACACTCTTTTATTGAAAATGGAACTAATTTGATCCAATGTGAGTAGATGCTTTCAAGCCAAAGGCTTAGGCTTTAGACATGACGCTTTGGCTTGGAAGCTTATTATATATATTTTGATATATATATATTATATATATATATATATATATTTGTGTGTAACCATTAATGAGATGTCTAAATATATTTATTCTAGGATTTGGAAAACGCACAGCGTATTGAAGTTGCAGATTTAACGTGCAAATCTAAATAGAATGTCAAGAAGGCACTGACGAGACCGAACTAATCACCTCTTACAACAAAAAGCCCAACAAATGCAAGCTCTTTTCAATTGCAATTTTATCATTTTTATAACACGCTTTACGATACTTGTAAGAGTTAAGTAAGTAAGCATAATTTTTTTTGCTCTTTTCTCCAACAGTGAATATCAAATTCGTTTAACTTATATACATTATATAGAATAGAATAGAAAATAATTTTTCAGTTCTTGAAAAATATTGGGTTGAACAAAATTAAAATTAAATTAAAATATAACAGCGTTTAAATAAAGAACATATATTACTTTTCTTTCAAAGTGTGATATTAGGAACAAAAGAATCACTGTATTTAAGCGTCTTTTTGGGATAATAAAAGGTATTGGAAAAGTAGGAATTCGAATGAGGAGAGAGAAGCAGCATGGCGAATATGAGTAGGTAGAGAATTCCAGAAAATAGAGGAGCGGACCAGGAAGGAACGATCAAAAGTTTTAGTTCTATGGGTAGGAAAGTAAAGGTCGGAGTGGCGCGATCTTGTTTCAAGAGTGTGGACTGAAGATTTAAACTGTAGGAGACTATGAATGTATGGAGGATGTTGGGATCTAATGATTTGGTAAAGGTATGATACTAGGAAATATTGTCTGCGGATTCGGGGAAGGAGCCACTTTAACTCGCCGTAAAAATGGGTTACATGAGACCTCTTCGGAGTGCAGAGGACAAATCTTAAAAAGATGTTCATGATGCGATTTAGCCTGTCCTCAAGCATCGTCGGGAGGCCACCATAAGCACCATATATAGCGAGTTTAAAATCAAAATCGATAGAGCCGTTTATGAGAAAATCGTAAATGGTGCAAAATGCATAGTGTAAAGGGGATCTCCTGTTTTGTTGCAGTAACATCTCAGGAAATCGGCAGGCAATGAAATTTCAGTTGCATATGACTATTCGTTTTCGTACTAGACTTAACAAATACATATATATATATATATATATATATATATATAAAATATATATATATATATATATATATATATACATATATACAACACACACACACCTTTTCGCGCGACTTCATTATTTGGACACAAGGGACTCTTAAAAGTGGATCTCCCTTAAAAACTGGAATTATAAATTTATACGTTAGCAAATTTTCCTTTATTATATATATTCCATGAATAGGTAAGTGAAAATAAAACAAGAAAAAAGAATTGCAAAAACATGGCAAATCCGAGTCAGCCAGATGTTGAGCTAATGTAATTTTAGGATCCAATTACCTCCGTTCACCATTCTGATACCAGTGAATCTTTGTTTAGGATTTCTAATTAATCTTGAGAAAGTCCATCACAGTATAAATATGCAAAAAGAAGCAATCACATTATTTTCCCAATACTTTCCTGATGAAGAAAGTGATCATTTGCTGAGAAGAATAGAAAGTAAGATGGATTGTATCAGGCTATCGCGCTAGGATCCGAATACTTCCTGCTGATCGGGAGACAAGGCTCTTCGGACTCTTAGGCCCACGAACTGGAACTATTCCCGATTTTTCCCCGACGGAATGGACAGCCGTACCGTTATAAACTCCCTTTGTTTCGCGCTAATGTAACGGCTCACACATCTTCCTTCAACGGACCCGGTCATCCTTCTTCTCCATTGTAGGGCCTGTCAACGTCCATCAACCGTCTTCTTTAGAGATCGTCAAGCAAGGTACAAGTTGGGGTTAGTGATCATAATATCCCAGTTATTAATAAGTTACATCACTATTCCTGGGATGGGGTTTATAAACACTGAACGAACACAAAACATATTAATAACTAGGAACGAAGGGAAACACAGACAAAAACAATGATAGCCATTTTTTTTTTAAACAAAACGTCGAAGTTATTAAATAATGGATGTGGAAAAAACAAAAGAGTATAACTTAGATGTTTGACACATTAGTACTTGATTTTAGAACCGTAATAGTAAGATGAGACAAGATATTTTGGAGTGTTCCATATTAAACGTCGCTCTCAAATCTACTGATATTTTGATATTCCACCATTTTTCATTATTGTTTTAAGATATTAACATTAAATCTGACTCCATGAAATTAATCCAAATTAAGAATTTATTGACTTTAAAAATATAGCAAGAAAAATAAATTGTAAGTACTTCGTCGAAGTTCATCTTAATTCCAGTACAAATAAAACAGCAAAACTCCAAGTCTCTTGGAATAATATTGCAAAATATTTAAAAAAGAACTTTAGTGTAAAAAGAACTTCAGAATAAAAAGCAAAACAAAAAATAATAAAAAAGAACAATGAACAATATTAATAAATTAAAGGAAAAAAATTAATAATAAAACTTGACTAAAAATAAAAGAAAAAAATATTTGCACATATATACAAATCTTAATTACAAATTTTAAACAAAAGAGATTTACAGTATTCGTGATAAATGATGAAATAACGTAGTGATAATAACGTGCATATGAAACACAAAATAAAATATGATAAAATTATATTTTCTACTTATATGTTTTGTTTTGTTTTTACAAATTTTATAGAAATTCGCAAATCAATTCAGGAACTTGAACAGATAGGAAGTGATTCATTAGACATGATTTGAAACGAGTGACGAATATATGAAGGAACAGAATTCCATACGGGCGAGGATATTATTAGGAAGGTCTGTCGAAAGCTGTAACTGGTTAGTTCTTTCCCAAAACATTTTCATGACTTTTTATTTTCATTCTACATATTTACTTATTGTGTTCTTTAATACAGTTGTAAATTACTATAAATAAATAAATAAAATAAAAAAATTGTTTTGCCTCAAGATCCCCAGAGACACCCCATACAACGAATAGTACAGCAGTTGTCAGGAGTGTTCTAAATGAGGGAAAATTAAGGAGAAAAATAGTGTACATTTATTTCGTTTAACGTTCACCAATACGTTCAGGTTGGGGGGAAAAAACACGCATAGGCAAGTCTGCTTCCTCAATACGTCTAATCACACCAGCCATTAGTTTTAAGAAAGCGAGCAGAATTTGAGATTGTTCTCGGGATAAGGAAACACAAGAGGAATAAAAAAGTAAGCGGAAGGTGAGAACGACTAGAAAAACATGCTTGAAAACACCGGCAGACAAATAGGTGAAAACTCCCGATGATGAGTGAAAGAAACTGCAGCGCTTGCGGAACAGAAAACGCACAGGGAAACTGGACACAAATGGAGGATGAGGGAGGCGCCAAATATTTTTTCAGGATTTGTCATTACATTTGAAAAAAGATGAATAACAACAGTAAATCTGTAATCCTCGTATTCATGTTTTAATGGATAAAGGTCGATTCGACAAAAGATCGAAAACAATTCTCATTATTTATAACTAAAAAATCAAATTGTTTAAAAAAAAAAAAAAAAAATATATATATATATATATATATATATATATATATATATATATATATATATATATATATATAATCGTAATAAAATAAAAATAAAATGATTTAACTATTATCTAATACATAATGATGTTACATATCCTGACATATAAATGTTAGTTTAATATTACATTATTTTAAAATTTAAAATTATTTTTTATTCATACTGTTTTTCTTTTTTAATGACTATGTTCTTTTTATATATTACCTATACTCTTAACTATGTTTTTAATATATTACCGTCATATATCACTTGAAAATTGTTCATATTTAAAATTTTAATTGTTCACATATTTTTCCTTTGTCATTTTTTCATTTGCTTAGTCTCTCTTTATGAATTCTCATTAGAATATTATCATCTCAATTCTGTTTACTTCCATACTTTATAACTATCATCTTAATTTTGTTTACTTCCATACTTTATAACTGTCATTTTATTACCATTTTACATTTAATTTTATTTATGTTCCCATATTATATTACTGTCATATTATTATTATATACCTAACGCATTATTAAGTGTATAATTACATTGGTTGTTATCTTGTTTCTTTTAGCCCTGATGAAGGCCCACGTTGTAGGCCGAAACGTCGGCACATAATTAAAATAGCACTTGTTTTAAATGTGTGTTTCTAATTTATGACCGCACCTCCAACCATCTTCCTCATCTAATTTCTCAACGGTCAACAAAAACTCCATCATCATAATGATTATATGCTAATGATTCTGTGTATAGCAAAGCAATCCACTAAATTTGGGCAGCATAATGTTCTTGAACAAAGCATTTTTCTCTCTTTTTCAATCCTACGTAAACGCAACTTTTGAGAAGAAATCCAAAATTAAGAATCGATCGATTAAGAAAGTTCTTTACGAAAAAGTAAGGTTCACTTACTTTCATCCCGATGGTTAAAAATTTACGTATTCGAGTACCTATGATCTATGATTTGCTAGAGAAGAAGCGGCGATCCAACAAGCAGTAGTTGAACCAGTAATTTAAAAGAGAATATTAAGAGGAATCCACCACCCAAAAGTTATGGAACAATGGTGATGCTAAAGATCTATCCAGAAAAGATATTCTGAAGAGGCTGATATTCTACTGACACATGATTAGAATGATTTTGACAGGATCAATGAATATATTTTAAAAAGAAATATCCAATCTGAAAAAGTTACACTAAAAAAATGAAAGAAGAACTAGGAAAAAAAAAAACATAAAAGGAACTTCATGGACAGGAAGGAATTTAGAAAAGAGTACATAAAATTAAGTTTCATGGCGGAGATAGCAAAAAAAAACACCAACAGAAAATGGACTAAGGAAAGGAGGTCACTTCACTCCGAGAAAATGAAAAACCCATTGAAATACAGGAAAATGGAAAATGGAGTAAAAAAGAAAAATAAGAAACAAGTTAATTTGAGGAAATATGAAGTAAAGAAAAAAATAAATTGGGGATTATTAAAAAAAAAAATCAACGCCTAATAATCGATAATTTATTATGGTATCACATTGCACTAGAACAAACAGAGAAATAAATATGCACGAGAAGGTTTTACAGTAGTGATAATGCTTCATTATCAAAAATGCATCATATTGATAATGTGGATTAAACGTGTTTGATAAAAAATGTTTACAGCTTTCCCATCAAAGAAGTTAAAATTTATGAGTACAACTATTGGCTAAATCTTTCATTAAACTGATACTGATCCCACAATCAACTCTAAAGAAATAAAAATTGAAATAATGGAGAAAAAATACAAAACGAGGAATTGAAATCAATGAAATGGTGAATCAAGAAATCAATAACTAGGAACTACTTAACTGCTTAGTTTTAAAAAATATGGACAATTTAGAAATTCAATAAAAAATTAAATTCGTTAACGTTTTAATCACAGCAACCTAGGCAACAAAAACATTGCTAAGGTAGCAAGTTAAAAAAGGGTATTTCAGGATTAAGTGGACAAATTTAAGGATTGGATTAAGATCATCAAAGCAAGAAAACGTTGAACGTAATCATGGGGAATGAATTTATGAGAGTTGTTTGAATGATTATTAATTATTGTGGATGTAATTAGTTGACCGTTGAGAATTACTGCAAGGAATTAGTCCGGGTGGCGGTCATTAAATAAAACAACTAAATAGTTGAAACTATTTAGTTGTTATTCCTTCCAGATTATTAATTATGTATTAAACTACACCTTCGTAAAACATTTTTATTCACATAAAGAGTAATGATAAAAAAAAAAAAATGTCAATGTCTTACAGTTGGACTGATGGAAGTACAGTCACATTCCAACGGGTGTCATTCAAACACACCGATACTGATCGATTCCTAAGAAATCGAAAGAAGAAAAAAAGGTATTTCGAATAACGCCTAAAGAGGAGAAATAATGGAGGCCGTGGATTCTTTAAGGCAGAGACTTTCTTGGCACATCATAGGCGGATAGCTCTTCTTTTTTCTTTTTTTCTAAACAGCAGTATTGCGTACTGATGCCCCGACCTGTTACTAAAACACACGGCATCCATTATAGTAAAAGATATTTCACAACGGTATCGCTAGGAAGAAAGAAGAAATATGATGTCATTTTCCCGATAGCCATCGCCGTGTCGAAACTGGGTAATCCATTGTCAAAGAAAATGAAGCAACAGAACCGCCACCATCTTCGCCGATCGTAGAGCCAGGCTTCTTTGAACTACCGGCACAATATCCAAAATTATAATAATTATTTCTTCAGTTATTCTATAATTTAATTCTTATAAAACGAAATACGGTTAAAATCTGAAAGTGATATGAGGCTTATTGGCTTACATAACACCAGATTTTCTCTCAAACCATCTGAAACACACTTTTAATAAGATAGTTTGTTTGTTTATTTATTTAACGTCACTTTATGCTACTATGGCTAATCGGACGATGCTACAGTGGGAGTCCTAAATTTTGTCTATCCAGGTTTTATTAGGATAAGGATCTCTAACGTCCCCTCCGAAGGACGACATAACTAATGATTTTTTACTCCCATTAAAAAACCCTAGGACCACCTGCGGATTTGAACCCGTGACCTTTGGCATTTAATAAGATAGTAATTATGTAACTTCAGATTTTGTCATTAATCCAGGATTAATAGGATCCCTATTTGAGCTAAAAATAATTCTTAAACAGTAATACACCTCCATTCCTCCCCTCCAGAAATAAGCAAAATATTCGGTACCAACGCTTCCCAGGAGTCGCGTAAAAAAAACGGAAAGTTTGTAAATTTTATTACCCTTATTTTACAATAAATTTTAGTACATTTTGTTATCCTCATCTAAAAAAATTTTAGTGTCAAAATTATCTTATTTTAAAGTGGAATGATTAAAAAAAAAAAAGCTATTAAATATTTGTTTTATGCTAGGTTACATAAAACCATAAACATAGAAATAATCTCGTCAAGACAGTAGTTTAATGAGGTATCATGAAAACTGTGCTCAAATTAAGACTCCCCATTCCTAATAAAAGTTTATTACAATTTTTTATTAAAATTAAAAACTAAATTATTTTTCTTAAAAATCGTCTTGAGTGGTAAATAAAAACCTTTGAGGTTTTTTTGACACAATTTTAGATATTTTTCCATCCTCACACAAGACTGAAACGACAAGAAACTACTCGAAGATATCCATTACTACAACACTTACTAGACAAACGTTCAAAACTTCCAGTATATTACAAAAGAGTCATTTACATCACTATTTGGACATATGGAATTGAGCTTTGGGGCTCTACGAAACCATCGAATTCCTCCCGCATCCAGTCCTTACAATCCAAAATCCTTCGAAAAATTCTGAATGCTCCTTATTTTGTTACAAATCAACTCATTCATAATGACCTTAACATCCCATTTGTTGCAGACATAGCCCGTGATAGATACTCCTCTTTACATTTTAAACACCCTGCCCATACAAATCCACTTGTCCGTAATTTATCTTCCTTAGATATCCCTCATAACCCTCCAAGGCGACTGAAAAGAAGGTGGACCTACTGAGTTAAAATAGTTAGTGAAGTGCTACCACTGGGTAGTTCTATCTCAAGACATTTTCATGACTTTTTTTTTTGATTCCTCATATTTCTTATTATGTTCTTTAATACAGTTGTAAATTACTACAAATTAATAAAAAAAAATATTTCTCTTACCACACACAACAACGGAGGAGCCTGAAATTTGGCACTAAGTTACATCATGACGTAAGGTGTTTAAATAAATTAACATTTTCCAGGAAGAATAACACGTTTAACGACTACTACATATACTAACTACTATCATGTTTTTTTAGGTTTAAAAAGATGTTTCAGAATGAAATATATTCTGGTGATAAATTTTATATGCTTGTTTTATTCGTGATTGTTAACTTTTTCAAATGTATGTTAACCTTAGAAATTTTTCGGCTTACTTAAAAGTTATACCTAACACTATTTTATCCTTTTTTACCCTTCCTTTCTGATAAATCCACTACAAACTATGAAGAGTTTTGGGTCAAGTACAAATAGGGATTCGTACTGAAAGGAATTAGTCCGGGTGGCGGTCAGTAAATGAAACAACTAAATGGTTGCAACTGTATGTCTGCCAACGTTTCAACCCCCATTGTGGGTCTCATCCTCAGGTCTAAAAGGATACAAAAGAAATACAATTACAATAACAATAAATACAACATTATATAAACTATTAAGCTAGAGAATGTCGATATTAAAACATAAAAAAAAGAAATATATATGTATAGAAATCAATTAATTTACAATTGTTGGGCTCTCACTCCTACAATCGCCCTGAAGAAGGCATACAATTTAGTCCCAAACGTAGGCAGTATTAAATTAAGTTTCTACTTAATTGTGTGTTAATTTGACTGCACCCTCAACTTACTTCTCCTCCACAATGGCTATAGTATGATAATGAAAGGGCTGTACATGACTAATCTTCGTACATTTTCTTTAGCCATAATTTG